>JALGQZ010000009.1:4054936-4559936 GCA_023105745.1 Austropuccinia psidii | reverse complement strand
ATTTTTCTGTTTGAATAATACTTATAAAGGAAACTGGGTTAATAATAGGGGGTGTCAAAGTTACCAAATCCCACACTCAAAATCCCGAGTTTTTTTTTGCCAAAATCCCACATTAATTTTTTGGGATTTCAGAAATCCCACACCTAAAGAGGTGAGGTATTTTGAGGTACAAAAACCCAGGTTTTTTGGTACCAAATCCCGTGTTTAAATACCAAAATCCCACCTTTAGCTTCCCATAAAGGCACATTTTTCAAACACACAACTCAGTAAGGGCATGTTAAATTGCATAAAAATTTCCTTCTCTTGCATAAAATCTAAATACACTCATCATTTATTAAGTTATTTGATTTCAAATTTCATTTACTACCAGCCGTTTCTTTATTTACCATGCCCAAGGCATCGCAAAGGCTACCTTTACTTCAGACCTTGAACTCACTTCAGTTCATTGATGCTCTCAACTCTGATAGTGATTCTGATATCCAGGAAGATATAATCTTGTTAGATATGATAACCTCACAAAGATACATCAATCCTCGTAGAAGATATCCATCTCATTACATGTATACAATGAATGATTTACAGACATTCTCATCTGAAAAGTTTCGACAGCTATGTAGGACAACACATGAATCATTTGAAAAATTGGTTGCACAAATTCAAGCTGATAAAATCTTTTAAAACTCATCACAAAACAAACAACGCAATCCTGCCATCCAATTGGCTGTGGCATTATCAAGGCTAGGATCAAATGGAAATGGGGCCGCTTTGGGAAAGATTGGAATGTTGTTTGGAATTAGCCATGGGGCTATTGTGTTGTACACTCAAAGAGTCATTCAGATATTAATGAAGTTGAAGCGCAAAGTAATTGTGTGGCCAACAATAGAACAACGCAGAGAAATGTCTCAAGTAATGCAAGCAGAAGGCTTCCCTGGGTGCATTGGGTTTATTGATGGGAGTCTCATACCATTATCACAATGTCCTCCCAATGATGGTGAAGC
The DNA here is from genome assembly GCA_023105745.1 of Austropuccinia psidii. Classification (NCBI taxonomy): domain Eukaryota; kingdom Fungi; phylum Basidiomycota; class Pucciniomycetes; order Pucciniales; family Sphaerophragmiaceae; genus Austropuccinia; species Austropuccinia psidii. The sequence continues at coordinate 4,558,938 of JALGQZ010000009.1, read as the reverse complement.
GTATTTTGATCGCAAAAAAAGGTAAGCTGTTGAATCTTTATTCTTTATTTCAATCTTACTGATGGTTTACATATAAGGTATTCTATGTCAATACAACTGGTTTGCGATATCAACAAGCAGTTCACTGCTCTGCATGTTGGTTGTACTGGGTCACTTCATGATTCGAATGTCTATCAACATATGAAAATAGCACAAACACCTCAAGAGTTTTATGAAAAGGATCAGTACTTACTTGCAGATTTGGCATATGCAAGCTCTCCTTGGGTTGTTCCAGCATATAAGGGAGTTGTAGCACATAATGAAGACAACCGTTCGTTCAATTACTGTCTAGCAAAATCAAGGGTCAGAATCGAGCATGCAATTGGCATTTTGAAGGGGAGGTGGTTTTCTCTAAGGCAAATGAGAAATCAAATGAGGTATAATCATGAAATTGAATATTTTGTTAGTTGGGTTGTGTCTTGCACGATTTTACATAATATGTTAGCTCAAATTGGTGATGAGTGGTTTGATTTATATGAAGATGATGATCCACCACAAGTGGAAAATCTGGCCAACAATGACATTGGGGAAGATGTGCTAAATATGCGTGAGAAAATTAAACCAATCACTTTGGCATGGAAAAATAGTCAATTGTAAATTTCTTCAGGACCAATGTTTTATGTACTTAATTTAATGGCATACAACGGAGTGGAGATGTTATTCATAAAATAAAAGTATTTACAATTAACATTTTTTACTTCTTTTTTGATCCTGCATATTTCGTTCAAAGTACCCATTGACTCTTGAATTTATTTCGGTGGGTGTCATTTTCAAGAATTTGTCACCTACATTAAATAATTTATGGTTTATTTGAAAAGAACATCCAAAATGAGTAATTGTGTCATGATTGATAATTTCTGGAGGTGGTTTTGTTGTATGATGAACCATTGTTGATGTCTTCCAAAGTATTTCCATGATGCCAGGTTTTTTTGAAAAATCGATCTCCATTTTTAATTCAGGGAAGTGTAAGCCATGTCCAGAGGGGGTGAAGATAGTAGGAAGTGGAAGGAAATCTTTTTTTGATACAAAAGAAAAAATACCATAAGTCCAGGCATTGAGATCGTTTAAATCTTTGTGTGGCTTATTGGAAAATCCATCTTGGGTGACAATGACATTGGTAAACGATTTGAATCCTTCCTTGGGATTGGCAGAAGTCCATTTGAGTTGACTGAAGTTGGGTAATTGGGCTGCTTCCATTAATGATTGATTTTCATTTGCTGCTAATTTTGAAAAATGGGAGATTCTTGAGTAAATGAATTCGTCATATTCATGAAGCTTGATCCATTGATTGTTATCTGTTTCAATTTGATGAGGAGTTAAACCAGGTTTTCTGGAGTAAACACCTAATAATTTTGTAATCTGTCAGTAATTATTAAGGGAATATGACAAAAAGAGCACACACCTGCAGATTTTCCAGCATCAGAACCAGATCAAAACCCAATACCTTTCATAATGCCATCTTCGAGTTGCTTATTGGTTTTAATTTCTTGTCGATTTTGAGATAAGGACATTAATGTCATGACGATTTTTTGCAGCATTTGAGAGTGGCCAAAATAATTATAAAATGGGGTTATTTCATATATGATGACAGGCAAAAACGGCTTGGATGTTTTATTAATGAGGATATAAGGATGGGGGAGAGTGTTAAGTGATGGAAGTTTTAACCATGAGGCATTTGAAGATTTCTTGTCAATCGAAATTGTGGAAAAGTTTTTAAATTCTTTTTTGGAATGGCCAAGGTGAGACATTATTTCTTTTGAATCATGGATGTGTTGTCTTTGGCTTCGGGTGAGCTTTCTTTTATTATTTAATTTGGTATTATTATCCTCATGATGTTCTATATTTGGTTTAGTCCTAACCATGACATCAAGAGGAGTAATATGAGCTTCATCATCTTCCAAATCATTCTGATGATGTGCTGAGTCTGGTTTAGTCCTAACCATGACATCATCAAACTGATTGGAAGAATGAGAAGGAGGAGGAATTTTTTTTTTGAATTTTAAGGATGATGGAAGGGATGGGAAATGAAATGACATTGCAAAAGAAACCCTTATAAATAATCCACCCCTACATGAACAAATAAAACAAAAATTAAAACAAAAAAGAAAAAAAAAGGTTAGTAAAGATCATAATCCAAAAAAAAAAGTCGGAAATGGATAATGATGGGTGATGGTTAGTAAAGATCATAATCCAAAAAAAAAGTTGGAAATGGATAATGATGAGTGATGGTTAGTAAAGATCATAATCCAAAAAAAAAAGTCGGAAATGGATAATGATGAGTGATGGTTAGTAAAGATCATAATCCAAAAAAAAAAGTTGGAAATGGATAATGATGAGTGATGGTTAGTAAAGATCATAATCCAAAAAAAAAAGTCGGAAATGGATAATGATGAGTGATGTATGATGATGATTATAAAAAAAGAAAGAAATAATGATGGGTGGGTGAGTTGTGGATGATGATGGTGATGGGAGGTGCAAAAAAATGATTAAAATATTTTAAAAGACCAAAAGGACATTACCTACAGAAAAATTTAAAAAAAATTAGCAAAAAAGGATTGTGATTGAACAAAAAGAAGAGAAATTCACTTACCTGAATTTTGAAAAAAGTGAGTTTATTTTTAAGAGGGAAGGGTGAAAAATAAAAATAGAATAAAAATAATTGAGAATTGACAAATAAAATTTAAAAAATTTGGTGATTTTTTTTAAGAGGGAGGGGTGAAAAGCAAAAATGAAAATTAAAATTTGAAATTCAAAAAAAAAAAATTTAAAAAAAGTTTTTTTTTTTTTAATTGGGAGGGGTGAACAGTAAAAAAAAAAAAAAAAATTCAATGAAATTAAAGGAAAAAATCAACTTTAAAAAGCAAATTAAAAATTAAGAATTAAAAATCAAAAATCAACTGAACAAGGGACTTTGCCCATTTAAAAGTTGAAACCCTTCAAAATAAAAAATAACCATTAAATTTAAAAAAATATATAGAAAAAGATGAAAAAATTTCCCAACAAACCATAAAATGACATTTTCATAAAAAAGGAAAAAAACTGTCATCGAATTTGATTTTTGAACAGACTTCATATAAATGCTCAATGCAAAACTTGCCCAAATTTGCAAATCTGCCGCAAATTGCAAATAAATGTCATATGCACTTGGAATGGCAAGTTGGTGCGTCAATTATGCATAAAAATTGAAATTTCCCTTTGGTAATAAAGTGGAGTTAGATTTCATGACATAAGATCAATAATTAAACAAGCACCATATATAAATTGATCACATTACACATATGTAATAAGTTATTTTTTATTGACTAATGCCAGAATGCGTTCCAGCTCCCCGATTGGCCTGCTTGATGACAATGCCGCTATAGTGAGATCCATCTGGCATTGCTTTTCCTTCAATTCCAATTCACGATTCCACTTTTCTTTTTCAAATTCATGTTTCTTTGCATTTTGCTTCTCGTCAAACTCCATTTGTTTTTGTAGCTTGACTTCTTCAAACCGTTGTTTTTCCATGTTGCACACTTTCTCTTCATTCCACCTCTCCCTGTCCCACTCCAAACGTGCATGATCACTTATTTCACGGGCTAATAAGCATGAATTTTGTCAGTAGGATTCTTAATAGTATCCATAATTGCAAGTCATACCTTTGTTCCGTGATTCAAGTATATTTGCATAAGTAGGTGCAAACATATCCAGCAACCTTTTCCTAGAACCACTCTTGTCATTCAAGTTGGGTGTCATGGCTTGATTACGCTTTTGTGCTGAATGCATTATGGATTTACTTTGCTGATCAAAGGAGGAATAATCAATATTGGTGTGAATAAATATGACTCTTAAATGTACTTACCAAATCATCTTGAAGGTTTTCCACTGGAACCAAGTTATCCTCATTATGAAGCAAACGATCCAGATTGTGAGGTGAATCCAAGTGATTATTCTCCTTTGAAAAGCAAATGGGCTTTAATTATCTGAGGTATAAAAAGGAAGAGACCATAGCGTACCTTATCAAGCAAAACATCATCATCATCACCATTGAGACTGTCTTTTTCTTGCGAATCATAGCTTGCAATGGGAGTGACATTGGGCTTGTGGCCAAAGAGCACATCCATTTCTGCATAGCAAGGACACATACTTTCCAGCTTTTCACTCATGGATTTTATTCCTTTACTCTCATCTTCTTCCGTTATTCCAGCCCCAGTTAAGTTTTCGAATTTTTTGGCTGCCATATATTTCTTTTTATATGTTCGCCATCGATCTCGGATGCTGCTTGAACTAAGGTTTAGGCGATTTCGTGATTTTTTGTTGACCTCAATGGCCATAAGCTGAAACCCATGCTGCTTTGAGGAAGGAGGTCTTCCAATAGTTCTTGAACCGCTAGTACCAAAACATGACTCGAAATTGGACTTGACTGAAAGCCAATTAATTATTGTTAAATAATCTGTACGTATTAAGTGACCTGATGGATGAGGCAGGCCAGAGGTGATCTTCATGTCTGTCTTGATTTGTCTTGCTTTGGATTGAGGCATTATTATATGGATGATGAAGTATAAATGGACTATCAGCTGTTCGGTCAGATTGTCCAAAATGGAGTTCAGAAGAACATGTTGTACAGGTATGAATTGTGAGTACTCATTTGGGTTAGGTTTCAAGCTGAAATCCCAGATGCATGGGATTTGGTCAAAATACCATGGGATTTATACATAAAAAACCTGGGATTTAGTGTTGGGATTTGGGTTCCAAATCCCGTGTTATTTTAAGGCGGGATTTGGTGACTTTGACACCCCCTAATATTATTTATCTGCTTATCTTGAGCCTGGTAGCCTTCACTGATCAATAGTTATTGTTCAAATTGGCCTAAGGTGTGCATTAATTTCCATAATGAAAATTCCTGTAGGCTTAATCATGCTCTTATGAAATATGAATGATGCAAAATTCCTGAGTTTTTCTTCTAATTTGTTTAAGATGTTATTATTTCATATAATGAAGTAATTAGGGATCAGTAGAATTATATTTAAGTAATATAAGTACATAGCCCATCAAAAGAAAATTCAATGTTGTGGATTTCAAAATATAGAGCTATAACTTCATTGTATCGATTAAAAAATATTTCATAATGAATAATCTCAAAATGACAAGAAAAAGAGGTTATATTATTTAAAAAATATCACTAAAAATGGATTATGTAACAATTTTTCTCAAGGAATATTCTTTGAATAAGACAAACATTTATGAAAAATAATATTAAGAATATCAATGAATTTGAATTCAGTTCTTCTCAAATGAGAATAACTAAATTTAACTGGTTTAAGATACAATATAATACCTTTATTTAGGCAATATGTGCAATGTTTGATAAAAATATTTCCCTTAACAGTTTTGAAATGGGACATGAAGGTACTGGGTTGGAATTTTATTTTCTGGACTTGATATTTGAAGTGATCAATAAGTATTTGTTTATTAATAAATAATATAACTGTGTAAATGTAAGAAGAATGAAATATTTTGTATTTTAATGATAAATTCAAGTCATACTCTCCAGAAATTTTCACTTTTTAATTCAAGAATTATCTTCAAAATATGGCTTGGTATTTGAGGAAAAAAACCCCAGTGATGAAAGAAAGAGCATATATTTCTCTGTCCATTCTTATGACCCATTGATGTAAGTGACTGAATATACTCTTGAAAGCTGAAAAGATTCAGATACTGGTGGTATTTATTCAACAAAACCTATATTTTGGTATGTTTTTACCTTAAATTAATTTTTTTTCTTCAACTTGAAGGAATTTATTCTGCATTATTGAGCTCTGTTGCTCTTATTAAAGAAAGAAAAGGGATAGATATGGCTTATAATATTATACAAAATGTTTTTCAATTGAAAAACTTGGTTAAGGATTATGTTTTGAAGAAAATGTTAATTAATATTCAGAATAAATCATTGCTTAGTGGCTTCCTTTATCTTAAGGTTTTTTTTGAAAAAGGGATAATATCATAAGCTTATCCATTTACTCTTTTAAAATATTTTAAATACAGAAAAAATATATGCTCAAGTATGGCTATGTGTGTGAAGAAATATAAAAACATAAATAAAAAGGTTAATGTTTTCTTTGTTAAATAAATTCAATTTCAACAAAGATATGAATAAATTGTTTTTAATTTGGAAATTTATTGATAATATACTCCTTGATTTTATTCAGAAACTGAATTAAAAATAAATGGGTTGCATGTCTGGCTTGATTTTATTCCAAAAATTATATTTTGCAATTCCATTTATATCCTCTATTCTGATATGTACCAAACTCATCTCACATTTCATTTTTAAAGTGAAGCACCTGATTATAGGATTAGCCAATTTGACGATTATGAGTTTGGGGCAAACATAGCTGGGAGGAAGATTCCTCAGCCATTGAATTCCAATAATCTCTGTCAGTGGTGAATATGATTATGGGAGAATATGGGTTTGGGTAGTTTGAATTCTAGTTTTTGAGATATTATTTCAATGGTTTAGAGCATCAAAAAGGTTGGTTTGTTTCAGTATATTTTAAGAAGGAAACCAAATTATTGTATTAGGTTTCCTATGGGCTTAGAGAAACAAGAATTTTGAAAAGCTCAAATGTATAAGGAATTATATATGTTTTTGTCTTGAAATTTCATTTTTTGTGAATTTTTTCAAAAAATATTATTAAGGCCTGAAAGAACCTAAAAAAGAACTTCATAAATTTCATTTCCTTTTTTTCAATTAACTGGTTCAAAATGGAAAAAATAGCTATTTCAAAAACTTTTAAGCAATTATCTTTGAGATTTTATAAGTAGGACCTCATTTTGTAAGTTTTTTCAAGGAGGTTGCAAAGTTGAAAGCCAAAAAAGACTAAATTTTCCAATTTTTTCTTTCATTTGTGTTTCAAAAAATTTTTTTCAAGAAATCTTGTGCATGTATCAAGCCTTGAGGAAGGGGAAAATGAAAAAATGAAGAAATTGGAGCTTATATATAAAGATTTATCATAATTTTCTTATATTGGCTTTCCAAAACCATATTTATATTGACCAATATATTCCTTTTGTCAAATTGATAATGATTCTAGGTTGAACTCAAGGAAAAAGAAAGCTCATTAGAGCTTCTATGTGCCCAAATAAAACCAAAACCCTTTTTTTCAATGGAAAAATAAGACTTCATTGTTTCAGGTCCAAACATTTGATCCAAAGGAGTTAAAATAATATTGAAAAAAATAGGAATAGAAGGATATTATTTCAAAGATAAAGTGAAAGATCTCAAATACTGATTCTATAATGAATATTGAAAAGATTGCAATTATTTGTGAAGATCCTTCAATTATCTGTGAAAAATGTATTTTGATGTGTGGTTAATTCAGATCTTGAAAAAAGATATTTATGAGGTTTTATTAATATTTAAGTTATTGTGTTGGTATAAGATCTCAACAATATTAATAAAGTTAAACAATAGTATGTGTTTTCAAGAAAGAAAATTGAGTAGGGATAAAATAGTCATTAAAAGCTATCTTGTGAGCACTTTTCACCTCTTTCTTAAGGTTGAGGAAACAAAGAACAATGAAGAAGACCATTTTGGTTTTATTTTGGAGATATGACCAGATTGAGGTGCATACTAAGTTTTCTAATTGAAATAGAAACAAGTCTATGATAATGATGTTGAAACTGAGAAAATTAATAAAAACCTTTAAAAAGAAAGTAAAAAATTGGGTGATTATTCTTTAGTTACCAAAATTAGAGAAAAACATAAACAACTGAGAAGAAGAATATGGTGAAGGTCTGTGCTATAAACTTCCTATTGGATACCTCATGTATGACATAACCCCCCACTTTACATAAGGATCTGACTAAATGGCATCTCATTATTCAAGATCTTCAAACTATTTTTTGAGTAATAGGACTGTATTTGTGATTTAATGGTTGTGAGCCTTAGAGGTATTTTTATATACCCAAAAGACCACAAATAATAAAAGATGATACAATTATAAATAAAATAAATTTATTTATATTATAAATTACAAAATTGAAATATGAATATAAAATTTATATAAAAAATTGAAATTTTCATTATAATTTAAAATTAATATTACTTTGAAATTCAAAATTTTGAAAATACATTTTTACTTGAAATAATTAGTTAAAAATGAATTTTTTAAAAAAATATCAAAATTAAAATGTTTTTGAGAAGGGGTTAAATAAAAATGAGTATAAGTTTTATCCAATAAAAAACAATTAAAATTATTTCACCATTGGATTCCTCATAAAAAATAAGGTGGGGTCACCTCTGGGTAAAAATTCTGTAACACAACTCTAAATAAGCTTAAATTAAGTTTTCAGTCTTTTATGTACAAAGGTTAATAATCCTCAAAGCCTTAATTTCATTAAAATAAATTTTTGTGTTAAAATTGAGGTGCTGTCTGTAGCTTAGAAGTTATGAGCAATTGAAGTATTTTCAATTGAAATGTCAAAATGTGCACATGTATTACATAAGTAAACTCTAATTTACATATGAGTTATCAATTATTACGGTTGTGTACTATGAAAACTCAATTGAATTACAGATTTAAATTACAAGTATAGTACATGATGACGAATTAAAGAGAAAATAAATTGGAAAGATTGATTCTGAGGGGGGGGAAGGAATCTCAGCTCTAAGGGGGAGCCAGACCGCCAAATTCCTTGCTAAAAGGCATTAGAAGTCAAAATCCATGCAAATTTTCATCACATTTTGCCTGGAATTGAATCACAAGGTCTATGTCTCCATTGCTGATGAGGCTTTAATACCAACCAGGACAGTTTTAATTGTTGCCAAGAGGGTAAAACTACCCATAGGTTAAAAAAATCATAGTAAAAGGAGCTTTAACTGGTTTTGACGTCTCTTACCCACATTCTGACATGTTTTTATGGCTTGAAACCAGGTATTACTATAGAAATAGCTGATTTAAGGGTCCAAAATAGCTGAAAATAGCAAAAATGGCTAAAACCAGCCTTTTTTTGGTCCAAACCAGGGATCAATGATGCCATAATTGGCTTTTCTGTTGTCAGAGTGTTTTTCACGACTGACAAGAGTAAGTTTTACTTTGAGGGTAAGAAAATTGGTGGCCATAAAAATGTCTCCTTTGCCCCTCTTTTCTCCCCATGTTAGAATCTTTTCCTTTTATAATTAGTTTAAAAACTGTTAAACAAATCAACAAAATATTCTGAACACCTTTTTTTAGATAAATTTAAGCCCTTTAACCACGTTAAAAAATGATTATATTCTTTATTTTTTAACTCTTATAATCATTTTTACCATTGAACCACTGTCAGCCTGTGACTCAAAACCAGAGCACAAGCATGACAGCCAAATACCATAAACCAATGGTAGAGTAAAATACCACCAAAACATGGAGCTAAGCCAAGCCAGATCAAAAAGTATCAAAAGGAAGAGGAAACTCACCTGTTTCCAAATATACAAGTCCCATCATCATAGGACAAAGAATAACAAATTTATTCCTGCTCAAAGAAGTTGCTGAGCATAAGCCTTAATTTTCACCTCTTGTTCTAAAAAAAGGCTTAAACCTGGAAAATGGGTATTTAAATTGAAGCTCTAAGTCAGGGCTATCAAATGGAACTAGCCAAATTGAGCTAGCACCAAAATTACAGAAGTTATGGCCAAAATAAGGTCAAATAAGGGTGAATAAAATATTCAACTCCCATCTAATTTCTACAGTTTTAGTGTGAGATACCTAAAGTGGATTAATTTTAGAAGGAGAAAAATCAGGGATATCTGGTGGAACATTCATTTCCCATATCTCATCCAGAACAAAATTTATGGGGCAAAAAAGTTCCATACAGATTTTGAGGAAATCATATATCTGGATAACAAAATTTGAACATGGCATAAATTTGCCATATATAATGTTACCAATACCAAATGGGGTATAATTGTGTATATTCCATCCAGGGATGCACAATGAACCAACTTTGAGCTGAATTTTTAAAAACTGACCAAGGTATAGCAGCTTTGAGGTTAAAATCCCACAGATTGGCCAATACACCTTTACTGTGGGATACTATCCCATAGCTATGAGTATGAGGTGTCAAACAGACAAAGAAGCTTGTTTATGCTTCAATTCCTTCAAGTTAAATCAATACTGGGGTCCCATACATGTTATGTACAGCTTTCTATGTGCCATACACGTCAGAACAGGGCTGTGTGGTCCCCAGATGAAAACGTTCACCCTGTATTGGGGGAACCTTCCCAGATGTGGTTTCAAAACCACATCTGAGCACAATACAGAGTATAAAGTCTTTGTGAATCCCACAAGCCAGCTTTCAGAAGTTAAAAATCTTAAGTTCCTCTACCTGGATGGTCTAGAGAATCTTTCCACCCCAATACAGGATAAAAGGAGGCCTTTTTTCTGCCAGAAAAGGAATCCCAATCCTTCTCTTGAATTCCTATGTAGTAAAACTGTCAAAAACAGTTATACTCTTGGAAAATGACCAGGAATAATTTTATCTTATTGTATTGTAGTTCCTGTTATAGTAGCCCAGCTGGTGAGACTGCACCCAGGGCTTTCAACAGCACTCACCACCACTATTCCCATAGTAAAGCCCTTATAACATCAATCAAAAACCTTTTTTTGATCTTAATCATCTGTGTCACATTCATATTTCAATTTCATCATAAATTTATTACCACTTCATCATAGACTCAGCCTGACAACCACCCCATAAGTGAAGAAAAGCATCTTTCATCACTGTTAGCTTTGTCACTTTGTTTCCAAATTCACTCTGGTCACTTTTGGGTATTTTTTATCTTTAATATTCTTTTTAAAGAGTTTGTTCTTATATTAATTGCCTTCAGTTATTTTCTGAATTAATTCCAATTGAAATTGCTCTGGAAGAAATTCTTTTTGTAGCCTTAAATATCTCTTGTAGAATATTTTTGGATAAATTTTTTTTGTTGGTAAAACAATAAATATTTATATTATTATTTTTTATACTTATAAAATTGAAAAGAATCAAATTGGTGTGTTTTCTCTTAAAAATCTTAAATCTTAACATTCTTAATCATATTGTACCTTATACAAAATTTGAGGTCAGGATGGGTGCTTGATTTTTAATCAAAGTTTCATATTCACACCTGAAAATGGTAGAGGTGTCAAAAATTTTGAATTTATTTTAACAGGTATTTTATGAAATCTTCCCATTTCTATTCAGAGTTTTAATTCAAATTAGCTACACTTCTGAATACACAATCGCCAATACCCTGTGCATTAAAGCTTTTTGAAGTTTGTTTCAAGATTTATCATAAACATTCTTCAGATCCAGGAGACTTTGTAGAAACTATAAATACAAATAATCTAAATAGTGAATATAAAGCCAAAAGAAAGCTTGGAAAAAGAACCACTTTTATGATAGTTCCTCCATCATTTCTTGAAAGTTCTTTCAACATTTTTACAGGCGTGTGTTTGAGCATATAAGTGGCTTTTGTCAACATTTTGGATGCCCTTGGTCCATTGACATTGGATTAAATTGAATTTTCTGGTTTTGTATTCATTTTGGAATATTCTTATGTTAAATGATCTGAATCACTAGTCACTATGAGAGAATTGCCTACACCTAACAGAAGGTGTTGAATTTGGATTCTGAAATTGGAGATAAGATGGAAGTACAATTTAGAAATGGAAGTTTTGGAAGAAATTTAATCCACATAAGTAAGCCAAAAAGTCACAATTCAGTTTCATTAATATCAGTGTTTGGTCATGCTTGTAAAAGCTCAAGAATTCAACAATACATAATGAACATAACTTTTTTATTTTCCTTTTTTTCAATCTTATTTATTGCTTTTTTTTTATTTATTCCAAAAATTTCAACTTTTGAGGTCTTTTTTATGCAGTTTTAGATGTATTACAGCTTCAATATGAAGTATCTGTCAGGATCCCTTATGGAACCCATAGATAAATAATAGTTAAATTGGAACCTTTTGATGTTGGATGAACCTTCTCATTATTGATAAAATGGCTTGGCAGCTTTCTTAAAGTATAAAGAATTATATCCTACATTCAAATTCTTTTTTTGATAAAAGCTGTTGTTTTTGAGAAATTGTATGCCTTATTTTTGCTTTATCTTGAAGCTGAAGTTCTTATCAGAATTCAATGAGGCTTTCAATACTTGGGTAATAGAGTAATTTTCAGAATATTCCCACACAATGTTGGTCTATATTGAAGAGATTTAACCCCTATTTAAGAATATGAGCTTCTTTGGAGGAGAGTTTTACCTTTATATCTAGATAATAAAAATATTGAAACTGAAATATTGGGCTTTAGTTATAAAATGAGGGGACTTTTTGTTCTGAAATTATATGGTGTAATTTGAAAATCATTCTTCTCTTCATATAGAAACTGTCAGGCTGAGTGTATAATGAAGTAGTAATAATAGTACTTAAAATATTAAATATGACTGTGACACACATAATTATGATTAAAAAGGGTTTTTAATAGAGATATAAGGGCTTTAAAATTGTGTAATAGTGGTGGTGAGCACTGTTGAAAGCCCTGGGTGAAGTCTTACCAGATGAGTTACCATAAGAAGAGCTACAATACCCTAAGATTTGAGACATACCTGATTATTTTCCAAGAGTATAACTGTTCTTGACAGTTTTACTAAATAGGAATTCAAGAGTAGGATTAGGATTCCTTTTCTGGCAGAGAAAAGGCCTCCTTTTATCCTAAAATGGGGTGGAAGGCTCTTCCAGATCATCCACATAGAGGGAGTGAAGATTTTTAACTTCAGAGTACTGGCTTGTGGTTTTAACAAGGCCTGTATGCTCTGTATTGGGCTCAGATGTGGCTTTGAAACCACATCTGGAAGCTTTCCCCAATACAGGGTGAAAACCTTCATCTGGGGACCAAACAGCCCTCTTCTGACATGTATGGCACATAGAAAGCTGTACAGAACATGTATGGGACACCAGTATTAAATGAACTATGAGTTATTGAATTTTGAAACAACTTTTTTGTCTATTTGACACCTCATAATTATAGCTATGGGATAGTATCCCACAGTAAAGGTGTATTGGCCAAGCTGTGAGATTTTGGCCTTAAAACTTCTATAGCTTTGTCAGTTTTCCAGATATTGAGCTCAAAGGTGGTTCAATGTGTAGCCCTGGATTGGACATCCAAAATGGTATCTCATTTGGTATGAGTAACATTAAATATGGCAAAGTTATGACATGTTCAATTTTTGTTATCCAGATATATGATTGTCTCAAAATCTATATGGGACCTATTTTCCCCATAGCTTTTGTTTCAGATGAGATATGAGGAAATGGATGGCACCATCAGATATCCCTGATTGTTCCATTTCCAAAATTACCCCACTTTAGGTATCTCACACTAAAACTGTAGAAGTTAGATGAGCGGTGAATATTTTATTCACCCTTATTTCACCTTATTTTGCCCATAAAGTTTGCAGTTTTGGTGCTAGCTCAGTTTGGATAGTAACATTGGATAGCCCTGAAATAGAGCTTCAATTTGAATACCCATTTTCTGGGTTAACCTTCTTCCTTTGGATTTCAGATGGGAGGTGAAAATTAAGGTTTATTCTCAGCAACTTCTTTGAGCAGGAATAATTTCTTATTGTATGTGCTATAATGATGGCACTTGTATATCTGGAAACAGGTGAGCTTCCTCTTTCCTTTGCTACCTTTTGAGCTTGTTTGGGGAGGCTCCATGGTTTGGTGGTACTTTTCTCTACCATTTGTTTATGGTATTTGGCTGTCATGCTTGTGCTCTGGTTTTGAGTCACAGGATGAAAATACTGCTCTTAAATTCCTATGTAGTACAACTGTCAAAAACAGTTATACTTTTGGAAACTAATGAGGTATACCTTAATTTAGTGTATTGTAGTTCTTATTATAGTAACCAACTGGTAAGACTTCACCCTGGGCTTTCAACAGTGCTCACCACCACTATCCCCATTGTAAATCTCTTATTCCATCAATCAAAACGTTTTTTATCTTAATAATCTGTGTCACAGTCAGATTTAAAGCTGTAAATACATTTATTCCCACTTAATCAGAGACTCAGCCTGACATTCATTATTTGTTGGTATCAATAACAAGGTGCCATAAATATATTATTTGATTCTTTTTTAAATAAAATGAATATTTTATGCCTCAACTATAATAACAACTTAATATTATATTTCTTTTAATTTCATTATTCATTTCTACTGGGATATTCAGAGTACAATAACTAAAATATTGGTAGTTTTTTCTCCTTGTTTCATAGTCAACTCCTATAGAAAAGGTGAGGAAAGATGAAAAGGCTGACGTATTACTTATAAGTAGAGTATTTTAATAAAATAAGGACAAGGTATTTATTAAATGATAAATAAAGTATATTAACTAACTGGGTAAAAGTCCCCAGAGGGAGGAAAAGGGCCTGGTATATGTGAGACTCAACCATCCCTGATCTCAAGAGTGAATATTGTTCAGAGGATTACATGATTTAATTGATTTGGATAATACAGGTGCTGTACAAGAGGTGTGGTGAAGCTGGGTTATAATAAAGTCTCAGGCTTGGGAATCCAAAGCTATATTTGGAAAAGCCAACCTGTACAAGTGGTTACAGGATGTATTGGTGAATCCAAGAGTATGAGTGTTTCAAATGGAGAATAGTGAAAATGAATATCAATACACAGCAAGGATTTGCTAATTTTGTGAGTTTGAGTGTTTGTAAGGTTGAAACATCCTTTACCCCTGATGATGGCTGTGACATCTTCATGCTATCAAATAGTGAGGAAATCACCTTTTCCAAATGTGGAGGTAAGTCCTAGGCTGATTTAATGAAACTAGAAGTATCCTCAAGCCAAAATAGCCACTCTTTTTAGTTTGGAAGGTAGTATAGCACTTTTTGTGGAGTAGCACAAAGGTGAAACTTGTGGCAATGCTTGCTAGGTACATTCACAAAATCCTTCTTGCCAAATATCCTTAAAAAATAAATTCAAATTGTTTTCTTGAAAAGCATCTTTCTAGGTGCCTTGCCAATTTTGAGACTATTAGGAATTGCATTCAGAGTGAATGTGGCCCAAATCAGAGCAAAATCCCCCAAAGTACATGGAATTCTTGAGCTCCTTAGGAGTTTACAGTCAATTCCTTTCACTTGATTATTAAAGGACTTGCCTAAAATGTTCTGCTCATGAAAATATGAGACACTGAATTTTTGTACTATACTATTGGTGTTGCACCATCTATTGGGAGTATTGTTGTTAAATTAACTACAACAATTGCTTTGTAGTACCTTAACCACTAATATAACTTTTTCTCTTCTTGGGTGAAAAGGTCTATGATAGTAGAAGGCATGTCAGACTTGTTCATGAGGATGTGATACTAAACATAGGTAGAGCCAGAATCTTGGGCATGAAGTACCCAACTACCACCAGTAATGCTCAAGTCCTAGGGAAATATGGTTTACACAGAGTTTGTGTTCATTTTTTAAGGTGCTTTGGGATTTGACATTAGCCTTTGTCACAACTCACTCTTGGTGTAAGCTTGTGACTCAAAACCAGATTACAAGCATGAAAGCCTAGAATACCACAGAAAACGTATCTGAGCCAAAATCTCTCATAAGTGGTCTTCAAATAAGGAGGACAGTCACCGCTTTTAAAATATACTACATCAGCAACTATAGGATAAGTAATGAAAAATTTACTCCAGCTCAAAACAAAAATTGAGCATAAAACTCAATTTTCACCTCTCATCTAAAGTACTGATAAAGAGGAGAAACCCCATCATATGGTGTTCAAATTGAATTTCCCAATCAGGAGAATCTAATTGTACTAGCCATATTGAGCTAGCATCAAGACTACAGAAGTTTTGGCTAACCATAAGACAAATAAAGGTGAACAAAATATTCACCTCTCATCTGACTTCTACAGTTTTAGTGTGAGATAACTAAAGTGGGGTGATTTTAAGAAGGGAAAAATTATAGCTTTCTGATGGTGTTATCTGTTTACTAATATTTCATCAAGAGAAAAAAGGTATGGAGCAAACAAGCTCAATACAGGATTCATAACAAATCCAAAAATTTCTAATAGAAATGAAAAATTAGTGTACCATTTCCATATGTAATGCTAGCCACACCAAATGAGTAATCATTGTGTATAGTTCATCAAGGGCTAAAAGATGAGCCACTTTTGAGCTCTCTATCTTAAAAACGGACAAAGATATCCAGGCTATAAGATTGTAATTCCACAATAGCCAGTATGGGATCTTATTTTGGGACAGCTGTCTATATCTTTGATCTGAAAGCTAATCAATTGAATCAAATTCTGTATATTCTTTGATTCCCTATATCTTGACATATGATAATCTTACAGGAATTATCTGTACATTTTCTGATGTTTCAGAAGCACCAGAGCACACCTTTCAACTCTATTGGTGAAAGGTTCACCCTATATAGGGTAAAAATGACAACTTGTGGTTCTAAAACCACATTTAAACCCAATATCAGACTGTATTGAGCTTATAAAACCACAAACCAGCTAAAGTTAGTAAAAAAGTTTCCTCTGTGGTTGTGTTCATAGGTAAGAAACCTCCAAATAACCCAGAACAAGATAAAAGGAGCCCCTTCCTTACCAAAAGTAAAATCCATAATCCTGTTCTTAGTATTCTTATGGGATATAGCTTCTCAAAGAAGTAGTACCTTGAGAATATAAAAGGTATAGATATAATATTTTAATTATTGTAGGGTATATTATTGTAAATCAACAGTTAAACACCTCACCCAGGGCTATCAGTAGTACTAACCATCACTAAAATCTTTAGCATAGCCCTTTTTAACCATCTTATCATTAATATATCATCAATATTTTGGTGTCACACTCAGAGTTATAACTTTTTATTATCATTTTAAAGCTATATCATAGAGTCATCTCGACACTTAGAAATATGACATAATAAACAGTTTCTAACCAGGCTGGGTGGAGCTTTAACAAAGGAATCGACATATCCAATTTATTGCTACATCACAAAATATCTCATGCAAGAATTTCAATTCAGTAATTTCTGTTGACATAGCGCATCTGAATTAGTTGTTAGCATCAGGTGAGTCCTTATCTACAGAAGTAACTAGGATAAACAATATTTTAGCAGGGCCATTTTGCAATGGTGTGTAGGAATATTAAATCCATAAGGAACAGGCTTGCAGTATGAGGGCATAGATCATTTGTTAAGGGATTTATAAGATGGGACCTGTAGATGGTGGCCATGGCTAGAGTCAAAAATCAATATATCAGTCTTAAGGTCAAATTGAGAAGTGAACCCCAGGGCTATTAGAGCCGCTGGGTAAATTAGGGTGAAATTGGCTTTTGGGAAGTAGTATAAAGCTTGGATAAGAACCTTGAAGCCATTAAGGTCAGGATGTAGTAACAACCCTACTAATGTGACATAGCTACAATGACCTGATTGTTTAGTCATTTCCTGAAAGTATTTGTAAACATGAACTATTAAATACCAAGTCACACTACTTTGGTTTCTTTGAAATAGACCATATTTTACTGATTTAATGGTTTATTTAAGAAAAGCCATTCATGGTCGATTTAAGAAAAACCATTCATGGTTCATTTAAGATAGACCTTTAATGGTTCATTTAAGGTAAATCATTCATTGTTTATTTAATATTGAAATTTCATTGCTTATTAAATATAAGCCATTCATGTTTAATTTGATATAAGCCAGTCATATTTCACTTAATAAAAACCAGCCATGGTTTACTTACTATAACCCATTCTTGCCTTATTTATTATAAAAAATTCATGGATCACTTAATATAAAACATTAGTGCTTTATGTAATAAAAAAACCCTTTTTTATTTAATATAAACAAGTAATGGTTCCTCATGATGGCCCATTGATTAACCATGATCAGTAATTGATTATCCATAATGAGGAATTGATTAAAAATGATGGGTAATTGATTAAATATGATAAGGAATCGATTAAATATAATTCAGAACTTATAATAAATGTTGAGGAATGAATTCCTGTCAGCCTGTGACTCAAAACCAGAGCACAAGCATGATAGACAAATACCATAAACCAATGGTAAAGCCAAGATACCACCAAAACATGGAGCTGAGCCAAATTAACTCAAAAGGTATCAAAAGGCAGAAGAAAATTTCCTTTTTTCAAATATACAAGTCCCATCATAATAGGACAAACAATAACAAAGTTATTCCTGCTCAAAGCTATTGTTGAGCATAAACCTTAACTTTCACCTCTCATCTGAAATCCAGAGGAAGAGGTTTAACCCCATCAAATGGGTATTCAAATTGAAGCTTTAGGTCAGGGCTATCCAATGGTACTAGCCAAACTGAGCTAGCACCAGAATTGCAGAAGTTATGACCAAAATAAGGTCAAATAAGGGTGATTAAATAATTCACCTCTCATCTAGCTTCTACATTTTTAGTGTGAGATACCTAAAGTGGGGTATTTTTAGAAAGAGAACAATCAGGGCTATCTAATGGTGCCATCCATTTCCCCATATCATATCTAGAACAAAAGGTATGGAGCAAACAAGCTCCATACAGTTTTGGACAAATCATAAATGTGTACAAGAAAACTTGTACATGGCATAAGTTTTCCATATTTAATTATAACCATACCAAATGTGGTACCATTGTGTATATAATATCCAGGGCTACAAAATGAACCAATTTTGAGCTCAATATATTAAGAACAGACAAAGTTATAGCAGTTTTAAGGTTAAAATCCCACAGTTTGGACAATACAGCCCTACAGTGGGATACTATCCCATAAGTATGATTATGAGGTGTCAAACAGATTAAAAAGCTTGTTTATACTTCAATACCTCATAGTTAAGTCAAATACAGAGGTCCATACAGGTTCTGTACAGCTTCTGACGCGTCAGAAGCACCAGAACACCTGTAAACTCCATTGGTGAAAATATTCACCCTGTATAGGGTAAAAATGACTACTTGTGGTTCTAGAGCCACATTTCCACCCAATAACAGTCTTTATTGAGTGTATAGAGCCACAAACCAGCCCACAGTAGTGAAAGGTCTCACTATGTGGTCGTGTGCAGAGGTACACCACCTCCCACTACCCCAGAACAAGATAAAAGGAGGCCTTTCCTCCCCAGGAAGCTCAACCAGCATCCTGCTCTTAGTATTCTTACATGGTATAGATTCTTAAAAGAAGTGGTACCCTTAGAATTTAACAGGTATAATTATAAATTGTAATTATTGTAGGGTTTATTATTGTAAACCAACAGATAAACACTGCACCCAGGGCTATCAACAGTATTCACCATCACTAAATTCATTTAGTATAGCCCTTTTAACCATCTATTATCTCAATTATCATCTTTATTTTCGTGTCACACTCATAGTTATAGTTTTTATTTGTGATTGTACAGCTATATCATAGAGTCACCCTGACAATTCCCTATCATTGGGAATTTATTACCCACCCTGAGAATTGATTTCTCATGATGAGGAACTGATTAACCATAATGAGGAATTTATTACCCCTGATAAGGAATTAATTGAATGGCTTAACTTAAATAGATGATTACCGGTTTATTCTAAATAAACCATCAAATCAGTATAACTCAGTCTATTTAGAATAAACCAAAATAATGTGACTCAATATCATCTATTTCATGTTCATTAATTTTTGCAGGCAGAAAATGGGGTAGTTAAATTTCTGAAAGGGATGAGGTCAGAGAGGTTTAAAGTCAGGGAATGACTGGAACTAGTATCACATACCAAATAACATTCCAAATTTTGAACATTTTCAATCCCTGCCTGTAAGACCTTGATGCCAGGTCTTAACAGAAAATCTTAGAAAGCCTTTCCTGAGGCTTTGTGTTGTTCTTTGGTTGGTATAAGTTGGAAAGCCTCACCGCAAAAGCTTTTGGCTGATGTCCAATGGTTTTTCTTACAATTGGACAGGGTTGGGGTACAGATGGGAGAAAAGGCAGGCATGGTTCTATGTTTCTTTTTCAGAGGGCAATGGAGGGAAAATGCTCCTTCTTGTTATAATTGAAACAAATGCCCTTTATTCTTTCATGAAAATTTATGGATCAATTCCTGATTGATTGTAGAGGTTTCTCTGGTTACTCACTTCTGATGAGATTGTTAGTGAGTTTAAGGATGGTTTAAATGGTGTGTATTGGACTTCAATGTTAGATAGTATTGTCTACTGGTAACACTATTCCAGTAATAATGCAAAATTAGAAAACTTTGGGTTGGTTTGGTTGTAAGAAACACCCATCTCCATCCATGAAAGAAGTGATGTGCTGGTCACCGTGTCCTGTAAAATAAGCCCCGTAATAGAGTCTTCATCAAAAGTTCCACCTCTACTTTTGAAGGTCTTCATGTCTGTTTATGGACGGTGGATAAAATAAAAAGCTCGTTCCTCTGACTTCATCTTTATACAAACTATTTCGTTCCATGCAAGTGATTTTGATGATTAAAGGAGACTGAAAAATCAATGGAATGGGAGTTGGTATATACTGTGTGTACGGTATATTTAGCACATCAGTTTTTATGGAATCAGGAAAGGTTTATATTATTATTGACCTGAATTAGCTTGTTACAGGTAAGATTTATCTTCAATGAAATTGTAGAGGAGGATCAAGAGGTGGTGTTTCCAGGATCTGAAGTTAGAACCATCTGTCCGTAGGATGTTGTCTTGACGTCTGAGAGAAGTGGCCTGAAAGATAGTATTTTAGATTTACTTTAGTCCTTTAATGCTGAAGGTTGATGGGATTGAAGGGGGGGGAGTGCTTGTCACTTCCAGGAAGGGGGAGATGTGGATTAATAGAGGAAGTTTTGTTGTACATGTAAAGTTGCGGAAATTGACTTCGAGGGTAGCGAGATGGCCTAAAGGATTGTTGGTGAGTCTCTTTTTTTATGGTGCTGTTTCTTGACCGTTTAATATGTGATGGTAGTATTGGAGGTTTTTTTAAATATATTAAGTTTCTTATGGGTTAAGAGGATATCTAAGCAGTCACATCTTGATGCGGAGATTACACACAGCTAGGGCATCTCCAGCTGCTATATGAAAAGCGCCGCGTCTACCCTATACCCTAGAGAATTTCTAAATAAAGCTGTTATTGAGTAAAGTAAATTTAAAGATAGCCCATAAACTGTGAGGAGGTAAGCCTGTGAAGAGTGTGTTCATTTTATTTTTGATGGTGTTTGATATCGTGTATTTATAGGGTATTAGGCTATAGTGTATCACTTGAGTATGGGCAGTCTAGATGCAGGCATAACAAAGAACAAACTCTATTTGATTTTATATCTGCTGAATAGACTTTCTTACCAATAAAAACCTGAATTATTGCCAAAGCTTGAGCGTCTGAATTAGGTAGATATAGAGCGAAGAAAACTGGAACTTAATCCAAATAAGAATGAAACAAGGATAAAATTAAAATTTTATTCGAAATTTTAAACCCAAAAGTACATTTCTCAAACTAATGTTTCTGGATTAATAGAAAAAGGAGTTTTTTTGGATGTAAAAAAAACCATGGTAATTTTTTTGAAAAGAACTATTAATTAGAAACTTCAAAAAATCAATTTCTTTGTTTCAATTCACTATACATGGATTCATAAGTAAAGTGATTTTCATTCTTGGGTAAAATTGTAACTATTAGCTTATTTCACATACAAAAGGGGGGAAAAGCTGATGTGCCTGAGTAGGTCTTTACCTCTGAAGAAGGAACTGGGTCAAATGTAATTGAATGGAAGGAAGAGTCTATTTTGTTAGATTGAATTGCTTTCGCCGATTTTCCAAAATATCACATAATTTTACAAATTTTCTTCATTTTAATTTTAAAAAAAGGGGTATTTTTTCCCCTTTAATTCTGAAAGATAAAATTGGTAAAATGAAATATATAAGGAAATATTCAAAAAAATGGTTGATTTTATTCTTTCTGCTAGGTTTAAATGAGAAAGGTAAGAATTAAAATATAGATCATTTTCACATAAAGTAAGTGTGATTATAATTTCAATTGAATAATTGAAAAATCTCACAATCCACTTTCTTTTACAAAAAAGCTAATTTGTACCTATGAAAAGCTGATTAAAAATATAGTAATGTTCCTCTCCTGATTTGTTCAAGGTAAAATTAAATCAAAAATGGTAATTTAAAGATTTTAAAGAGAAAAACACAAGAAAGTTATTGTTTTTGAATTAAGTTGTATAAAAAATGCAAATATAATGGCTCATTATTTTACCCAAAATTAAAAGTTCATCCAAAAATACTATACAAGAGATATAGAAGGCTACAAAAAGAAATTTCAAAATACTTTTTTTTTCGTTTAAATTGATAAAACAACTTAAGCCCTTTAATTTTAGAAAAAGGTATCTGCAAAGAGATCTTCAGATAATACGCACCAAATAATGACCTGATGATAATATTGCATAAATCAACTGAGAAACAATGCTTATAGAAATCAAAAGTACTTTTGCTTCCTTTTTAGGTAGTTCAAGGGTAAAAAGAGCTATGAAAGCTGCAAAGAATGATCATAATGATTTTCAAAAAATTTGGAATATTCCAAATGATCTCAAATGGGTTTCTGGAATCTGTTTTCATTGAGTTAAGGGTGTTTTAATTAATCATAAGAGTAAAGTCACTTTACCATGACAAGAAAATATGGGTAAAATAAAAAATCATTTTATAAATTAAATCCCTTTTAAAAAAGGCTTTAAAGGACTTATTTTCTCATGATAACAATTCTGGGAGAAGAAATGTTAATTATGGAAACATTAACTCCTGTTTATCTGCTGTCCTCAGCTATTCTTGGACCTTTTAATAGTCATTTTTAAATAAAAATATACTTTTGAAATGTTAAAAAGATGAATTATTTCCACAAATACCCCTCAAATAGGTTAGATATGTGTATTCGAGCTTAAGGGTATATTTAACTCCTGGTAAGCCTGCTTAAGCCTCCCTGCTTGGTATCAAACCACATAATTTATTGAGAAATTCCCTGTGAATAAAATCCAGTCAAAAAGTGAAAACTGTTTGACTCAATATTTACAATAAATTCTTATAGTAAAGCAATTTTGGTTAGTAGAAATTTTTGAGTCACAATTCCTTTTTACCCTCAATTTGAGTTTTCCAACCTTTTTACAATTAATCCAGTTGTAGTATAATTTTCAAGATACATCTGAAATTTGATTTATCTTTGGAAATTCCCAGATTTGAAGTTCTCTAGCCTATATCAGGATTAAAATTCATTAGTGCAAGACATATATACAATCAGATTGAACATGCTTCAAGTGATGACAGATTTTCATATAAAAATGGAACCCAATATTTAATACAAAATATTATGCTATGCACAACAAGTGGTGTGAGAAAACCAGAATTTTGAATATTTTGAGACTATAAGAATTTCAATACTAAAACCTAAACTGAATATTACTTATAGTTGAGCTACAGAATTCTTGCTTAGAGGTTACCCATTTGAAGCTTTATGAGAAATAAAATAGCAAGATAAAATAAATTTCTTTAAAACTAGAAAAATACTACCAACATTATTTATGATTTTTTTCAAACATTATATTTATTTTCACATTATTAATGAAATTTTATCATAAGAATACTAATCTTACATTTTCTTCATTATTATTGATTTTTTCCAAAAACTAAACTTCATTTTATTTTATTAATATTTAAATTATTTTCTGAGAAAGAATACATATACTCAAGCTTATTTCATATGAGTGGAATATTTGGAATCTAAAAATATCTCTAAAACTAATAAAAAATTCCAAATTGTGACAAGAAAATATATACTTTTTCTTTTGATAAGCTCCAATTTCTTAACAACGGATTTATTGACAGTAAAGTAATTGATAGTTAATAATATTGAGCCTTTTTAATTATTTAAATTTTCTTTATTTTGAAATATATATTTCAATCTCATATTCTTATTTAATACAATTTTTTTCCCAATATTATTTTTTGATATTCTGTTGGAGAGAAACTACTCAGAAATCTATTCAGATGGAATATGAATCATGACTATTCAGTATCACCAAAAGCTATAAAATATTGAGCTCGATTTTTCCTTCTATATTCCATTTTTCAAATATTTTGAATTTATGATTTTTACATGATTTTTTTAATCAAATTCTTGGTTTATTTCCATTGAATTTTGGAGCTTTAAATCATAAAACTATGGATGGATTTTGTTGGTTATCGAAAATAATATGATTTTAATTTTTATTCTTCGATAGAACAAATAACCTGAGTGAAATTTGATTTTGGTTCAGATTTAAATAATATTAAGGGGTTTCAAGGCTAAGAAGAACTACTTGACAATTATTTAAAGTTTAAGCCCCAAATCCCACGTAAATAAAAGGTTTTTTTAACCAAAATTTACCAAATCTTTGAGCAAAGTTTGGTTTGTACATCTCAGAGGCTAACCAATACACATATTTTTTATATGTAATTTCATCTAGAATTTATTTTAAGATCTATTATTTATTATTTCAAATTTTAAAAAAGGCAGTAACAAATTCAGGTATTGGCCTTACACATTATTTTGTTTATTCAACTTTTCCTGATTATCTAATAATGATAGACTGGGTTGAAATAGAATAATACTTCAAGACCAGTTCTAGTAGTTGTAATTCAATGAGACAACAACCATCAGCCAAGAAAATTGGCTTTCACCTTCTAGATATTGAATTAAACACAAAGAACCAAATTTTCTTGAATATAAGTACAACTAATATCCATTTCCAATGGCATAAATACAAGGAAAATAATAATATTTAAAGTAAATTTGAATATGAGCAGGCGGAAGAGGTTGTTATAAGCTATGAGAGAAGACTTTTACATACCATTTCTGAAAATATAAATAGTATGTGTACTTGCTTTTATGAAATGGAAAAGATTTTGTGTCACAAACGAGATGTAAAAATATGAGTATATTATGATGAACAAAACTTGTATTTCCTTGATGAGGATGCTTAGAAAGAAATTAAGTTGAATAAGGTAATCCATAATCCAGCTAAATATTGATTGTAGATAATTAATAATAATTTATCAGAAGGTGTGGCTATTATCAAGTCTCAAGTAAGTCCACAATCTAAATAAATAACTTATAATAATGCATATCGCTTTATATATTGAGGATTCAAAAGTAGGTATTAATTCAAAAGAGCTTTGGAGAAAGCTTTAATATGGTTTTTTTACTCTCATTTAGTGCAGTAGGATTTATAAAAGCTTATTTTGGAGAAAGATTTGGTTTTCATGACTGTGCATTGCAATGAACACGTGGATCACAACAGTCTTTTATATCTCCGGAATTTTCTAAATCATTTTAGAGCCACAAAACTCAAGGAATTAATATCATTATATTTTGAGAGCTTCAAAGGACTAGAGACAAGAAGTTTTAAGCTGTGATTGAAACTATCAGGCACTTTTTGGAATGGAAAAATCATCAAAAAATGAGTGATTGGAAGAGAAAAAATTTCAAAATCACAAAAAAGAACAAGACAATATATTTAAGAAGATGGAAATTGGACTTCAGAATTGAAAAAATTTGGAATATCGCACGCTTCAAGTATGAAAACTCCACTCACGGAGTCATTATTGCGAAGAGAAACAGCAAAAACAACTGATATTGAAAAAAAGGAAAAATTGGAGAAGCTGGAAATGAAAGGAAAAAATTACTGATAGAATTGAAAATAGCAGATCTCAGCTCCTCATTCCCAAAAATAATTGAAGAAAAGTTCCGTATTTGCCAGTGCAATCTTCTTTGTGGTATGATAATTACAATTTCCTGATTTCAACTGAGGTATGTGAAGTTATTTGGTAATCGAGAAATCTCTCAGCTATGGAAATCATTTCCAATTTTGCAGATAGCAGTTTATGAATTACGTATTCTTCTTCTTCAAGAATAGTATGTGATGAATTTAAAGTAACCTATCAATTTTATAATATTTTGAGGTTTGAACTGGAGATGAGAATAGCTAAGCAATCTTCAATGAAAAATAATGAATCCCAACTTGTATTTTGGTTTTATTTGAATTTTTTTAAATAATTTTTTCAAAAAAATCAACGGGAGACTTTTGGTTTTTATTCATTTATTTTTCAGGCTTAAACAAAGAAATTTTTCGGAAAAATTCCCAACGTCAAAATCCTTTTGTTATAATTCTGATGAATTTATCTTTCAGATTAAATCCAAATAGTCTGAATTCAACAATTATATTTTTTCCAAAGAAAATTCAAATAGGCTGACTTTTTCTGCTTATGTAAAATTAATCCCTTCCTAAAAAAATGGTATGTTTAGCTTAAAAAATATTCTAATTCTCACCTTTATTAATAAGGTATTTGATTGGAATAGCTTTATTTATTTTATCATCATTTCATCATCAACTTTTTGCGCTATTGTTATCCTCAAGTATCCATCTTATCATCAACAGAATCAACTCAGTATTTTATTCTTTATTTGTTTTTTAATCAAATCAATTTAAGATCGGTTTGAAATAAATTGAGAATTAATTTTCAGCTTTTTGGCTAGTTTGATTGAAAATTTCTTCGTAACTAATTTTCAATAAATGTCATATTTTACGAGATAATCTTATCATTAAATTTTCATTTTTGAATTAGTTTAAACTTTGAGATATTTTCTCCTTTAATAATTCTCATTTTTGGATAATTTTCCTTCCTTTATTTATTCTAATGATTTTACTTTCAAAAGAGTTTTCTTTATTTTATTGATTATGGCGTTTTCCAATATCGGATTTCTCTGTTTCTGATATTTTTGATTGTAATAATAATTAACGGAATTCCTATTATTACATATGATTCACAAAACTAATTTATTTTCATTATTGAGGTATTTCTAATTTATTTCAAATATCTATTTGAAGACTTCTATGATTTCATAACATATTACCAATTATTAAGGTTTTTTGTTCATTTTTTCATTTTTCATGCTTGTTTTTCAAAGGGGAAGGTTATTTAGAGATTTTATTATTCAATTAGTCATCATATATTTCTTCAGTAATACTCTACAAGAAATTATGCATTCCCAAACAATCTATTGTATACTCCATCTGATTCCTTTTTTGAATCTTTTTGAGCCTATTCATTTTATGAAAAAAAATTGATAATCCTGATTTCAAAGCTGATACTTGAAACAAGACTTCATCACTTACAGGAAAGCAAAGAATATCTAATAATTTTAAAGAAGAAAACTCTCATTAAGCTGAGAAATATAAAATCAGAGTATATGAATCTTCAATCATTTCTCTCACTCCTAAGAAGAGAATTCCACCTGGATTACATCACAATCAAATGAATGCCATATCATAAATAATTAAGCCAAAAAGCCATATTAATCAATATCAACTTATCAAATTCATCAATTCGATCATGCATTTCAAAAGCTGATTAGGTTCTGAAGCAAATTTTCTCTTAAATTAGACTGGTTCTATGGCACAGACTCAATAATTGCTTTATAAAGCCTTTTGGAGTACCATTATAAAGCTAAATTGATTCATCCTCCCACTTTTTTAAAATAATTGACTGTAAAGATTCTGTATATAATCTGAAAATTTTTACTAGAATATTGAATCTTTCAATACTTCCTTTTTCAATACAGTATTTATCATTAACAATGAGAAGAACTAAGATCAATAGATGGTAATATTGCTCAATTATTTGTATGTAAACAAATATATTTTAAAACAAAGAACTGGAAGGATATTCAAATATTCAAAATGCAATTTTTTTCTACTTGGTTTTATTATTAGCAAGCTTTTTTCATATAATTGTTCAAATTCTTCAATTTAGTATATATCAAGGTAACCTTTAACTGATGTGAGCATTGAGGTTTATTTTGAATATCTGAATAGGCCAAAAACAATTTCAAAATATAAAATTATAAGTATTCAAAACTCATAAGTCATGTCCATGCTCCAAATTAATCATTTTTTCCAGATAAAGATACTTTTAGCTTTTTTATCTATTGCATCCATGGGATCAAGACCATCTTTGGAGTGTACACTAAGTTTTATCTATGTTAGCTTCATATGGTCTCTTAGCTAAAGATAATCCTAGGAGGTGGTAAAATGGAAAAGACTTCAATACCTCATAAAGATTATGTGATTTGTTTTTGCAGTGTTAAGCAAAAATAATGACATTTTAAGGAAGTGAATTTTAAATACACATTTCTATTGGTTAAACACAGGTTTCTACTTTTTAAAAATACTTTACTCTACAGAAATTATTGATTAACCCTTGTGGAGTTTTACACTTGAGCTCCTAAAAATTATTTTTATGCCAAAAATAGTTATAGGATACAAAGATCAAGGAAAATATTCAGGATACCCCAGTTTCTGTACCTTCAGAAGTATGTAAGCCTCACAGATGCTTTCTAAGGTTGCTAATCTCCCAAAAATTAATGCAAAACATTTGGGTCAACAGTTACTAAGGCTAACCCCAGATAATGATAAAATAGCAGTGCATTACTGTTGTTGATGTTCCAAGGAATTAATTACTTCCAAATATTAATGATTTTTCATGGAAGAAATTAATGAAAGACCATTTTGAGACTAATAACTAAGGTATTACCGTTTGATTACTAGCCATGATTTTGCTGTAGGCTACCATTATGAAAATAATGATAAAAAATTAGAAAATTAAATGAAAATACCATTTAGCATTAATTTCTCTGAAGCTTAGAGAGAAAATCTATAAGACAATAAAAACTTATAATATCGAGAGAATACTTAATTTCTCACAAGTTTGATTGATTGATTTATTTACATTCTATTCTTAATGATTATCTATGCAAAATGGAGTCTTCAAAAACTCACAGAAATAACGACTTTGAGAAATAAATAATGGCCCAAATATATAAAAATATTTAATTCAATAACTTCTTTCTTTCATGACCATAAATGGTCTGGTAACCACATAATATCATGAGATTGGTAATTATGATAATTTTATATGATAAAAATTAATGTATTCTTGAATTCAAATGTGGCCAAATATTAATAACCTAATGAGAATTATTTTACCTCATTTAAAGTCTATATCAGTTGTAGGAATGTTGAAAAAAAGCCTTTGGTTACTTTTTTTCCATATCGTATCATCAATTCAGCTTATGAAATCTTTTATCTGATATAATTACTCACAGGTATTATAATATTATTATTGAATATCTTATATATATTTGAAAAGATATTAAAAGGAAATTAAATAAATAATATCATTATTTTTAGTAATATTATCTCAATAATCAAAGCTCATCTTTCTTAATTTTTATAAATTCTGTTCTGAATCCACAGGTTCTCATTCTAAAGCTTACTAAAAACTTTCAATTATTTTGTTCTTTTTTTCAAAATTTTTTAGCCTCATATTTTTCCTGGGCTCTTTCCTTTGAAAATATTTCTTGAAATATGAGCTTATGTAGCTGATCTAACCATTCTGTAAATAAGCAAGGATGATTCATCTTATAAATAATTTCTGTTAAGTTTTTCTATGAAATGAGAATTGATTAATATTATATTCTCAGAATTAAATTATCCAATTATTTTTAGTCCATGTAATTATTAGTGATTTCAAAACGTAATTTTCATAGTAATATTGACTCTGGTAGAGAAATGTGACTCTTATCATGATTTTTTGGTAGCATATTTTGGTAATAGAACAATTATCATGAAATAAGTTTATTTTTTGAATGAAGGAATTAATTAAATTTTTAGAGAACGAACTCATATCATCAGTTCATTAATGGTTTAGAGCTTATCTTATGCTTATTATGAATCTTCAATTATTATATTAAGTTTTGAGGACATTCATATCAAAAGGGTATAATTTTTACTAGTTTCTTCAATGAGAACCTGATAATCAAGCTGATTTTCAATTTTTTTCCCTCTTTGACCAAAACGAAATTCTAAAGCTTACGAGAATTGTTTTTATCATTTCACAAATAGAATTAATAATAATCCAAATGGATTTGTTAAAAAGATTTGAATAATATGGAATTTTGAGAAAATAAGATCTTTTTAATGTTTAATTAATAGTTAAATAATGTACAGGTTTTTTATTATTGAGACACTATAATTCTTCAATAACCAAAGAGTTACTGTTAAAATATTTTTTGAAAAACATGTTTTTATATTCTCAATAAATCAACCTTATCCAACTTTTTTTAATTTTATTTCAAAATATGAAGCCAGTCTTTTATATTCTTCCCAAAACTTGTTTCAGAAGATTAATTTTGTACATTATAGTTCAAAGATATTTTTGAGCTTTAAAGAAAGATCTTAATAAGCTAAAAGAATATTTATTTCAAGAAAAATGATACCTTATTTTTTGAAATAGACTTCACTCTAATCTCATTTCTTAAGTTCTAAACTCAAAGAAACATTCTTTTTATTGATATAATTTATCTTATTCAAAGTAAGATAGTAAAAATCAGAATAGTTCTTTACATGTTTTTGATTGTATAATCTTGATAAATAAAATGATCAAATCTCAAAATCTTTTTTGAACAAGGTTTTTTGAAGATTAAAAGTAATTTCATAAATAATCAGATTAGAAAAATCCCAATCTATATCCTATTGAAACAGAAAGCTTAACTAACAGAGCTATTTTTTATTTTTTATTTCAAAACTGTTTTTCATTTCTCAATAAAAATTGTAACAAGAAAGGAATAGTTTTATTTTTAGATTATTGCATATTGCGATTTGACTAATAAGAAATTCAACCGCAATATCAATGAGTGTTTTAAATTTTCTCTTCCAATAAAAAAAAACGAAGAAATATAGAGAAAATTCTATTTTAATTGTTCATATACTGAATTTCTGATTTGAAATGAATTTCTTAAAGGAGTGGGATGTTATTTCCACTACCTTTTTAATAAATTACAAAGGAATAAAGAACAGGAAATAATTTTCTGGGTATTTAATAATATTTTGATTTGAAATCGGCAAATACCAAGTAATTTTTAATGAAAAAGAATTTTTTATTATTATTTCAAATATGATATTAAACCTACCTTACTCAGGAATTTTGGGTTTATTAAGTGATAGAACTTTATAATTATGTATTAATTTTCCATTGTAAAGAATGAATAAATTTGGATCAAATTTCTTGTGGCTTATATATAAATTTGAGGAGAAATCCACTCAAAATTTTCAGTTTCAATGTCTGTTGTGATATTTCAAGTGTTGAAATCATTTTGAATGGAGCTCTTTAGCACTAATTCAAAGATTCTTCCTTAAATATTATGCTTCATAATAACAAGGAAACAATATCCTGCCGCTTTATATTGGTATTTATGAAAAGTTGGTTTTCTCAATTTTAAAAATGAATATTCAACTATCAGAGATGGGTTCTTGAAGAAATGGAAAATCTTTTGATAAATTTTCTTAGATATTTACATGCTAAGATAGAAATTATATACCCCTTTCCAGAACTGAACCATTTACTTTATATTTTGAAATAAATTAGCTCAAAAATTAATGAGTGAAAGAATTTATCAACAACTGTTTCTATTCCTTTTATAAAATGAGTGAAAAGACATAAATAAATCTCTTCCTGAAAATAGAAACCTTGCCTCTATTTCAAAGGTTTGGTAGTTAGAAATATCAATATTTTATAGTAATGTGTAGCTAAATTTAGTGTGTGATGAGATAAATAGTCTCTGAGGGGTAAATAACAGGTAATAATCTTTTACTTGCTAAAGGATCCTATAGCCAAGTGTTCTAATGATAATTTAGCTGCCCCTCTTAATAGAAAAAAACAATCTTCTTTCTGAATTAGCTGATCAGGAAGTTAAATTTGTGGATATACAGCCAGATAAGACTACTTTAGTAGTCACAATAATGAAGAAGTAAAATAAAATTTAACGAGCTTTTGGGACTATTTGAGTGGTGAAAATATAGTAAGAAATCTAATTGTTGGATGGAAGCTCGAGTTTAAGTTGAGTATAAAAAAAGAAATATAATGATAACATAGAGCTTAGTAGCTGGTAGGTTACTGGTAGCTTGATAGGAATGCGTATAGGTATCTTTTTAGATAAGTATAAAAAATAACTCACTAGTTTGTATTAAATATAGAAGATGTCAAGGGTATTTTGAAGTTGATGAATATTAGTTAATTAATAGAAAAACTTTCTTTTCTTGATTCTTTTCTTAGCTACTCATATATAATTTTTCAACTTGGACTAGAATACCTTCTCATCTTCATGAATAATCCAATGGTGACTATAATACTTGCTAGGCTCAGGAATGGTTCTTTCCAATATATGTATTATTGAATGATCATCTAATAGTATTAGCAAGCATTAGGACGAGAGAAGGAAAATTAAGTGGCGGGTGTTTCTTATTCATTTTGTTTTTTACCATATGTTCTCCACGAGAGCCTTCTCTTCACCCTTGTAAGCCCCAATTTTTCCCCTGATACCCTTTAGTTTATATTTTTGTCGAAATGGTTCATTCAATTGATTTTCTGAATTTTACTAATAATTTATGACAGAATTAAGCTATTATTACTAGTAGGATTCTATATGATGATTTCAAGTGAGCTTGGTTTTATAATGGATCTCCTGTATTATCATTTGGATGGTTATTCAAGGGTTTTAATTGAATATAATGGGACGCTTTACCATGTTTTTTTGTTCTAATTAGAATTTTGGCTTTGATGAAAGGGAATCCCTTAACATCGAAAGGGTATGATCTATTGTTTCAGTTGATTTTCCAATCTATGAAAGGTGACTGAGGGATGTTAAATGCGGGTATTAACTCTAATTTATTTGTAATTTAGCTTCTTTAAGGTGATTATTCAGGTTCATGAAGGGTATTTTCCTTGTATTATGTGCTTTGTAGTTGAATTTTATGTTTATGTAGACCTATCTGAGGTGATTTTATTATTAAGATTAATGTTTAATTAAAGGACGGAGGTTTAAAAAGTTGATATTATGCAGGTACTGGGCTGTTATGGTAATGAATGTGATTTGTAAATGTGTCCTTGTGTGCTGAAAAGGGCTGTGAAATTCCAATGTTCTGGAAAGACAATTGGATTTTCCTTTTTGAGCAATTTCTATTGAATTTGACCTGTCTTTGAGAGTTTGAGGAATACTTAAGGAGCTATAATGAGAATATTCTGAATAATCTTACTGATTCTTCTCTTGTATTTTTCTTTTTCAAAGGCGAAATTTTGATTTTTAAGGGCCCTTTTTGTGTAAGAAAGTTCTGTAATTCTGTGAGATGTATATTTCAGGATTAAATGTGTTCAAAGTTTTGATTAGGATCTTTTCATCAAAATCAACTTGTGCTAATTTATACTTCTTTCTTTGGTTTATTTTTCGCTTTTTCCTATTTGACAGTGAATAATATAGCTTTGATGCGCTTGAAACCAAAACATTTGGGTATGGAATGCCACAGTACCCCGTGATAATTCCATATTTTCAATTATTAAATAAAATTGAATTTATATTTTCAAAATCAAATATTGAAACTCAATAGATAATCCTTCAATCAAGAATAAAAATACAAATTAAATTTTTTCATATCTTTGGATCCAATTTTAAATTCTGTTGGATATTTTATAAGCTCAAATAATATTCTAAGTCTCTCCTTAGAAAGTCCTTTTGCATGAAGTAATTCAAACAACAGTATTCAGATCTCCAATTGAGAAAAATCATTCTTTCATTCTTTTTCTAGAATTTCGTTCTAATTTTGATATGAATTTGTTCAACTATTAATATTAAGAATTCATGCACTTGATCTTCAGGTAAATATGGTTCTTTCAGCTCTATGGGTTTATAAAATAAAACCCTTTTTAACAAAAGCTATCAGAAATATACACAAATGAGGAATTAGTCCCACTTTACCACATTTATTTAAGTATAATGGCTTAAAGAAGATTGCCCAAATATGAAAGAACTGTAAAAAGTAATCGCTACTCATGATGAATTTCATAAGAAGTCCCACAGAGATAAAGCTATATAAATTAACTGAACTGTGGCATATCTATATTCATGAAAAGAGAAACTTTAAACACAGTCTCATCTTCTTCAAACCCTCTGTGAATTGACTTCATTTTCCACCACTTCAATTTCAGATCAATCTTTTTCAAAAAACAGGAATAATCATAATCCATTGGAAAAATTTATCAATAAATCATCATAAAAACAAGCCTCCGAATGAGCTTATTTGAAATAAGGAAAGAAACCACTTTTTCTTCCGTTTTAGAATTGAAAGTAGATTATATAATGTTGCTAATAAATTTTGAATTTTATCACCTAAAGATTTGGAATAAAGGATTCATGAACAAAGGATTAGAAGGGAAAATATGAGAAAATACCTAACTAGATAAGGCTATAGATATATATGATATTGCATATTTTTCTCAGATTTTTGAATTGATTTAGATGCGAGTTCTGATTGGATCAATTCAAGGTCAATAAATCAAGTTTCTGACACATTCTTCCATCCAGATTCAAGCTTTGAGGTTCATAAAAAGTTTTAAGCTCAATCGTGTAAATATTCATAAATGAATAATTCCGTCCATTTTTTACTTTAGCATAACGTTTATTCACAATCCCATAGGTTACTAATAATTTATGAGGATACTAGGCTTTAGTTCTATCTCTTACTTGAATCCGAATTTCCCTTGAGGATGAATATGTCATTTTTAAAAGTTTTATGGAATTTCAAATAAAAACCATTACCTGAAAAGACACAAATCAAGTTTCTAATTATGTTTAATATTCAAAAATCTGACTTTTTCTGTGGAAAAATTTATTTTAAGATAGAATATCCTAAATCAGCTAGTAAAAACTGATATTTCAATTAAAGAAAATTTTAATAAGTTTCAATGCACATGTGTTGATGAAAATTTTAGTTATTAAAAAGCTTCTAAGATCTTATATTAAACATAATGGATATCTTAAAATTAAAATCCAACTGTATTTAGAAATAATAGATATTCCACTTCAAATGCAAAAGAAAGTGAGCTCTGATTCTTCCAGATTATATTGAAAAACAAGATCTCTGTTCTGGTCAAAATCAAATTCTTAAGTATCTTATGATATTAGAAAAAACTTTATTATACTACCTAAATGGAGAAACTATATATTAGAAGTATATGTTCTTTAATTGCCTTAGATATCTTCATATGGATTTGTGATTTTGGCCGATTAATACAGTTTTTCATATTAAATTAACACACCTTTTACCCTTTCTGTCTATAAAGAAACTCAAAATTATTGAAATTGAATTAAATCATGTTTGTGACTAAGGCTTAAACAGTTACATCCTATACCAGCCATCATAAATAAATGAAAAGTTGGATTTCTTGATTACTTTGTTTCTTGCATATTCTACTTTTAGATATATAATTATCATTAATTTTGAGTATCAATTTGTGAAATACGATTGAATTATTGTAAAAGATTTGCTTCAATTTCTCCACTAAGAAATTTAAAATTAATTTGAAGTATATATTTAAGGTGAAGATTTTATTTTTTAGGGTTCAGATACAATTGGCTAAATATCATTTTGAATGATAAAATATAATCTTTTGAATACATTTCAGTATCAAATCTTACTCTATCAAGAGATTCCTATAAGAAAACATAACCAATAAATGGTTTTATTAATCAGCTCCATGGGCTTGTATATATATTGAATCATAAGATAGGGATTCCCAAAAGGTCATAGAAGAATATGGATATAAAAAAACTCAATGTAAAAATGGACAGTTCATGTTATACGCATATTCTATTGAAAAAGAGGCTGTTTTTATTCAATATAAGATATAAATGGTATATTATTTCCAGTAGAAGCTCGGTAAAACAATAAAGCAAATGTGTGTGTCTTGTTTTTAGTACCTTAGTATTACATGAATTCTGAGGTGCGTAATTTGAGTAAAACCAAAGTTAAAATTTCCAAACTCAAAGGTCTTGGACTCTGAAGCTACCACTATAATGGATCTCTTAAAAGTAATATTAATATTTGAGAAATATATATTATTTTATACCAAATTATACTTTTTCATATTTGAGCTCAAATCCATTTATTTAATTTTTAATTGATATTATTTCTAATGTCATAGTATAAATAATTTAGATATTAATATCTCTATGGTCTGATACTTCTCCCATTATACTTGAGGGCTTTATTTGATGGGAAATCAGTTAATATAATATTAGAATGGTATATTAGGGTGTTTAAGATTAACAAAAGACTACATCAAACAACTATTTTATTTACCTCAGAATACTAGCCAAAAAAATTATAATTTCCCATGTGGGAATTCATTGTTTTTTATCTTAGTCCTTTGGATATTTTCTCAAACTCAAATATTTCTGATTGTCACAACAACAAAGAATGACCCTCCTCAATTGGTGTTGCATCAATACCAGCCTGAAACCAAGTTGGGGCCAATTGGTCACACCATATATTTTATGGCCAATTGGCAACCTCTGGTGCTCTATGGTCTTTTGGTCATAAAACCTTTTTCCCTTGGCCATATCCTGCCATCATTGGCATCCCTGGCCAACTTTCATCTCACCAACCCCCAGGCCTTTATCTTTGTTTGGGGCTTGGGGGGTCCTTTCAGTATTGCAGGGGTCTGTGGACCCTCTAGCCACCATCAGGCCTCTTGGCCCAACCCCTTATATTGGGGGGGTTTGGGCTTAATGGCCTTTTTGGGCCTTTTAGGCCCTCTATGGCCCATGGCCCATGGTCTGT
This sequence comes from Austropuccinia psidii, assembly GCA_023105745.1. Lineage (NCBI taxonomy): Eukaryota > Fungi > Basidiomycota > Pucciniomycetes > Pucciniales > Sphaerophragmiaceae > Austropuccinia > Austropuccinia psidii. The sequence goes on along the minus strand of JALGQZ010000009.1, from coordinate 4,522,150 downwards.
GGGCCCTTTAGGCCCCTTCTTGCCTAATCCAATGAGGCAAAAAGGGGCCAAATGGGGCATTCCACTAGCCCTCAAGGCCAAGTGGGCCCACCTGAGCCAGCGTTTGACCATGGACCCAAATCCACAAATTTTGGCCAAGACCCCAAGGGACCCAATTTCTGACCAAGGACCACCTGTGGCATCTGGCAACCCCCAGAGGCCACCAGCCCAGCTCAGGGGAAGATTTCCCATTCCTCCATGCACCCCATACTCAAGGATGCAGGAGTGGTGCATATATGGTATTATATACCATTATGCACCATTTTTGCTCAGCAATCCAATGATGAGGTTTTTAGGACCCAACTCAATGATCCCAAATCAAGGTCCCAAAATCCATCACCAATTTCAAAGGAGGTGTGAACCTTTGAGATATGACCACATACCCAAAAAGGTCACAAGAAATATTTAATATAATTATACATTAAAAATAAGTACCTTAAAAGCTATAAAAATACCATAAATTGGTACAAAATTTGGTTTAACTTAAAAACCAATGAATAAACATGTGAAATAAATTACACCATTGGATTCCCCATGGTAAAATACACATATACAATTTTTATGGCATATCTGTAAAGTCAATATTTAACAAGTTATAAGTAATAATACCTTATAAAAGACACAAATCCTTATTTATTTCAAAAAACAATGAATCAACATGTGAAATAAATGGTACCATTGGATTCCACATAACCATCCACACATAAAACAATTAATAAGCTAAGCTTCAAAATCAATACTTAAGGAATTAACCTGAATATATGCACTATTTTGGTCAATGCATATATTCAAGGATTTTAGCTAATATCTCTTGAATTATGCATGATAGAGTGATGAACCAAAACTAAAGTCATCACGTAATTACTGTAGGAATACAGATATGAAGTTTATTTCACAAGCTATAAACAAGGTTAAAACCTGTAAGGAATTATTGATTAAAATCAACAGAGCTGTTGACCACTTTGTTGTGAAAGTGGTCCAAACTTAAAAACAAGTAGACAGTTGGATTCTACTAGCTCATTCGTGAAGAATGATGTATTTTCTATTATAATATTCAAGGTATAACCCCTTGAAATCATAGTTTGAAGTTTAAAATATTAAATTTCAACAGAAAAGATGAGTTACAAGAAAAATCATCAAAAATGGAGTTTTGATGATGTAATGAAATGCTCTTGGCAGCATAATACGGTTATTCCAAGCTATCAGAATTCACTCTCTGAAGTGCTGTAGCGTGTAAATCTTAAAAGCTATTAAGGATCAAAGTTTGAGCTTAATTTGATCATTTATGATCACTCACTGTAACCTTAAATTAAGTTTAACAGTCATATAAGTGATACAATTTGTGAATACTATGAGTTTATGATTACAACTAATAAAATCCACGAAATTTGGGGTTCTGTCAAGCATTTGACGTCATCAAACTTAGAATTATAGTGATAACTCTAAATAATGGTGTAGTAATGATGTAATGAGGTTTGATCATGATGTAATCATCACCAAACCTTAAAATATTGATCAATTCCAGTGGATATGATCAGTACACGTCTACTAGAAGCCTGTTGAACTCTAGGAGGGAGGTATTTACTATAAATAGAGCTCTTTTTACTCTGTTTTCCCCTCAGACGCATCAAAAACATTAAATTAATACAATAAAAAGGTAATTTCTTTATTCTTTATATATAAAACTTTCATATTATTAAAGACCAAAGATCATCTTATTATAATCATCAGTTTTGACATGATTAAATAATTTATTTAATTGTTTTTGTTAAAAATCTCTCTAAAATCCCATTTCCACGTAAAAATCAAGAATATTTGTAATTTCTCTATTTTTTTATTGTAAATACAATTTGGATAAGTTGTATTTATATTATTTGGCATAAAATATCTCAAAATTATTATATTAAGTATTAAAAGTAGGTTATTTTCTCTTATTATAATAATTTTCTCTCTATTATTCTTTTAATAATTTTTTAATTAATATAAATAGTATTTATATTAATTTATAACTCTAATATTAGTAATATTATTGTTATTAATTGTTTTTTATTAATAAAAAACAATTTTCTACGCCTTTATTATTTGTTTGTAACAATAATAAAGTGATTTTGAATATATTAATTATTTTATATTAATATATTTATTTTATTATATTATATTTTTTAAATATAAATTATATTATCATATTTTATTAATAATATAATTTTTTTTATGCCATAATTATAATAGTTCTTTATTATGATAATTATTTAATTATTTTTCTCTTATTTATTTTGTTTATAAGGACATTCATAGTACAATAAGTAAAATATTAGTAATTTTTACTTATTTTTTCATAGTCAAATCTTACATTTGGGGGCCTGGCCGTAATATTTACTCTAACAGACATTTAAAAATACTCTAATTGGGCTTATCAAATAATAAATTATATTTATAATCATAAAATTATATAATAATTTTATATTTATTGATTTTAAAAGCTATTGAGGCATTTGGAAAGCAATTGTACTGTCTTACACGTGGTTTTTCACATCCTTAGACTTGCAAAAACTTTCTTTGAGTGACTCTAGTGATTAAAAAAAAAAATTTATAAATTAAAAATAATTTTATATTATAAATTAATTTTATGAAAAGAATCATACTCATTTTTATTTTTTTAAAATAAAAACATAAAAAATATTAAAAATATTAAAAACCAATAAAAAAGTTATTTTATTCTTTTTAATTTCATTTCTTTAATTATTTTCATTTTTTTTCTTTTCCATAAAAAAAAGATATAAAAGCAATTTTTGCGTGGAAAATTGCCATATCCTCCCAAAAATAACACTTTTATATAAAAGACTTATATTTATTTGTCTTTTTTAGTGTTTGAAGGCAGCCCAACAGAGGATAACCAAACCACTGTTGAAAGATTGGTGGAAGAAACTTGTCAAAGTTCTCCAACACCAATAATCACTAAGAAAAAGAAAGCCAAGAAATTGGACTTTCCAGGACCCACTATTCAGGAATCTGAAGGTGAGTACCTCATTTATAAATTGCCATAAGAGTATTTCTGTTCTAAAATCCTCTTATTTCTTGTTTTTCTTATAATATGACTACCAGAAGAGGCTCCCAATACTCCATCCAATCAGATGGAGCTGGACTCAGAGGTAGAATTGATTCCTCAAAAGGGAAAAGAAAGGGCAATATCCCAAGTGGAACAGAATCCACACAAGGAAGTGCCTTATCCCAAAGGCAAGTCCCAGAAATTCCCATGATATCTGAACCTGAATTGGAACTAAGTATGAGTGACTCAAATAGGTACAAATCACATTCAGAGGGCTCAAATAGACATCTACATGAGCCAATACAAACAGTACTACACAGTGTACAAGGACAAAGATTGGGAAATGTTGCCTCAAATACACCAAGGAGTGATGAACTCCTGGAACATCCTAAAGAAGTTCCTCAAAGAGGAGGAAATAGTGAGATACTGCAATGGATGGAATCCACTATCATCCAAACCTCAAATCAAAAAGATCAAGGAGTATCATGCCAAAAAGAAGGAGGCAACCAAGGAAGAAGCCCCAGTAGCTTCTACCAGCAAGCCCCAAGCCAACCCACTTCCCCAAGAAGGGAAGAAGAGCAAGAAAAAGAATTGGAGAAAACCATATTCCCCAAGCTACAGGATTCCCAAAATCCAGAAAGATGCCATGGACAATGTCTTCAACATGGCCAGAACTTTGATGGAATTCAAAGACAAAGAGGAACAAAGAATGAGACAACCCCACTTCCCAAAGAAATAGCCTTGTCTCCTGATGTTGTAAATACTTTAACAGAGCTTAAAAATAGTATTTTACCTCTTAAAGACATTAAAAATAGTTTATTATCTTTCCAAGAAATAAATAACAGTTTATCATCTTTAACAAAACTTGTTGTACAAAATAAGAAAGAAATTGATAACATAAAATTTATGATTGAAAACAATAAACCAAAAGTATTAATTGACAATACTCAGAAATTAATACAAGGACAACAAGAGTTGTATAAATACATAAGTGATATCAAAGAATAAACTTTGACAATCAATTATGATGTGAGTATTGACAATCTTACAGAAAAATTAAACAAATTAAGTATTTCTGTAGAAAAATTTGAAGAAAAGACTTCATCACACCAAAAATTACTTCTGGACCATGTGGAAAAAAGTGATGAAGCAAGAATGCATCTGAAAGATGAAATCCAAAATGAAATAAGGCTTATTACTGAAAAAATGGATAAAATTAATGAGGCTAATCTAAATATGCCAAAGTTATCAACACCATTTTCTCACATAAGAAGCCCTGTTAAACCAAAAGAGGAATTAACAAACCTATTCATAACAGACTTGAGTCACCAAGACAATAAACAAGTCTTAATGAAGGAAGCACCTCAATTGAAATAATGGCCAACATTCACAGGAGAAGGTGAATATGACCACATGTCATTTATCAAGACAATTGACATGCTACAAGAAGATTATGCCATACCAGATGAATTAATCACTGCAAGATTACATTCATTGTTTGAGAAATCTGCAAAAAGATGGTATTATGGCATAAGGCAAACAAATGGCAAAAATACCTGGTCTTGGTGTAAACAAGAAATAATCACCAAGTGGTCTAATGATGCCTGGAGGTACAAAATAGAAAATGCATTTGAAAATTCTTTCTTTGACCCAGACAAAGACAAACCTTTAACTTGGTTCTTGAAACAAGTTGAAAGACTCAATGCATTGTACCCAGAAATGTCACAGAAAATGGTGCATATGAAAATACTCAAGAAATGTGGAGGAGAGCTAGAACATGCCCTAAGAAGCAGGTGTATAGAACCATGCTCCACAGAAGAGTATATTAATGCACTAGAAGACATAGTGACAAGAACAAAAATTGGCAGGACTTGGAAGAAATTGGACATTAAAAGCCCAAATAAACCATTTATCAAAAAAGATAAATCAAAAGAATCCTTCAAGCCCAATACATCCAACAATAATGAGGAAAGAAAATGCCATAAATGTGGAGGTATTGGACACTTAGCCAATAATTGCCTTAAAAAGGCAAAAATTAATGAAATTGTGGAAACAGAAAACCACAATGACAAAGAAGAGGAATCTGACTCTGAAAAAGAAACAGAAGAGTCAGAAAGCTCTGAAAGTGATGAAATCAATATAATTAATGCACAAATTAATAATATTGATATAATTTATGAAGTACTGGATGTTAACTCAAACTTACCACAAGTTGGGACTTCTGATACAAACCTGACAAACATACAAGATGCCAAAATGTATAGGACCAAACCTGCAAGAGGAATGGGATATACAGCTGGAAAATCAAGTATAAGTTTTGTTATGGTTGATAACCAAGAAGGAAAAGTTAACTTAGACACAGGAGCATATTGCACCTGTGTTGGTAAAAGTTACTTAAAAACCATTGTCCCAGACTGGCAAGAAAAACTTATGCCAATACAAGGTGTCAAATTTAGTAGTGCAAGTGAGAGCATGAAGCCCCTTGGAATAATTAATTTAACACTAATTTTTCCTCATCCCTCACAATGTGTCAGAATCAAAGTAGAGTTTGTAGTAATGGACAACTGTACTAGTAATCACTTCATACTTGGGAATGATTACTTATCAATTTATGGTATAGATATCTCTAACCAAAAGGATAGATATTTTACCATAGGAGACAACAAAAGACAAAAGTTTGGCTTCTTAAATAACAAAAAACAAATCACAGTCATTAAGAATGAAGAAAAAATTCCAGAAAAGGAACTTTTTATATCTGAACAACTTAAAGAGGCAGAATTCAATCAAGAATTAACAGAAAAAAATGAAAGAAAAATTGATTGACCTCTTATTTAAATACAAAAATGCCTTTGCAACTGACAAAGAACCACTAGGTGCCATAATTGGACATGAAGTGGATATAATTCTTAATGTGGAAAAACCTTACCCACCTTTACTAAGGAGACCTGCTTACCCAGCTAGTCCAAGAGCTAGAGAAACCCTAGAGGTACACATTAAAGAATTAATGGACCTTGGAGTATTAAGAAAGGTAGGACATAATGAGCAGGTAGAAGTCACTACACCTGTCATTATAACTTGGCATAATGGAAAATCAAGGATGGTAGGAGACTTCAGAGCCCTGAACACCTATACCATTCCAGACAGGTATCCAATACCCAGGATCCATGAGACATTGACACAATTGTCACAAGCTAAGTTCATCACAGCCATGGATGCCTTAAAGGGTTTTCATCAAACTGTCTTAACAGACAATGCCAAAAAACTACTGAGGATAATAGTCCACTGTGGAATTTTTGAATACTTAAGAATTCCATTTGGCATAAAAAATGCACCTTCCCATTATCAAAGAATGATGAATACTATATTTTCTGAAGAATTATCAGAAGGATGGTTAATTATCTATATTGATGATATTGTAGCTTGCCCAGAAACTTGGGAAAATCACCTTGCAAGACTAGAAAGGGTACTACAAAAAATAGTCCAAGTGAATATGAAAATTTCTTTGAAAAAGTGTCATTTTGCATACAGTGAATTAAAAGCACTAGCACATGTGGTATCTGGACTTAGTCTAGGCATAGACAAGAATAAAGTAGCAGCAGTACTACTTAAGCCAATGCCTCAAACCAAAAAAGAAATGAAATAATTTCTAGGATTTGCTGGTTACTATAGACAGCATATAAAGGACTTTGCAAAAATTGCTAAATCCTTGTATAAACTATGTGACCAACAAACAGTCTATGAAATGACAGAAGAAAGAGTCAAGGCATATGAAGAACTGAAAAGTTCCTTAATAAATGCCCCATTTCTTCTAATGCCAGATTGGAAACTACCCTTCAAGCTTTACATTGATGCTTGTGGAGAAGGACTGGGTGCTGCACTACACCAGACACAAATTATCAATGATAGACCAGTGGAAGGACCAATCTGTTTTATTTCAAGACAGATAAAGCCAACAGAAGCAAGATATGGAGCAAGCCAAATGGAATGCCTCTGCTTAGTGTGGGCTTTAGAAAAATTACATTCCTACTTGGATGGAACAGTATTTGATGTGATTACAGACTGTAATTCTGTAAAATCTCTGTTAAATATGAAAACTCCAAATAGACATATGCTGAGATGGCAAATTGCCATCCAAGAATATAGAGGAAATATGACTATTGTTCATAAATCTGGAAATATTCATAAAAATGCAGATGGTCTTAGCAGATGGGCTCTAGCAAATACCCCTGACAATCCAGCATGGGTACCACAAGAAGAACATCATATAGAAGGAATATGTGTTACAGACATTGGCACAGAATTCTTTAACCAAGTTAAAGAAAGCTATAAGTTAGACAAAAATTGCCATATCTTAAGCCAACTTCTAATGAAAGACTGCAAAGACCCATCACTTTCATCAAAACTAGATGAAACATGGAAAAAGGCATATGATGAAGGAAGATTCCACCTCCTTGATGGAATCCTTTACCATAGATCAAAACACACATGTGTTATGGCCTTAACATATAGAGCCCTGATAAACACTATTTTACATGAGTGTCATGATAGTGTTGCAGCTGGACACCTTTCAGAAGACAGGACACTAGAGAGGGTAAAAACCTGCTCTTGGTGGCCAAATTGGAAGAAAGATGTTATAGAATACTGCCAAACCTGTGACAGATGTCAAAAAGCCAACAGAGACACAGGAAAGAAATTTGGAATGATGATCCAAATCCAAGAACCAAAATCCCCTTGGGAAATAGTTCATATGGATTGGGTAACAGCATTACCTCCAGGAGGAGATAGAAGCTATAATGCATGCCTAGTATTGGTTGACAGATATAGCAAAACTCCCATGTTCCTACCATGTCACAAAGATGACACAGCTATAATGATATGGAATAGAGTTATTAGCCATACAGGCTTATTCCAGAATATTATAAGTGACAGAGACCCAAAGTTCACTTCAGCATTATGGAAAAATCTCCATAACTTGTTTGGGACAAAGTTATCATTCTCAACAGCTTACCATCCCCAAACTGATGGTTTAGCAGAAAGAATGATACAGACCTTAGAGGACATGATAAGAAGATTCTGTGCTTATGGGCTAGAATTAAAAGATTCTGATGGTTTTACCCATGATTGGTTTACACTAATACCAGCTCTTGAGCTGGCATATAAGACATCAATCCATTCTTCTACTGGTAAAACACCAGCAATGCTAGAAAAAGGTTGGAATCCAAAACTTCCTTATGATACCCTCAAAAAGGACTTAGTGGATATACATCCAACAGCAAGCAGTTTTAAGATAATGCTTGACAAAGCAAGACACCATGCAAACAGATGTATGCAAGATTCTTTCAAATATGCAAAAGAAAGATGGGATAAAAGTCATAAGCCACCTGATTTCAAAATAGGAGACTTGGTCCTAGTATCAACCCTTAATTTCAATAACATAAAAGGCCCAAAGAAATTAAAAGATTCCTTTGCAGGACCATTTATGATAAAAGCACTTCATGGACCCAATGCTGTGCAATTGGAATTCACAGGTGAACTAATGAACAAACACCCAACTTTCCCTGTAAGTCTGATAAAGCCTTACAGTTCAAGTGACAAGGAGTTATTTCCACTAAGAAATAAACCCCCACTTGAAATCCCCCCTTGGAAGAAGGAGAGGAAAAGAAAATAGCAAAAGTCCTTAAAGAAAGAAGGACAAGAAACAAAAAAGAAAGAGAATACCTTGTAAGGTATAGAAATTCAACTCAAGAAGATGAATTGCTACTTGAGAAAGATATAACAAATGCTGATAAACTATTAAGAAGGTTTAGACATGAAAGAAGACCTGAAAAATAGAAAAGTTAAGCATTATTGAGCTTCAAGACTAACAAAGTCTATTGAAAAGGTAGGACAGTGGATGATACCCTAATTACACATATCAGATTGTGGTAAAATCTTTTTTGGTGGTATGGAATGTGAACCTTTGAGATATGACCACATACCCAAAAAGGTCACAAGAAATATTTAATATAATTATACATTAAAAATAAGTACGTTAAAAACTATAAAAATACCATAAATTGGTACGAAATTTGGTTTAACTTAAAAACCAATGAATAAAAATGTCAAATAAATTACACCATTGGATTCCCCATGGTAAGATACACATATACCATTTTTATGGCATATCTGTAAAGTCAATATTTAATAAGTTATAAGTAATAATACCTTATAAAAGACACAAATCCTTATTTATTTCAAAGAAAAATGAAGCAACATGTGAAATGAATGGTACCATTGGATTCTACATAAAAATCCACACATAAAACAATTAATGAGCTAAGCTTCAAAATCAATACTTAAGGAATTAACCTGAATATATGCACTATTTTGGTCAATGCATATATTCAAGGATTTTAGCTAATATCTCTTGAATTATGCATGATAGAGTTATGAACCAAAACTAAAGTCATCACGTAATTACTGTAGGAATACAGATATGAAGTTTATTTCACAAGCTATAAGCAAGGTGAAAACCTGTAAGGAATTATTGATTAAAATCAACAGAGCTGTTAACCATTTTGTTGTGAAAGTGGTCCAAACTTAAAAACAAGTAGACAGTTGGATTCTACTAGTTCATTCGTGAAGAATGATGTTTTTTTTATTATAATATTCAAGGTATAACCCCTTGAAATCATAGTTTGAAGTTTAAAATATTAAATTTCAACAGAAAAGATGAGTTACAAGAAAAATCATCAAAAATAGAGTTTTGATGATGTAATGAAATGCTCTTGGAAGCATAATGAGGTTATTCCAAGGTATCAGAATTCACTCCCTGAAGTGCTGTAGCGTGTAAATCTTAAAAGCTATTAAGGATCAAAGTTTGAACTTAATTTGATCATTTATGATCACTCACTGTAACCTTAAATTAAGTTTAACAGTCATATAAGTGATAAAATTAGTGAATACTATTAGTTTATGATTACAACTAATAAAATCCACGAAATCTGGGGTTCTGCCAAGCATTTGACGTCATCAAACTTAGAATTATAGTGATAACTCTAAATAATGGTGTAATAATGATGTAATGAGGTTTGATCATGATGTAATCATCACCAAACCTTAGAATATTGATCAATTCCAGTGGATATGATCAGTAAACGTCTACTAGAAGCCTTTTGGACTCTAGTAAGGAGGTATTTACTATAAATAGAGCTCTTTTTACTCTGTTTTCCCCTCAGACACATCAAAAACATTAAATTAATACAATAAAAAGGTAATTTCTTTATTCTTTGTATATAAAACTTCTATATTATTAAAGACCAAAGATCATCTTATTATAATCATCAGTTTTGACGTGATTAAATCATTTATTTAATTGTTTTGTTAAAAATCTCTCTAAAATCCCATTTCCACCTAAAAATCAAGAATATTTGTAATCTCTCTATTTTTTTATTGTAAATACAATTTGGATAAGTTGTATTTATATTATTTGGTGTAAAATATCTCAAAATTATTATATTAAGTATTAAAAGTAGGTTATTTTCTCTCTATTATTCTTTTAATAATTTTTTAATTAATATAAATAGTATTTATATTAATTTATAGCTCTAATATTAGTAATATTATTGCTATTAATTGTTTTTTATTAATAAAAAACAACTTTTTACGCCTTTATTATTTGTTTGTAACAATAATAAAGTGCTTTTGAATATATTAACTATTTTATATTAATATATTTATTTTATTATATTATATTCTTTAAATATAAATTATATTATCATATTTTATTAATAATATAATTATTTTTTATGCCATAATTATAATAATTCTTTATTATTATAGTTATTTTTATCTTATTTATTTTGTTTATAAGGACATTCATAGTACAATAAGTAAAATATTAGTAATTTTTACTTATTGTTTCATAGTCAAACCTTACAGGAGGACTCTTCAGCTCATCAGTCTGGCAATCCATGGTGGCTATCAGAAGACCTTTTCAGGACCCCAACCACCTGGCCCTGCAGGAGTTTGGTTGGCAATTCCTTCAGGATAATTCCAAGGGCCATTATCAGAGGTTATGCATCATTAAATCAGATGTCAAGGCAGCAAGTACTTCAATACTCCTTGGAAAACTCAATTAGTCCATACAGGCAGCAATCAATCATACCTGTATGTACTTGGCCCAATTGGGACAATTCATATTCCACTGTGGGAATTCAATCACACAGTTCAATTCTCAAGATGGCCAGAGCTGAATTGACGCAATTCAGAAAATACAGCCGGATGATTCACCTTCCAGGATCAGCCTCTCAGTTCTTCACATATACTGGCCACCTTTTGTCACCTGGGGACTTTTTTCCCCAGTTAATTAATATATTGGATTTATTGTTATCCTTATTTTATTTTACCATATTAAAGTAAATACTGATAATCTTAAGTTATTCATTTGCACCTTTTCTTCTTTTCCTGTCAGTAGATATTGGTGGTCATATCCTTTACTAATTACATTGTTCTTTCTGGCAGGTTGAAACAGTGAATTGAGGATTCATTTGGTTGGCTCTTTGGCTTTTGGCTTTTTATTATCCTGGCCATTGGTTTCCTTGTCTTTTATCTTTGGCATATTTTTCTTTCACCTTTTATTCTTCTTTTAAGAAAGATATTCTTTTATTCCTTTAATCTTTTGTAGCTCTCCAAGTGAGTTCTTAATTCCTGAGTGCCAGGCCACTCTTACTTCCAGAAGAGCCCCTGTGACGTTATATTAATTAACTCATAATTCATTTTCATTCTGTTCATTCTTTCTTTATAGTTTCATTCACTCATTTAATCAAAATCATGACTCTTTAATGCTTGTGAACTTTATGATTCATCATCATCTCTCAATTTTCTCTCATTTATTCTTCATTTTAAAAATTGAATTCTGACCCAATTTTATTTTTGTTTCTCTTTTAAATCTTAATTCAAATCATCATTTTCACTTCATTCATAATTCAGGCGTACTCTTAAATTTCATTTGATTTCCAAATTTCTCATCAAAATTCATTCAGACACACTCTTCACAACAAGATTCATTTTGATTTATTCATCAAGAATTATTGATTTTCAAGAAGAACTCACTTGACTTCAATTGCTTGATTGATTTGACATAAATTGATATTGACCTCAAGAAAATTGATTGACCTGAAGATTTCATTGATTTTTGCTGATTTTTCACATCAAGAATTTTGACATAAACTGATTTTGCCTCAAGAATTCATTTAATTGATTGATTAATTTGGCAAGATTTTGGCTTTTTATTGATTTTGATATTGATTTATTGACTTGAATATTTCATTTGACTTTGATTGATTGATTACTTCAAAATTTCATTTTCATTGATTGATATTCCTCAAGATTTGATTGTCAACTTTGACTTCAAGCAAGTTTTGATTTTTTAGTTCAATTTATTTCATTTTCATCCTGAAATCATGCCCATCCAACACTCACCTCCTGCAAGGCAGACAAGATCTCAAGCTGTTCTTACTCCACCTCCAGGAGCTCCTCTTGATGGCACCCCAGCAGTTCCTCAACTGAGGGTCCAATTGGATAGAGGACCCCGTATGGAAGGAAGGAAGAGGGCCAAGAAGATCAAGCTCATTCTCAGGAGTAGTTGGCCAATTGCCAAAAACTTCAAGGACCATTTTCAAGGGTCCGGGTGAAGGTGGTGAAGAGAAAGAGTCTGATGGTACTGAAGGTGCTCCTGCTCCTGTAGGGGTACCCCAAGGTACTGGAGGGCCATCTCTAGCCCAGTCTGATCATCCTGTCTCTCATCAGTCTGAACCATTGTTATTGGCCATTATGCAGCAGATGACTCAAATTATGGCCAATCTTCAAGCAGCTTCATCTTCTGAGTCATCAAGACCACCAGCCTTCAAGACTCCATCTATTAAGGCACCAGAATGCTTTGATAAGACTCAGCCCTTCAAATTCACAAGCTTTATTCATTCTTTTCAATTAATCTTTCATAATGATCCAGAAAATTTGTCTCAAGACAGAAAAAATTTCTCTATGCCACTTCATTTCTTATTGGCAGGGCTGCAAAATGGATTGAGCCTTATCTTTTCAACCTTACTCATCAAGAACCAAGATACCTTCTTAATTCTTGGAACTATATGAATCCCAACTCTTTACTTTATTTGGGGACCCAAATGAAGTCAGAAAAGCTGACACAGAATTGGATTCCTTAAGAATGAAAGAAGGCGGGCATGTATCTCTATACATTGCTGATTTTAGAAGTTTGGTGTCAAGAATCGGGGATTGGGGTGAAAGGGCTCTCATTTATCATTTTAGTAATGGATTTCCATCCAGGATTTTGGATCAATTGGCTTCCCATCCTTCAAGAATTGATTCTTTTCAAGACTTGATGGATATTACCCTGGAGCTTTATACCAGGTACCATGAGAGGCAAAATGAGAAAAATAATCATCAAGAGAAGAAGCCTGAAGCCTCCAAGTCAATTTCCTCTCATCCTCAAAATTCTTCAAGCTAAAGTCATGAGAAGAAGAAGAATTTTCAGAAGAGGGACAAGCCCCATTCTTCTTTGCTGAATAAAGACTTCAAGTTAATGTATTCTGAAAAAGAAAGAAGAATCAAGGAGGGTCTATGTACCCATTGTGTTGGGAAGCATAGTATTGAGTCCTGTTTCAAAAGCCCTCAAAACAAGCTTACCCAACTATCAGGCAATTTTCCCAGCCAGGTAAAAGCCTGAGTGAAGATCATGTTGTATTCAATGGTTATCACTGTTTTCCATCCAGAGCACAATTCTGCATTCTGAATACTGGTGTAAAAAATTCTCTTAAATTCTTTGTTTTTTCTTCTCTCTCTGATATGTTTTACAGTATTCTCATTGATTCTGGTGCTACCAACTCATTTATTGCAAAGCAGCATGCTCACAACTATTTTTTGATTATGTCAGAACTCCCAGAGAAGATTCCTTTTATCATTCTTGACTCCTCTGAGTCTCCTTCCTTATTTGTGACTCACCATACTAAATATACGGTGGAGCTTCCTTCATTCCCAAGCTTTTAATGGAACTTTTTAGTCATTGATACTCCCAAGGGAGAAGACCTCATATTGGGATTTGACTTTCTTAATCCTTTTAATCCTTCTATTGATTGGAGGCAACGGCCGAACACCTTTAATTCTGATCAAAAGGACTATTCTAATCCTTCAAATTCTTTCAGTAATGACTTCTCTTCTGCCAAATCATGTGCAGATCTGTTTGGTGATTCTAGAACACCATCATTTCCATCTTCTGTCCATATTTTTTCCCTTAACTCCCATCAATCATTACTATCTTCTAGAGATGAAGTCTTCAAAGAGATTCAAGATGTTGGAGAAGATAATTCTTTATCTTCACTTCACCTCTTCTTTGGGAATATGGACCTTCCCCCTTCATCTTATCATGACTCCCTGGAGGAGTTGTGGGATGAGGAGGAAGAGCCAGAAGAAGTCAAAACCATGTTGAAGGTTGTTCCTTCTGTCTATCACCAATATTTGAATGTATTCTCCAAGGTGAAAGCAGAGAAACTTCCTCCTCACCGCACCTGGGATCCTCACATCAAGCTGGAGGGGTCTCTACCTCCAGTTGGAGTTATCTACTCTTTATCAAGCCAAGAGTCAGATTCACTAAGGGCCTACATTTCAGAGAATGTAGAGAAAGGTCTCATCCGGCCGAGCTACTCTTCAACAGGAGCACCTGTCCTCATTGTTAAAAAGAAGGATGGTGGCCTCCGTTTGAGTGTTGATTACCACAAACTCAATACTGTGACTAGGAATAACAAGTATCCTGTTCCTCCTATGAATCAGCTTCTCAATGTCTTTAATAGTTCTTCTATCTTCTCCAAGATTGATTTGCGTGGTGCATATAACCTGCTCAGAATCAAGGAGGGTGATGAACATTTGACAGCTTTTAGAACTAAATATGGAATTTATAAGTACTTGGTTATGCCATTTGGGCTCACCAATGCTCCTGCCTCTTTTCAAAATGTTGTCAATGATATTTTCCAAGATCTTTTTGATTTTTATGTTGTGGTTTACTTGGATGACATTATGGTTTTTTCCAAATCTGAGGAGGAACATGTCACTCATGTGTCCACTGTTCTTTCCAGACTCAGAGCCAATAACCTTTTTTCTAAGGCTTCCAAGTGCCTATTCCATGTTTCTAGTGTGGAGTATTTGGGTTATGTTGTTTCTTCTGAAGGCCTCAAGATGGATCAAGCAAAGGTCCAGCAGATTCTAAATTGGCCACCTCCAAGAAACCTCAAGGCTCTTCAATCTTTCCTTGGCTTTGCCAATTTCTACAGCCATTTCCTCAAGAATTATTCAAAAAAGATCAGTTCATTCACCAGTTTCCTCAAGAAATATTCCTGTTTCCCCCTCAATGAGGAAGCTCTTAGTCAGTTTCATCAGCTCAAAGAGGCTTTCACCACCGCTCTAATCCTTCTCTACCCACCATTGTAGATACCAATTCATCCAATTATGCCTTGGATGCTGTACTGAGTCAGGTCTCTGACTCAGGAAAACATCCAATTTCATTTGACAGCCACAAACATATTCCACAAGAGCTCAACTATGAGATTCATGACAAGGAACTCCTTGGCATAGTCTGGACTCTCAAGCACTGGAAGGCTTTTCTTCTCTCTCTTTCCTCACCTTTTGAAGCTCTCACCAATCATTTGTCTCTTCAATATTTCATGTCTTCAAAAGTACTCACTCGCCGTCAAGCCTGCTGGGCGTAATTCCTTTCTGAATTCCACTTCTCAATCACTTACTGCCCTGGCCCCCTAGCTACTCTTCCAGATGCCTTATCACTTTGGGACAATGTTTATCCGGAGAGGGGGGAGGACTTCATCAGCAAGAATCCAATAAACTTTCAACAGATCATCAAGCAGGATGAAGTCCAACCTTCAAGGTATTTTGCAGTCAAGGTGGAATGTTTTTTGAATTTGATTGACTCAATTCAGAAGAAATTATGGCAAAATCCTCAGTACAGAAGTATTCTTCAAGAATTGGGAAAAGTTAAATCTGTGCAAGATTTCTCTCTTGATTCCTCTTCCCAACTTCTCTTCAAAGACCAGGTGGTGGTCCCTAATGACCCCAAAATTCTACTCAGAATTCTTCAAAAGCATCCTGACTCCCCTCTAGCTGGACACCCTGTCCAAGACAAGACTCTCAAGCTTGTCAAGCGGGATTTCCACTGGTCCAGCATGACTCAATTCATCAAGGATTATGTCTCATCCTTTCAACAGTGTTCAAGAAACAAGAATATTCATCACAAGAAGTTTGGATTCCTCAAACCTCTCCCAATTTCAAATGTTCCTTGGATTTTTTATTTCAATGGACTTTATCACTCAACTGCCACTGTCCAATTCCTTTGATTCAATCTTGGTCATAGTGGACAGGTTCTCAAAAATGGAAGTTTTCATTCCAACAATGTCTTCAATCACTTCATTGGATTTGGCCCATTTATTCATCAAGAATATCTTTTCAAAGAATGGCCTTCCTTCAAGAATTGTCAGTGATAGAGGTTCACTTTTTGTTTCTTCTTTTTGGACAAATCTTTGTCAGCAGCTCAAGATTTCATGATATCTGTCAACTGCTTACCATCCAGAAACTGATGGACAGACAGAGAGGGTAAATCAGATACTAGAACAGTACCTTTGGATATATGTCAGTTATTATCAAGATGATTGGAACACCTCACTCCCTCTGGCTGAATTTTCTTACAATAACTTTGACCACTCTTCAACAAAACAATCACTGTTTTTCACTGTTTATGGAAGAGATCCACAATTTGACTCAGCTCATATTACTAAAGATACTCCTGATGGAAAGTTATCAACAAAAATCCAATCAGTACAGAAAGATGTCAAGAGAGAACTTGAAGTTGCCATAAACAGGTTCAAGAGGTATGCAAATAAAAGTAGGGCAAGTCCACCTGTTTTCAATCCTGGTGACATGGTATGGCTTTCTTCCAAGAACATCAAATCATAAAGACCCACCAAAAGACTTTCTGAAAGCTGGTTGCGTCCTTTTTCAATCTTGAAGAAAGTCAGCACTCACCCCTACCACCTCAAGCTTCCATCTCAATAGAAATCCATCCACCCAGTCCTCCCTATTTCTCTCCTTGAACCAGTCAAGACATCAACAATCCCAAATAGGCATCAAGAGCCTCCTCCTCAAGTCATCATTGAAGAAGAAGAGGAATTGGAAGTCTCACAAATACTGGATTCAAAGCTCAAGAGAAGAAAGTTATGGTATCTGGTGGAATGGAAAGGTTTCAGTCAAGACCCAGAAAGATCCACTTGGGAACCAGCCAAAAACCTCAAGAATTGCCCTGAACTTGTCAAGTATTTCCATTCTTTATATCCTGACAAGCCAGGCCCCAATTCTTCAAGAGCTTTATTTTTTATGGTGCTTTTTATGGAGAGGAATTACCAAAAGTAAGTCCCACTCCTGGTATGCACCTTAAGGGGTATTCTACTCTTTTCTGTTGTAAGCATCACCTTGGCCACTCTGTGAGCACTTTGCAATTTTGGACAAAGATATGTGTCCTGGCTTTCAATATCAAATTTCAATTTTTGGCCATTTACACTTTGAGAAATGGACCATTTTTCCTCTTAAATCCTTTTTTCCAAGTCATTACTTTTCAATAAATTCCTTCATCAATCTTTTTTACTCTATGGCACTGGCAGGAAGGGCAACCATCAAAAGTAAGTTCCTCTGCTGGTGTTCACTTCCCTGAGAGCTCTAAAATCTTTCAAAACATCACCTTGGCAACTTTGTGAGCACCTGGCATCAAAACCTGTATTTCCAGGTCCTTGGCTATCTCAAATAAATTTTAAATATCTGTGGTGAAGATTGGAATCCCCCTCAAGGTTCTTTTTCTTTTCTTTTCTCTTTCTCTTATTTTCAAATTTCCTTGTTCTCTTTCTCTCTTTATATTTCTTCAAATTTTTTTTATAACTTTTATTCCAATCTTGATGTAAACTCATTCTTCAAAATATTCAAAGCCAAATTTCAAAAGAAGACAAAATAAACCTCATTTCATATGCCAAACTCTTTACCAGTCTCAAAGTTCTTTTCAAGATTCAATACCTCTGGAATCCCTATTCCCAATCCATCTCAACAGCCTCAAAAGGCTTGTACCTTATCTTGGTGCTCAGGAGCTCACCATTCAAGGTAGGGGGTACTGTCACAACCACAAAGAATGACCCTCCTCAATTGGTGTTGCGTCAATCCCAGCCTGAAACCAACTTGGGGCCAATTGGTCACACCATATCTTTTATAGCCAATAGGCCCCCTCTGGTGGTATATGGCCTTTTGTTCATAACACCTTTTTTCCCCTGGCCATATCCTGCCATCATTGGCCTCCCTGGCAACTTTCATCTCACCAATCCCCAGGCCTTTATCTTTGCTTGGGGCCTGGGGGGTCCTTTCAGTATTCCAGGGGTCTATGGACCATTTAGCCACCATCAGGTCTCTTGGCCCAGCCCCTTATATTGGGGGGGTTTGGGCTTAATGGCCTTTTTGGGCCTTTTAGGCCCTCTACGGCCCGTGGTCCATGGGCCCTTTAGGCCCCTTCTGGCCTAATCCAATGAGACCAGAAGGGGGCGGTCCACTAGCCCCAAGGCCAGGTGGGTCCCAAACCACAAGTGGGCCCACCTGAGCCAGTTTTTCACCATGGACCCAAATCCACCAATTTTGTCCAAGAACCCAAAGGACCCAATTTCTGACCAAGGACCACCTGTGGCCCATTTTCAGCCATAGCCTCTGGCAACCCCCAGAGGCCACCAGCTCAGCTCAAATCCACTATTCCCCTGGACTCAAGGGGAAGATTTCCCATTCCTCCATGCACCCCGTACTCAAGGATGCAGGAGTAGTGCATATATGGTATTATATACCATTATGCACCATTTTTGCTCAGAAATCCAATGGTGACGTTTTCAGGACCCAATTCCATGATCCCATAATCCATCACCAATTTCGAAGGAGGAATCTTCAGCTCATCAGTCTGGCAATCCATGACAGCTATCAGAAGACCTTTTCAGGATCCCAACCACCTGGCCCTGCAGGAGTTGGGTTGGAAATTCTTTTAGGATTATTCCAAGGGCCATTCTCAGAGGTTATGCATCATTAAATAAGCTGTCAAGGAAGAAAGTACTTCAATACTCCTTGGACAACTCAATTAGTCCATACAGGCAGCAATCAATCATACCTGTATGTACTTGGCCCAATTGGGCCAATTCATATTCCATTGTGGGAATTCAACCACACAGTTCAATTCTCAAGATGGCCAGAACTTTATTGACCCAATTAAGAAAATACAGTTGGATGATTCACCTTCCAGGATCAGCCCCTCAGTTTTCCACATATACTGGCCACCTTTCATCACCTGGGGACTTTTTCCCCAGTTAATTAGTATATTGGATTTATTTTTATCCTTATTTTCTTTTACCTTATTAAAGTAAATACTGATAATCTTAAGTTAGGCATTTTCACCTTTTCTTCTTTGCCTGTCAGTGGATATTGGTGGTCATATCCTTTACTAAGTACATTGTTCTTTCTGGCAGGTTGAAACAGTGAATTGAGGATTCATTTGGTTGGCTCTTTGGCTTTTGGCTTCTTATTATCCTGGCCATTGGCTTCCTTTTCTTTTATCTTTGGAATATTTGTCTTTATCCTTTTATTATTCTTTTAAGAAATATATTCTTTTATTCTTTTAATCTTTTGGAGCCCTCCAAGTGAGTTTTTGATTCCTGAGTGCCAGGCCACTCTTACTTCCATAAGAGCCCCTGTGACACTGATATTTCAATAATTTAGTTTGCACAAAATAAAATAATTCAAACTTCCTTGAACTTTTTTCTTTTTTAAACAGAACTTTAATAAAAAATCAATCACTATTTTGTAAAGCTTTACCTGAAGGAATTCTTACTCCAAATAATAAGACATTATCTTTTAAAATCAGTCAATCAAAATAATACCTTTTCCCAATTTAAAATGAACTTCTTCCCTTCCCAATTTTTAAGCTAATTCAACACTTACTGACTGAATTTTTATTATTAAAATATGCAGTGATTAGAAAAATGTATGATGACCAAAATAAAGCAAGATTAATGTGGTGGAAAATTATTGAAATGTGAGTGAATTAGATATGCTTTATCCTATTCAATCTTATTTATGAATGCATTTTAGATCAATGGAAGTCACATAAGAGATAAATAAAATGGCCCCAAAATTCCAAAAATTGAATATATGTAAAATAACCAAAGAAGCTTAAAAAGGGTCTACATAATATGGAGTGAAAAATGAATATAATGATTACTTGTTTTTCTAAAATGGATTCTCTTTTTAGCCACGAGCTGAATTTAACCCCTATGGAGTCCTTTGATTAAAAATATGATGAAATAAATGAGAAGAGCCAGAATAACAAAATAAAATCAACATATTTCAGTAATTTAAGTGATATTTCTCAAGAATATCAGCAATTGGACAAATGTATTCCCTTTCAGAAGCCATACATCATGCAGAACACCATTTAGAATAATTCAGTAAATTTTTTTAATGTTCAATATATAAATTAAAGTGAAATTATTGAACCTCATTCTGTGACTTTCTTAATTGATCCTTGGTGTATAAATGTTTTGGATCTTAAAAAAACTTGAATTAATAAAGGGAGTCCCTAATTATTCAAAGAAGTATAATACAAATATAAAATTCTGATCAAAATTATAAATTGGCCTAACTAGAGAAGTGTTACAGGTTTTTTGCTCTCTCCTATTATCACATAACAGAGCTATATTGACGATAGTTTGATTCAATTTAATTAGAAATTATCTAATTAATTGTATTTAAACACTCAATGTTGGAATTATATTCAATGGAAAAAGAATAGTTCAAGTGGAGAAAATATAAATGGATAAGAGGAAATATACCTTGAAGAAAAGAAAGAAAGATTTTTCATTTGATATGGAATAATTTAAATGGAAAATGAATACAAATATTGCATAACTAAATTAATTTTTCCCAATTCTCAATATATAATAGAATATTTCATTTATCAATAAGAATTTATTCTTTACTTTTTTTTGTTTTGCACCTACATTTGGAACTAATTCCCAAAATAGTAGTGTTTGGTACACTTTCAAAATATATTTTTACTCAGAGAGGTATTATTTGAAGTGATCAAAGACCAAAATTTTATATTTGATGTTGACTATTTTTATTGATAATAATCTATATGATCAGAAAAAATCCCTCAATTATTTCTTGGAGAAAAAAATTGAAACAAGTTCTTTGATTTTGAAATGGGACAAAAAATTGAATTTTCTAATTTTCATTTTAGGTATAATTTGAATTTTTTTTTCAAATTTATTTTCATTAATTCCATTCTCATTTAAAATAGTAAAAAAAGTAAGAGTGTATAAAATAATCTAATATTTCAATCCCTTTACAAGATATTCACATTTTGATTTTCATAATTCTCTTTTCAATATAATATACGTATTTTATTTCCCAAATAACTCATAATTACTCCCCCAATCCTGCTAAAATGATAAAAAATTGAGATGAATATAGATTTTGGGAACTGCTATAAAGGCATATTTGCTTTTGTGTTTTTTTGGGGGATTTTGAGAATTATTATGAAATTTTTGAAATGAATCAAGTGAGTATAAATTTGGAAAAAAATTTATTTCAACGTGTAATTATTCTCATCATTCTTACCACCATATATACCTCCAGTCTAATTAAAAGAATTACCACCCATATCCCACTCTTTATCCTGTTTCCAATAGAGGTATTGAGGCTCTCAAAGCACTTTAGATCTATTTCAATAAGAATGTGTTTTTTTATTTTTTGGTTTGAATTGATTTGAAATATAATTGTAAGAGATAATGAATAAATGTTCATTATTTAGCTATTTTTTTAAAACAGTCTCTGTAATTTCAATTCAATTGATAAAAGTAAGAAAAAAATCAAACTGTGTATAGGAAAATATATTTGATGAATAAGCACTTTTCCTTTCAAAAAAAATCATTATGGTAAAGTTAATCAGAAATATTAATTTCAAAAAAGCTTCAATGAAAAATGGACCCAAAATAATTTTTATTTTTTTGAATTCATTATTATAAAACAATTATTTTTTTTAAAAAAAGCCCCTAAAGTACTTCATCAGAGATAATTAATGTTAAACAGGAATCTTAAAAGAAATCATTCTTATTTATAAATGAGCTGGAGAAAATACAAAAGCTTTCTATGGGAAAAGGGTATCAATAAGAGATATTAAAATATAAAAAACCACAAGAACAGACCAGAGTGAACTTGTAAGCTGAGGGATAAGCTTGAATTTATTGATTATTCCTTAATTACAGTTTTATATCCTTCAGGTTTGGTTTATAAAGTAGATTGATAATTTTAAAAAAAAACTATTCCTATAGGCTTCACATGGTATTAAGCTCCTTATAATATTGAAGAAAAAATTTATAATAAAACAAAAATATGAAACAAAAAAGTAATTCTTTAATATATTAAAGCTTTCAAAAAAAGGTGAAAATTAACCTTGAAATTCTCATATATCCTATTCAAGAAGATAAAATCCAATTATAGAATTATTGGACCATATTTTTATCCTAAGAATTTCATTATTTTGTAGCATTTAGTCATTTTCAACCCTTGAAACCAGTTTTTATTTTTAAAAAATATCTTAATAATATCTCATATTGTGTGAATTGCATCTCAAAATAATTGTGAGATTCTCTTAGTAGTAGTTCTATAGCTTAAGGTAATTAATGACACCTTGAAGATAAGTGCCAATTACCCATTTATATTAAAATTCCAAAAATTGATTGATTCACAGAAATTTGTGTTCAAGACACACCAAGATCAACTCAAATTTGTGTTACCAATGAAATGCCAAACACAGAGTAAAAGATTTCAGGGGTTTCTAGAATTCTTTGTTTCAAGATTACTTTCCTTCTTTAAATCTTATCTTTCCAATTTATTCTATTTGAATCAATACAATTTGACTTCAAATATAAATACACCATCATTGGTTGAACTCAATATTCTAATTAAACGATTTGAAATATTTATACCTCAGTTTTGAAGTAAAATTTCCTTTAGGTAAGAAATATTCACAATTCAATTAAATATGATTTATTTCCTCATCAAATAAAAACTAAACACCAAATACCATTTCCAACACATAAACTCATGTCAAAAAACTAAATTTGGTATGAAAGAATTTTTTTGGGTTTTTAATTTTTTTATGATTCTATAAATATCAAAAAACTTAATTTTATAGTTTTTCATAATTTGATTAACAAAATTACTCATTTAGAGGTAAAATTATATAATTTTCATTATGGAATTAAATGATGATATTATTTTTATTAGAAAGGGAAAAAAATTACAATTAATTTTATGAAAACTCTTTTTTCTTGTAAGAAAAAGAAAAAAAGAAAAAAATTAACTTTTCATTATAATTAAATCAGTTTTTTTCATTTAATTTTTATCTTCTTTTATTTATTTATTTCAATATTTCAAGTATATAAAAATAATTATCAGATTCAAAAACCAAATTTTTAATAATTTTTTATAATTTATTTTTTCTATCTCTTGATTAATTTTCAACAAAAAAAATAAAATAAAATTGATCCCAATTCAATATTTGGTATATTATTATGAAATCCCTTTTAGTTGTTTTTTTGATTCACAAAAATAAATTAATTATAGCAAAAACCAATTATCAGTTATACTAATAATATTTTTCAGAATAAAAGATAAAATTATTTTAGTTTTAATCTTAAGAAATTCATTATCATGAATACTTATCATCTTACTTTAATAATCATAATGTTAAAAGATTTATTCTTAAAGAAAAAATCAACAAAAAATATTAAAAAAACAGAAAAGAAGAGTTTAATTTTTCTTCACCGATTTGAAAGAAGAAAGAAAAATATATTAACAAATTGTCAAGCATTAATTAATTTATTGAGAAAACATCAAGTCATATTAACTTACAGATTAAATCGACTTTCTCTTACGAAACCCTCTTACCTATACTTTAATTATTATGGATATAATTTTTATCACTTTTTTAACTGTTATTAAATATTAAATTCATTTGATTTGGGATCGAAATTCGACACTTTTGTAAATTTTGAAGTTCTATTGTTAATTTGAATGAACTATTTATAAATAATCACAATTTAAATAAAAATTGAGACATTTTAGGGTTTCTCAAAAATTTTCCAGGGCTCTGATTCTTTCGAATTGGAATTTAACTTATTTCACTTTTTCCCAATAACTTATTGATAAATCGAATTTTGTCGTTTTTAATTATTTTATGGAATTTTTTCTTTGAAATTGAATTAAAAAGAGATTAAATAATATAATAAATAATAGAATAATCTTAAGAAAAATTGATCAATTAAATTTTTTTTATAAAATTAAAAGTTAGATTTTAAGTTTTGAAAGTTTATTTTTGGAATTAAATACCAAATATTTTTTTTTGGTTTCCTAAAAAAACCATAACTCAATATAAGGTGTATTTGTTGAAAATTCAGATCAAGATCTAAGCCAGTTTTATCAACAATCTGAAACTCCTATACTACCAGAATGCCACAACTCCTTATCATAAAAGGTCCAAATCAAAGCTTTTTGTTGATAAAGAAGATTAAAGCTCAACTGACCTCAAAATTTAAACTCGATCAATCAGCCTCAATCAACGTGAATCACTTCTCCCAAGAACAAAAACTCTCTTTTTATTTCTCTTAATTCCTTTCTTAATTTTCATTACCTTCCTTTTGTATTTTGATTATCTATTGTGTTGATTCAGGTATTGTAGATCATTTGATCTTTGTTATATTAGAATTTACTCACTAATCTTCCTATTTTATATTTCTACACCTTTTCTCTCTCGTATTATTTTTTTTCTGTGCTATTAATATTAGTTATTAGTAGTCCATCATTTAGGTATGACTTAGTCATTATTAACTCTTGTTATCATTCATAATATACAGCTCATTAATGTAATACATCATCATTTAGTTTTGCAATTTTACAGATTCACAGTCTCAGTGCTCAAAACATCAAAAAGGCACTGATGCTGGGCCTCTTCTCAACTAAAACAATGTAAAATTTGATTGAAATCTCTTCAATACCCATTCTCAATAGCGCAAATTATGGGGAATGGAGTGGTTGAATTGTCATACTATTGAGAGCCAAAGATCTGCTTCAAGTTTGCAAAAACTCATTACCAACTGATACCACCACTCCTGTAACCAATAAGTGGAACAAAGAAAACTTAGAAGAAATAAGTGTCATTTCACCTAGAGTCAGCCGCCGTTTTTTCATTGAGGGGGTTAAGAAGTACTCAAGAAAGGCACAGAAACAATGGGCGCAGCTGGAAGAACAGTATGCTTCAAATAAGGAAATTAATAGGTGTCTTTTTTGGATGAAATGGCTTTGATAAATGTATTATGGAAATCTTCAAAGCTAAATAAGCAACAGAAGGATATTCATGATGTCACTCAACACCGTAAAGATCAATATACCAGCTGAGTGCCCCTCATTCACTCTTTTGGGGGAAATATCTGGTGATCCCAAAATCTATCAATTTGTTGAGGTTCTTTCACTTAATGAAGAACTAATCAAACAACCTGAACTAGTCCTGGAAAGACTTCAAGATCCAAGCATCCAATAAAATTCCTGCCCCTACCACCTTAGTTTCTGAATCCGCACATCTTTACTAAGTAACCTACTATTGTAAAAATGGCAAGCATAACCCCCATGTGCACTACTCATACCAAAGAATTGTGCTTTGCAGAGAATCCACATTGAAGACCTGTTGATTTCTCCAACAAAAGAAAAAAATTCCTTATCAAAGTCCTTCAGCTCATCTCTCCACCATAAAATTATTGATGAATGGAGAAAATATCAAAGGTAATCCTCACGAGTTAATCATTGACTGTGGTGATACACACCACATGTTCAACTCCACAAGTCTATTTTTCTCCTTTGTGAAAACCTCTACTGTAGGAGTTTGAAAAGGGGATTCCACTAGCTCTCTTTGCTGAAAAGGAAGTGGAACAGTAAACTTCCTAATTAATGACCAAATATTAAGCCTCAAAGATTGTCTTCTGGTACCTAATCTCAATTGTGACTTTATTACTCTATTGAGATTTGGTGATGGGATATTAACCATTTCTCAATACAGAACTCACTTTGCGCTCAAATCTGGAGAACAATTTGAAATAAAAGGAAGTATTTTCAAAAATCTCATGAGCGTGGAGTACTCTCTCCTTACAGTTTTGGCCACAGAAATATCAATTGCTCCTTGGTACCAACAATTAGGTAGTCCGGGTAATCAGGTAATCGGGTCTATGGGACTGCCGATTAATACCGCAATCTGTTGAGCATGTGATTCAAACAAAATTCACAAAAAGCCCTTCAATCATCATTTTGAACATGCAAGTAAGCCATTTTATTGTGTTCACATTGATATAGTTGGTCCTATTTCACCTCTCTCGGTGCCTGGAAATCACTACTCTCTTACTATCATAGATCAATCAGAATCCTTCAAGATAATTCAAATTCTCAAGCACTAATCTGAAGCATTTGGGCAGCTTGTCATCATGAAGAATTGAATGGAAAATATTCATGACAAATCCCTGAAGAAGTTAGTTTCTGATTGAGGGGGAAAATTTTTGAATATCAATTTCAAGATTCTGGCCAAATCAAAGGGCTTTGTTCATGTCTTCTCTCCTACAGAAACCCCTAAACACAATGTGTATTCTGAGAAATAAAATAGAACTATCCTCAAAAATAATAGATTTATTCTCAATAGCTCAGGCCTTCTGAACTGTTACTGGCCTGAGGCACGAAACACCGCAGTATTTCTTAGTAATTTGATTCCCACACCATTAAGACTTAACTTTAGTGCATAAAGCTTATGGACAGGCAATCCTCCATGAATCAAGAATATTTGCATATTTGGTTGTTGTTCCACTGTATCTGCTCCTGGAAGTCATCAGGACTGGAGAAGCAGGAGTGCTTCTGGGGTATGAAAATGACAACTCCGCTTATTGAAAAGTGTGGCTCTGCAACAAGCAAGTTCTGATCTCAAAACATGTAAAGTTTGAAAAGTCCAATTTTCCTTTTGTCAAAGCCTCACCACCTGTGGAAAACTTCAAATTCACCAGAAATGGCAAGATAATTTATCTGAGGGAGGTAGATGAATTCCTTCCTTCAGACTCAAAAGATATGGTAGATGAAGCCCACACTGCTGAAATTATGCAGGAAGAAGCAGTAGATGAAATCTTCTCTGCCAATATTGAGCCTATATCTGAGGACAATTCAAGAAGGGTAGAGGAAATACCTTTAAACTCAGAGTTGATTTCCGGTTTCCATAGTTCTTGTCAGCCTGTGACTCAAAACCAGAGCACAAGCATGATAGCCAAATACCATAAATCAATGGTATAGCCATGATACCACCAAAACATGGAGCTGAGCAAAATCAGCTCAAAAGGTATCAAAGGGAAGAGGAAAATCACCCCTTTCCAAATATGCAAGTCCCATCACCATAGGACAAAGAATAACAAAGTTATTCCTGCTCAAAGTTATTGCTGAGCATAAACCTTAACTTTCACCTCTCATCTGAAATACAGGGTAAGAGGCCTAACCCCATCAAATGGGTATTCAAAATGAAGCTCTAAGTCACGGCTATCCAATGATACCAGCCAAACTGAGCTAGCACCAGTATTGCAAAAGATATGGCCAAATTCAGGCCAAAGAAGGGTGAATAAAATATTCACCTCTCATCTAACTTCTACAGTTTTAGTGTGAGATACCTAAAGTGGGGGCTTTTTGGAAAGAGCACAATAAGGGCTATCTGATGGTTCCATTCATTTCCACATATCTCATCTAGAACAGAAGGTATAGGGCAAACAAGCCCAATACAGATTTTTGCCTAAAACACACATATGTACAAAAATCTTGTACAGGGGATACCTTTGCCATATTTAATGATAACCATATCAAATGAGGTACCATTGTGTAGAACACATACAGGGATACACACCAAACCAATTTTTTAGGTTGATATCTCAAAAAATAACAAAGGTATGGTTGTTTCAAGGTCAAAATCCCACAATTTGGCCAAGACAGCCTTTCCATGGGATAATATCCCATAACCATGATTATGAAGTGTCAAACTGACAAAGGAGCTTGTTTTTACTCCAAGACCTTATAGTTCATTCAATACTGGGGTCCCATACAGGTTCTGTACAGCATTGTACATGTCATACATGTCAGAATCAAGCTGTGTGGTCCCCAGATGAAATTTTTCACCCTGTATTGGTAAAAACCTCCCAGATGTGGTTTCAAAACCACATCTCAGCCCAATACAGGCTATACAGGCCTTTTTCAAACCACAAGCATGTCCTTGAGAGTGAAAAATCTTTACTTCCTCTACATGAAAAGGTCTATCAGCCTTTTCACCCCATTTCACAATAAAAGGAGGCCTTTTCACTGCCAGAAAAAGAATTCCCATCCTGCTCTTGAATTCCTACATAGTACAACTGTCAAAAACAGCTATACTCTTGTAAAATAAACAGGTTATAATATAAATTTTAGTATTGCAGTCTTTATTATTGTGAACCAGCAGGTAACCCTGCACCCACAGGTTTCAATAGTGCTCACCACCACTAATACACATTAGTAAAGCCCTTTGTATCTTTAATCAAACCTTTATTAAATGATCTTATCCTTGTCACAGTCATAGTTAAAGTTGTAAATAGCTTTATTTCATCTTTATCATATACTCACCCTGAGTGTTCTATCATCAACATGAAGCCATCTCAAATAAGGGTCATTGGACACAGACACCCAATTATCATCTCTGGAGATATAGACCAGGACAAAATCCTAAACTACTCTAGAAGGCCAAAAAATCTTGTCACTAGATCAGAAAATGTTCCAAAAGCCTTTAGAAGTGCCCTAAAGGGGCCCTATTCATATAAATGGTTAAAGGACATAGAAAAAGAACTTGGTTTGATGGTAAATCTAAATGCTTTGGACATTGTGGAATTAAAATTAGAATAAAAGCTCATGGGAATAAATTGGGTCTTTTGGATCAAGACAGATCACATGAAGGAGGTCACAAAATACAAGGCTTGATTATGAGCTCAAGGAATCTCTCAGACCCCTGATGTCAACTGTGGAAAGACCTATGCCCCAATGGGAAGGTTGAATTTCCTGAGATTCCTCATCTCCCATTTGGTTTCTAATGGACTTAAATTTCATCAAGTGAATGTGAAAAGCACCCTCTTGAATGCCCCCTTGACCAATCTTTTCTACTTGTCCATACCTCAGGGCATAGATGTTGACAACAGAAGATTCTTCCTTCGTCCAAAGAAGGCTATCTATGGACTGAAGCAGGCCCCACTTTCCTGGTACAATTGTCTAAAAAGCTGGTTATGTCAGGTGGGTTTCTCAACCTGTGTCTTGGATCCTTGCATGTTTTTGGGGGATGGGGGTTCTCCAATTTAGCTCTATGTCCACATTGATGAAATAGTTATTTTTGGAAAAGAAGTATCAACCTTCAAGGCAGAGTTTAATTCTGAGTTTGACAATAAAGATGTGGGCATTGTGGATCACCTGCTAGGAATAAAGGTGACCCATTTTTCATATCACATCTTGCTCAATCAAGGGCACTTCATAGAGTCCTTACTTGAACTCTTTGGTAAGAACTTGTGCAAGTCTGGGACCACATCTTTGCTAGCAAATACTCATTTGGCTCCTGCCACTGAGGATGAAATTGTCAAATTCAATATTCTTGGAGTGAACTGTTGCAGTGCAATTGGTAGTATTAATAATCTTAGTACTGGGACAAGAACCAATCTCTCTCACACAATTAGTAGTCTCTCAGCTTCTGGAAAAGCCTGGCTATCTCCATTGGCACGCCTTACTTCATGTTTTAAGGTATCTGAAGGGGACACCATCATAGGGCTGGTATATTCCATGGAATATTAGTCCTGTGTGGAAGCTTACAGCAATTCTGATTGGGGGAATTTTCTGGAGACCCAGAGGTCCATCACAGGGTACCTGGCCACCTACAATGGTAATCTAGTTCTTTGGAAAACTACAAAGCAGCCCTCTGTGTCTATCTCTACTGCAGAGGTGGAATACAAGGCCCTCTGTGACCTGGTCTTGGAATTTCTGTGGCTCAAGCAGTGGTGCCACTAGTGTGGCATATTGGACAAATCCTCTGCTATCACTCTTAATGAAGACTATCAAATCTGCATCAACACAATCAATGGTGATTTTATTGTAAAAAACAAAAAAATGAAACATGTTGATATTCAGCTTCACTTTGTCAAGGAAGTTGTAAAGAGTGGTTCCTTTAGACTTATTTTCACCCCAACTAATTGTATACTGGCAGATTCCTTAACAAAGTTTTTTGTTCACTCCCTCCATTTTCTAGGAGTGATGGGGAGTTTTGAAAATTCAAATTCAGATCTAAGCCAGTTTGATCAACAATCTACCACGTCTATACTACCCGAATGCCACAACTCCTTATCATAAAAGGTCCGAATCAAAACTTTTTGTTGATAAAGAAGATTAAAGCTCAACTCACCTCAAAATTTAAACTCAATCAATCAGCCTCAATCAACATCAATCACTTCTCTCAAAAGAAAAAACTCTCTTTTTATTTCTCTTAATTTCTTTCTTAATTTTCATTAACTTCCTTTCATATTTTGATTATCTATTGTGTTGATTCAGGTATTTTATATCAGTTTATCTTTGTTATATTATACTTTACTCACTAATCTTCTTGTTTTATATTTAGATATCTGTTCTCTCTCATATTATTATTGTTTCTGTGCTATTAATCTTAGTCATTAGTAATACACCATTTAGGTATGACTTAGTCATCATTCACTATTGTTATCATTCATAATATACAGATCATTAACATAATACATAATTATTTAGTTTCACATTTTTACAGTATTATTTACAAAAAAAAATATCAATTAAATTCAGGATTTCTTTAAAAAATATTTAATATCTTCCAGTTGAGTTTCAATAAGCTTGATACCTTTCAATATAAATAAAAAGAAAAAAACCATTTTCTTAAAAACTAACAGAGTAGGAGAGTGAATAAATAAATATTATAATTAAATTAGAGTAAATTTAAAGTAAATAATAATAAGAAACTAAATATGAATCGAAAAAATCATCAATTTCAAGAATTTTAATAAATATAAATTTATGAAGAAAACTCTCTATTGAAAAAAAAATGTACTTGAAGAGGAAATAGAAATAATTAAATTTAAAATAATCCAAAGTATTTTTTAATAAAGGATGTTTTTGATTTAGTTTGAATTATTTCAAATAATCAAGTAAATATTTATTTAAGATACTAGACAAAGTGATAATTAATTGTAAATATATTTAAGAGTTTTTGATAAGTTATAGTAATCACAAAATTCCCTTATTTATTTATTAAAAAAATAAGAATGATTCATTTCAATTGAAACATTATTTATTTGATCTTTTTTGTAATTCTCAAAAGTTTACTTTTCAAATTGAGAGTGAATTTTTTTTCTTGAAATTCCAATTCATTTGTTTTTGTTGAGATTTAAGGGGTTCATATATACCACATGTATCAATGTCCAAAAAAAAGTCAAACTATGTATTTAATTTTTTAACTACTGTAGTTATCTTTATCTATGATTAATTTTATTGGCCTAATTCTTAAACTCGATTTAATTTGAGGTGTTCAATCAGATAAAGTTGAACTTAGATTCAACACTATGAAAGAAGATTTGAAGCCATTAATTAGTGATTTTAGATTGTTTAATGCTCTGCAACCCATCTCCGAAATATTTAAAGTAACTAAAACAAAAAGTTTCAAAATAAAATCTTTAAATTGAATAACGAGGAGTTACAGCGCATGACTCATTAAAATAAAAGACCAGTTTTG
This sequence comes from Austropuccinia psidii, assembly GCA_023105745.1. Lineage (NCBI taxonomy): Eukaryota > Fungi > Basidiomycota > Pucciniomycetes > Pucciniales > Sphaerophragmiaceae > Austropuccinia > Austropuccinia psidii. The sequence goes on along the minus strand of JALGQZ010000009.1, from coordinate 4,490,057 downwards.
TTTGAATACCAAGTTAGACCTTGACTTTGTTAGTTAAATAAGCCATTGTAGCTCATCAGAAAGATTCAAATGCGACTCAAGAAGTCATACTCGGACACAAATAAATTATATTCAAAGCTTTTATTGTTATGTTTTATGTGATAAAGTCAAAATGCCTAACAGATAAAGTTTATTATTTGAAGTCTAACCCTTGGACGACTAGGAAAATTTGTTGGTTTGTTTCTGTTACGGTTTCGGACAACATAACGATGATGATGATGATAATAGCTTAAGCTACTTCAATTTTTTGAAGTGTAAAGTACAAAAGGTGTTTATAAAACTGTTTTTCTTAATAAAACCTAGATCAATTTCGTAACAAAATTCTCATCGCATTTTTTGTGTAATGTTATAGCATATGATAGATGTACTATACGCTTAGACCTTAACATCTTGAAAGAATAAATTCTTTCCTAAAATTGATGATAATTTGCTTTAATTCGATTAGCTTCTTCTATTCCAGTAATATAAGGACCATGTACACAAGCTGTTTTGTTGCATCCCGAGATTTGATTTTTCGAAGGACAAAGTTGAATGAAAAATAATAAAAAAACCGACAAGAAATTTAAGTTATAAACTGTAAATAAAAATCGATTGGGATGAAATTTTTCTTTACCATAATGATCTAGAGAACAATGTTCTCCAGCAAAGCCTAGCTTTCCATTCCAAAGTGGTCGGCTCATTTCGATTAAATCGATTGGATTTGAATCTCTGTCTTCATATTCGGATGAGTGATCAGTCTTCATGAAGCTATAAGAGCCTCTTGAGTATTTATCTTCTTTCCAACGTGTCACGACACATTCTATCGGTGGTTGAGGTTGTTGAAAAGTTCTATCCCCCAATGGTAAATTAGATAATAATTTTTGGTGTGTTAACTCGCAAATTAGTTTATCGTCAAGTTTCTCTACTATCTCACCGGCTTCTCCACCAAGGTAGAAGACCAAGATAGGCTCTCCGGTTATTTGAAAATAATTTTGAACCTTTATCCCCTTAGCAAAGAGCTTTTGATGATTTTCGTTTTGATTATCAACATTGTCCTCTCGTGTTTGTTCATGATTGGAGCCAGGGTGACTGAACCTTCTGGCAGGAACTGGCGAAGGCCAATCTTCCTCTTCGGTAGAAGTTGAGTTGGTGGCCGATGTCGTGGGCGATCGGCCTTGGTCACTTTCAGAACCTGTGTCACTGTTAGCTTTGTTTGGCAAGAGAATAAACCAACGAGTTGTACTTGGCCACCAGGCATGATCATAGCGTACAATCACTTTGTTCAGCAACCCAAAGCCAGTTCTCGAAATTGCAAGTAATCTTCTTGGTGGTAATGGTGGATCAAATAAGCGATGAGCTTCGGCTTGTAAGACGCCAAGTGGTAAAGTGCACACACAACAGCTCGCCTCAAGTTCATTTGGCTGTCCCAGTAATCTCACTCGTATCCGAGCCGTTGAAGTCTGGAAGCGGATGCGCTCACATTCAGACTTTAACAAGATTTTGCCACCGAGGCACTCAAATTCGGATGCCATCTTGCGTATCAGGGCATGATACGTTTTGGGTAAGACGGCGTCCTCACCTGTGAAATCTCTCTCAAAGCCCCACCATTTTAAAGAGACTTTCTCAGATGAAGCACCAGTCCATGAATCTAAAGAATTGATGATCTCTTCCAAGATCATTCTTTGACTGGCTGGATGGGTTTTAAACAAGGGAGAATTTGAAGGTTCTAACAAAAAATCATGCAAGGACTTTAAAGGTTTCTTCAAGTTTAGATTATAAGGGATAAAATTATCTGATGTTGCTAATGATGGTGGAAGTCGGGAAGGAAAGAGATTAGTTTGAGAGTAAGTCCTGGCGGTTGAAAAAAAGGTGTCGTTAGCGTGCTCATACAGCGATTTCGAGACCTGATCCGATAAACTTTGACCTGTGAAGAATAAAAAGATTTAATAGCGGTATACTAAAATTTGATTTATTTATTTTTTGAGATGAAGCAAAATCATCCTCTTTGAACACGGCTAACCATGGGATGAGTAAATTTTGATTGAATCTTCTTTATTTTCAAAATAAATTGGCTTTTGAATCAGTTGAATATGAGGGAAAAGGAATGAAAATATTGGAGTTTTGAAATTTGTGTAAAATGTCAAAAACTCAAAACAGTTTTAATGAAATTAATAGAGAATTTTTCGACTGAACTTGCTCATATTCTTTTAGGAGATTGATCAAGGGATTTCCATCGACTCCATGTAAAAAGCTATTTTCACATCATATGGTTAAGTTGAAGATTACAAAAAGAAATCGAAGGTTCGTAATGGAGATTTAGCGAGATTATATTAAATAACAAGAGCTTATTAAAACGAAGTTACCTAGCACCGATATCTATTGAACCGGTGGTCCAATTATGGCTAGAAATTCTTCCACCTACTCTATCTCTAGCTTCTACGATAGTGACTGGATGTCCAGCTCGAACAAGTTGAAGGCCGGCGGCTAAACCGGCCATTCCAGCCCCAATGATTAGCACATCAATCGGAGCAAGATTATTTTTTGAATTGAATGATTTATTTCTTTGATTAACGGCAGCCATAATTGATAGGATAGATTTCCGATTTCTCCGATTTTATTTTTCAAGATTTGGTTAAGGAAGAGACAGATCAAAATGGATAGTTTAAACCTTTGAATTTTGAAAGGATTCTCAATGAAAAAGCGAGAACTTGAGCTTATTAAGAAGCAGTCAATAAAACTCAAAACCAAAGGGCTTAGAAGGCACACAAGACCAGCTAATCTTTTGTTTTGTTTTGTTTGATAAATGTGGATTGATTGGACTGAGTTTGTGCATTAAATTTCAACTTGGGATCTTCAACACTGCCAAGACAAACAAAAATTTATCCGATCTACTGCAGCTCAATTTTTTTATAGAACAGCGGTCTATGATGCAATCCTTGACCGTTATACTTTAGCTTTGATAAGTCCGCAGTAGTACTGTATAATTTAAATTTGAATTGATGAAGATTACTCAAAATGGACGTTGAGTATGTGGTATTGAAGTGGCTTAGTAATAGTTTCTAAAAAGCTCTTAGGTGCTGTAGTAATTTCGATTAATAACTCAAGCTAGCTAGACTAATACGAAATTACTACTATACCGTAGTATGATCCAGATTGATGCAAGTTTGATTGTGGAGGCAAATTTATTTGGAGGGATCTCTTACTTGCGCTCCAGGGTCAAATCAAGCAAGAGAAATCGGAATCGTAGGTTTAGTAAGCGAAAAGATCTATCATTTTCGCTTTATTTGGGTCATAATTAAAGTTTAATACTAAAATTTGTAAATTTTGAATGGAAAGGAAAAAAACTGAATTCATGTGATTTGATTAATCAGTTTAAGTTTAAGCCTTAAGGTAAAGAGGATTCGAGGAAGGTCAAGAGGAAATCAAATAATGCACTCTAATGATTTGTGGTCAACAAAATAAGCCAAGGTATCAACTTGATCTTCAAAAAGGTTTGCTGTAGGCACACTACTACTTAAGAATCATTCAACTAATTTTCAAAGTTCTATTACGCATTCGAGCAAGTTGGATTAAGCTTAGATATCGATCGAAATCTTGACTTGGAGTAAAGTGACATCATTCTTATCAACCGCAGTTCAGCGTCTTAAGCTCCCTCATTCGAAACTAAATTTTTGATTTTATTCTTTTGGAAATCGATCATCAACTCGAATCATCCCTGTCAGAGCTCATTTACTTAAGCACCACTCTCAATTTTTTGTTATTTGTGAACACTCCAAAATCTTGTTAACCTGAAAAGTAAAAGTATTATCATAGATCTAAACTAAAAGAAATAGCTTTTTTTTATTAACTTGAATGTGGTTGGGTTACAAATTACTCATTTTCTATTTATGGCAAATATCATATTTTATCGTTATTTTCTGAGAAAGTTAGTATCGCATCACGTGCTTCATGTTTTCGCCCTCTGAGCTTGAATTTTTTCAATAAACATAGTTGTTTACGTGAACTAATATTTTATTTATTTAATTTGAAATTTATTTAAACTTTTGGAAAAGGAGTGAAGCAGGCCCTATCTCCAAGAGAAAGAGGCCAAAGGAAAACAAGCCCAAGGGCACAAAACAACCTGGAGGGTTGAAAAAAAACCCAACTTACAAATAAATGCGAATTTTCGCGTGACAGAGAAAGTCGCAAGTCTGACTTTGACGAAAAGCCAAGTAGTACCAAAATTACTTGGGGTCTATGATATCATTCTCAAAGTTCGCCAATAGCAGTCGAAGACCCCATTGTCATTTCCAAGTTGCTCCATTTAATTGAATGGTCCGTATAAGAGAAATATATGCGAAGTACTTTCAATTTCTTATTGCATTAAATCATAATCGTCAATGATTGCTAAAGAAAGATCATAAAAAACAAAAAAATCTAATCTAATCATCCCTCAGCCTTTATGGGGACAAAATATCCATTGATAGTTGATCTTTGTGTTGTTCAGCTATCTCCTTTAATAGGTTTTACTTTTAGTATTCCTAAATACTATTTCTTTCAATTGCCATTAAGAAATTACACTGAAGAATAAATGAGCTCCAGAATATTCTTCATCTTGATCACAGCAAACTAAATCTAACAAATGTAGATAAATCACTTTTAGTCACCCAAAGTCTAGGATAATTCTCTTGAGTTTTTCAAGTTTAGGATACCATTTAACATGAAAGGGTGTCACAGGGGCTCTTGGGAAAAACAAGAGTGGCCTGGAACTCAGGAATAAAGAACTCACTTAGAGGGAGCCAAAGAATAAAGAAATAAAAGAAAAATATATCTCTTTAAAGGAAAATAAGAGCAAGTCCAAGATTTGCCAAAAGATAATAATGAAGCCAAAGGCCAAGAATAATAAAGCAAATCCAAAAGCCAAAGAGCCAACCAAATGAATCCTCCATTAACTGTTTCAACCTTCCACAAAGAACAATGGAATTAGTAAAGGATTTGACCACCAATATCCACTGACAGGCAAAAAAAGAAGGTGCAAATGACTGAATTATAAATATCAGTATTTACTTTCAAAAATGAAAAGAAAATAAGAATAAAAATAAATCCAATATATTAATTAACTGGGGGAAAAGTCCTCAGGGGTGAAAAGGTGGCCAGTATATGTGAAAACTTGAAGATTGATCCTGGAGGGTTGATCACCCAGTTGTATTGACTGTTTTGGGTCAATACAGATCTGGCCATCTTGAGAATTGAACTGTGTGATGTAATTCCCACTGTGGAATATGAATTGAACCAGAAGGGCCAATGCCATACAAATTGCCTGAATACAGCCTGTATGGACCAATTGAGTTGTCCAAGGAGTGCTGTGGTGCTTGATGCCTTGAAAAATGATTTTTGATAAGTAAAAACCTATTGAAACTGTGGCGAAAACTGATTTTTAGAAGTAATAACCTATTGAAACTGTGGTGACAATGGGTTTTGATAAGTAAAAACCTATTTGAAACTATCCTTGAACAATCCTGGACCAATACCTTTGAAATGAAAAGCCAAAACCTGAAGGGCTCGGTGATTGGTATCCTTGAATGGTCTTATGGATTCCACCATAAATTGCCAACTTGAGTAACATAGGTCTTCTCTTTGAAATGGACCAATGGGCTGGTGATATGACTTTAAATGACATAATTGAGTTTTGAAACTGTCACCATTAGATTGCTGAGAAAAAATGGTGCATAATGGTATATAATACCATATATGCACCACTCCTGGTTCCTACAGGCTTGGGTCAAGGTTTCCCTAATATTGAGGGGAAACCCTTTTTGAAGTTGGCTGGTGGCCTCTGGTGGTTTCCAGAGGCCATGACTTGAGTCTTCAGGTCAATGGCTGGTTATGGCCATTTTTAGTCCCTGAGGGATTGATGGGCCCACCTGGTATAGGGGGCTTGACATATAGCCCCCTTGGATTTAGGCCAAAAGGGGCCTAAATGGTGCCATGTACAGGGGACTGTGAATTACAGTCTGCAGGCTGTAGAGGCTGTAGGGGGACTAAATTCCCCAAAACCCCCCTAATCAAAGGGGGTGGGCCTGGCTAGAGGGACCAAAAGTCCCTGGATGGAAAAGGGCCCCCAGGCCCAAAATCAAAGGTATTGGCCTGGGGGTTGGTGAGGTGGAGAATTGTCCAAAAGGGCCAATAAAGCAGGATATGGTCAGCAAAATTGAGTGTGGCCCAAAGGCCATTAAAACAACATAAGAGGCAAATTGGGCTAGAGTTGATAATATGGCCCATTGGCCATATATTGGTGGAGGATTGACTTTCCACAAAAAACAAATTGGGAGGGGTCTTTCCTGTGGTTTTGACAAAGGGTATAGAGAGGATTTGAGAGAATTATGGGAAAATTGAGGCCTTTCACAATAAATTCCAGGATGTTGATTCATTTTACTTGAAAATTGATTAAAATACACCTCTTTTTAGAATAATTTTTGAAATTTAACATTTAAATTAAAATTTTTGGTATAAAAAACAAATTAAGTCCCTGTAAGATGTGACTATGAAACTGATGATAATATTATCATTAATCAACATTACTGTTTCTGTTCTTATGAAATATAATAATAAAATATTATTATAGCCACAATTAAATAATTAAAGAATTATTTCTTTCATGTGTTAAACACTACTAGTGATTTTAACAGTGAGCAAGTAATTGTCTACAAGAATCAATTACTAGAAGATTTTAATAATAAAACTTCTTTTATTAAAATAATAAAATTATTTTAATATACAATTATCTTTTCCAAGAATAATTATAATGATAATTCTTGAAGAAAACTAATTTTAGAGAAAAACTTTAAGAATTAAAGATAAATCACTCACTAATATTCCAAAGAGCTTATTGAAAGATAAGATAGAGAGATTTGATGTGAAATTGTGGATTTTAAGGATCAAAATGGATTTATAACAGTATTACAACAATATATAGTTGGATTCTATGATTTCACGTCTTTCTGATTGATTTTGAAAGATTTAAAACACTTAAGAATAGCTACAACTAATACTTACTTGTTGGTAATAATGGTTTACATGATAATAAGATGATGATGTGGAAAAAACAGCAAGAAGAGGCCTCTTTTAAGTCAACAACAGCTCACAGAGGCGTGCCATGGAGCAAACTGAGAACCCAGTGAGTGAGAAAACAATAAACCTTTTTTGGGTTATTGATTGCATCATCTGTTGTCACGTAAGATTATCATAATTACTTAATTGATGCTTTTACATGACTACCAACCCCAATATGGTTAAGAATAAAAGGAGTAATATCTGTAAATCTTCCTGTATTCCAAAATAATCATTGATTTCTCAAAGTTATCAATGTTATTGCCAATTTAATCACAGGTTGTAATTACTGTAAATTTTTGAAGATTTAGTGTTTCACGCAGAATAGTCAAAAATGGACTGTAAGTAAAACTTTCAATTTTACTAGTAAAAGTGTAATTCTTTTTTGGCTGTACCATAGATAATACAGTTCTCCATTGGTCCTGGAAGTTTCAGACAGATTCATTAAGAATTGTATTTTTAATGAATTTATGAAGTTTTTACCTCATTTCTATGTAGAATTGCAAATATCAGTGTTTCACTGGTTGCTATGAGGTAAATCAATGGATAAAAGTCCAAAAAGGGTTTTATCCATGGAAAATCATTAATAACTGACATGGTTACAGGAGCCTAAGTAGCTCTTTACCTCCTTGGCACGTCAAAATAGCAGGTTATTTGCTATTTTCTTAAGATTTACAGTAGTTGTAACATGGTAACCAAGTTCCCAAAAGGCTTTAGTTTACCAATTAGGCCAAGATCAGCCATGGATTCAAGCTTTGGAGCTTTCCACACCTCTGAGGCCTCAGAAGTTGGGTACCCTGGCTCTCTTTGATGTCTTTTGTCCCCCTTGCTTATTTTTTACATCAAAATAGAAATTTAAGCTTCAAGTGAGATATCCACTATGGGTGTAACAAAAGTCCATGTACGAATACCATGATATTAAGTGCTCAAAACATGCATAACGTTATTCTTAGTGTATATGTAACATGGGATTTCTCACATTCCCATTATTTTGGCGTGAAATTAAGAAAAACAAATATTTTCACAGATCTTTTATGTGGTATTGAAGTATTTTCCATTTTACCACCTCAAAGAGTTAATTTGAGCTTATTCACTCTATGGAGCTACCCTAGCTGAAATTTTGTTTAGAATCCAAATCTGGTCTTAAATCCATGGATTTACTTACTCAATAAAAGGTTATTCATCTTTTCTGAAATCATAAATGATGAATTTTGGATATATGCATGACTTATGAGTTATGCATAATTCAAAATTTCTTTTTAAGATAATTGTGGCCTATTTGGGTATGTAAAATATACCTCAAGGCTCTTATTCCCTCCCACCAAAAGATAAAATTTTACTACAATTTTATCAATGGTATAAAGAGTAAAAGGCCCCAAAGGGGGGTTAATGTCCGCTGTCCAACCTCTTTACATCACTCAGATCAAGTAATTTAAAGCAAATTTATAGACATATTCAGGCTTGTGGCCTTCTTTCATGTCTAAATCTTCTCAAGAGTTTATCTGAGTCAGGTATTTCTGATTCTGCCAGCCATTCATCTTCATTTACTGGATTTCTATAGCTGATAAGATATTCTCTTTGATTTTTACCCCTAAGTCTCCTTTCTTTAATGACTTTCTTTATCTTTTTGTCTTCATTCTCTTCCACTGGTGGAACAGTTAAAGGAGTTGGGTTCCTTAAAGCAAACAATTCTTTATTAGCTGGTTGATAAGGCTTTATCAAGCTGACTGGAAAAGTGGGGTGTTTATTTTCCAATTCACCACTCAATTCCACTTACACTGCATTGGTTCCATGTAAGGCAACAATAACAAAAGATCCTACATAAGAATCTTTAAGTTTCTTTGGGCCTTTGATATTATTGAAATTCAAGGTTGAAACTAGAACTAAGTCCCCTACTTTGAAATCTGGTACTTTATGACTCTTGTCCCACTTCTGTTTTGCATAATCAAAAGCATCATTCATACTTTGTTTTGCATGATGTTTTACTTTATCAAGAATTATTCTGAAGCTGGAAGCTGTAGGATGAATTTCAATCAAGTCTTTCCTCAGTGTGTCTGCTGGGAGTCTTGGATTCCATCCTTTTTCTAACATAGCAGGAGTTTGTCCTGTGGAAGAATGGACTGATGTCTTGTATGCCAATTCTAGTGCAGGTATCAGAGTGCACCAGTCATGGGTAAAGTCATCTGAGTCTTTGAATTCTAACCCATAAGAACAAAATCTTCTGATCATGTCTTCTAAAGTTTGAATCATCCTCTCTGCTAGCCCATCTGTTTGAGGGTGATATGCTGTAGAGAATGATAACTTCATCCCAAACAATCTATGAACATTGGTCCAAAGTGCAAATGTGAACTTGGGATCTCTGTCACTTATGATATTCTTAAATAACCCTGTATGAGAAATAACTCTACTCCATAGAAGAAGAGCTGTATCCATAACAGTGTCATCTTTATGACATGGTAAGAATATGGGAGTCTTGCTATATCTGTCTACAATGACTAAACAAGCATTATAGCTTTTGTCACCCCTTTGAGGAAGTGCTGTGACCCAATCCATCTGAAAAACTTCTCAAGGGGATTTTGGTTCTTGAATATGGATCATAAGTCCAAATTTCTTGCCTGTACTCCTGTTTGCTTTTTGACATCTGTCACAGGTATGGCAATATTCAATGGTTTCTTTTCTCCAAGATGGCCACCATGCACAGTTCTTTACTTTTTCAAGTGTTCTGTCTTCTGACAGGTGTCCAGAGTAGATGCTATCATGGCATTCATGAAGAATGGTATTAATAAGCAATCTTCTACATAATGTCATTACACAAGAATGTTTGGTTCTGTGGTAAATAATCCCATCAAACAAGTGAGATATTCCATCAGAATAGGAATTTCTCCAAACTTCATCTAGTGCATTGACCAAAGATGTATCTTTGCAGTCTTCATCTAATAAAGAAGTCAAGATATGGCAATTCTTGTCCTGTTTATAAGATTCTATGACCTCTTCAAAGAATTCAGTCCAAATATCAGTTATGTTAATCCCTTCAATTGGAATCTGTGGTTCAGCCTCCAAAGGTACATAAGCTGGGTTATCAGGAGTGCTGGCTAATTCCCACCTGCTAAGTCCATCAGCATTCTTGTGAATGTTTCCTGCCTTGTGGACTATAGTCATGTTTCCTCTATATTCCTGAATGGCTATTTGCCATCTCAACATATGTTTGTTGGGAGTTTTCATGTTAAGAAGTGATCTTACTGAATTACAGTCAGTTGTCACTTCAAAAACACTTCCATCAAGATAATAGTGTAATTAATCAAGTGCCCATACCAAGCATAAGAACTCTATTTGGCCTGCACCATATCTGGCCTCTGTTAGTTTGATTTGCCTTGAGATAAAACAAACTGGTCCTTCTGTAGGTTTGTCATCAATAGTTTGAAATTGATGTAGGGAAGCCCCTAATCCATCTCCACATGCATCAATGTACAATTTAAAAGTAATTTTCTAGTCAGGCATGAGGAGTAGAGGTGCTTCTGTAAGAGCTCTCCTTATCTTCTCATAATCTTTAATTCTCTCCTGTGTCATCTCAAATACAGTCTGTTGATCACAGATTCTATAAAGTGACTTGGCTAGAATTGCAAAGTCTTTTAAGTGTTGCCTTTAATAACTGGCAAACCCAAGAAAAGACATCATTTATTTTTTATTCTGGGGTATAGACTTAAGTAACACTGCTGCCACTTTGTTTTTGTCAATACCCAAGCTTGAACCAGAAACAATATGTCCTAATGCTTTGAATTCTTCAAAACCAAAATTGCATTTCTTAAGTGAAATTTTCATATTCACTTCTGTAACCTTGTGAAGTACCCTTGCAAGTCTTTCAAGGTGTAAGGACCAAGAATCAGAACATATGATAATATCATCAATATAAATGATAAGCCATCCTTCAGACAATTCTGTGGGAAAGATGGTATTCATCATTCTTTGATAATAGGATGGAGCATTTTTAATGCCAAATGGCATTCTAAGATACTCATAAATACCACAGTGAGTGATAATTCCAAGTAATTTCTTAGCTTTAGGCATCAAACATTTTGATGAAAGCCTTTCAATGCATCCAATGATGTTATATACTTGGCTTTAGATAATTGAGTCAAAGTTTCTTGAATTCTAGGGATTGGATACCTATCTGGAACTGTGTAGGTATTCAATGCTCTGAAATCTCCAACCATTCTTGACTTATCATTATTCCAGGCAATAATAACAGGTGTTGTTACTTCAACTTCCTCATTATGGCCTACTTTCCTTAGTACACCAAGCTGAATTAACTCTTGGAAATGTTTTTCCAAAGCTTCTCTAGCTCTGGGACTGGCTGGATAAGCTGGTCTTCTAAGTACTGGAGGATATGGTCTGTCAATATTAAGAGTAATATCAACTTAATGTCCCCTTATAGCACCTAATGGTTCATTATCAGAGGCAAATGCCTTACTGTATGTGTATAACACATTAATAAGTTCATTCCTCATTTTTGGTGATAATGATGGATCAATTTGTGCTTCAACAAGTTTATTAGACACAAATTCATCTTTATAAGTATCCTTAACAGAAGATACCACAGATATTTGTTTTGGCATATTGGAAAAAGCAAATTTTTGTCTTTTGTTATCCCCAATTGTGAAATATCTGTCTTTATGGTTATTGATTTCAATAACATAAATATTCAAGTAATCATTTCCAAGAATGATGTGCTGAGATGTGAAATTATCCATTACTACAATCTCAGTTTTCATCCTTACACTTCCTGCTGGGTGTGGAAATACAAGATTAGTGTCTAATATGCCCAAGGGGTACATATTGTTACTGGAACTACTAAATTGCACACCTTCTATTGGTAATAGATAGTTTTTCCATTCAGGAAGTATAACCTGGAGATAAGGTTTGCCCACACAAGTGCAAAATGCCCCTGTATCCAAGTTTACTTTGGCTTCAATATCACTCATCAAAACTGATGTGATACAGGATGATCCAGAAGTGTAACCCTTTCCTCTAGCAGGTTTTGTTTTACACATTCTGGCATCTTGGATATTGATCAGGTTGTAGCAATCCTTACTGTACTGTGGCAAGTGGGTATGGACTTCTGTGACCTCAAAGAAAGCTGGGATGTTTTCAATAGGATAGTCCTCCACTGGTGTATCCTCAGAGACTGCAGAATATTGATCAGACTCCTCTTTCTCTTCAGTACACTTATTTTCTTCAATGACTTGAACTTCATTTATCTTTGTCTTTTTGGTGCAAGTGTTTGCTAAATTTGAAGTACTTCCACATTTATGACACTTCAAGACAGGTCTTTCTGGTCTTTTATCCTCTCTGGAAATCTTTGGGACCATCTTGGATTCCATAGGGATTCTAGTCCAAGTTTTACCAATCCTTGTTCTGGTAATGATATCTTCCATTGCATTAATGTAGTCCTCTGTTGAACAGGGTTCTACACATCTGCTTTTGATAGCATGTTCCAGTTCTCCTCCACACTTTCTTAATATCTTCATATTAATCATAGTGTCAGACATATCTGGGTGTAAGGCAGATAATCTGTCCTTTTGCTTGAAGAACCAAGTAAGTGGTTTATATTTCTCTGAGTTAAAAATGGCACTTTCAAAAGAATTCTCCATTTTAAACATCCAAGAATTGTTGGCCCATTTGGTAATCACTTCAGATTTCCACCAAGACCAATCATGTTTTCCATGATCCATTCTCATTTTGTAATACCATTTCTTTGCAGTTCTGGTAAACAGAGAGTGTAATTTCCCCACTATGATTTCATCAGGTATATTAAAGTCTTCCTGTAACATATCAATAGTCCTGATGAACTCAATATGGTTATATTCTCCTTCACCAGAGAATGTTGGACATTCTTCTAACTTGGGAATATCTTTAACAGAGGCAACATTTTCTCCTAAAAGTGGGGTAAAACTTCCTTTAACAGAAAGTTTTTCTTCAGTCAAAGGTGTAGAATGTCTTGGCATATGTGATTCATAATTCTTATGAATTTGTTGTACATTTGCAATGATTTCATTCTTTAACTTCTGCCTTTCACTGTCACTTTTTGCTAAATGTGTAGCAAATTGATTGGTATTTTCAACTATTTTTAAGACATGGTCTTGTAGAGTCTTAAATTGATCATTCATTTTGAAAATAGAAAGATCTTCCATTTCATCATTTTGAATCTGACATGTACTCTCAATTCTGCTACAAGCATTGCTAATTGAATCAAATTTGGCATTTGTCAATTGATACCATTCAGTATATTTCTTGTCATGTTTTTTCAAATCATTAATATCTAATGTTATTTTAGTTAACTTTGAATCAAGTTTACCAATTTCTACATTAATAGCTCTTTGTAAATGATCTATTTGCATGGAAAAGTCCTGTTCATACTTTCCTGCTCCTTGGCTGTGAATTCCATGAGAGTTCTGGCCATGTTGAACACACTGTCCACGGCTGAAGGCTCCAATTTGGGGATCCTGTACCCTTGTGGGTAAGGTCTGTGCCAATTGGCTTTGCCTTTGCCCTTGCCTTGATGGTTCTTGGGACCTCTCTGCTTCTTCTGAGGTGCTTTGGGCTTTTCTTTGGACACTTCTGGAGCTGGTAGACGCCACTGGGGCTTCTGTTTCCAAAGCTAGAGTCATTTCCAGTTCTTTCTTCTGGTCTATGGATAAAAGACTTGGGTTCTTCAACCAATTCTTTATCTTTTTGGCCTTGTCTTTGCAAGACAGGGGGCTCCATCCTCCTAAGAGTTCTATGGTCTTCTCCTGACCCAGAAAGCTCTTGATGTGTAAGTAGGAGCTCATGGCCCCCTGCCAAAAGCTTGGGAATATTTCCCACTCCTCTTCTTTGGCTGCTCTGAACCAATTTTTGTACTGGAATTGATATATTTCTATTTCTTCCACTTGAAAATGGTTCAGCCCTGGAAATATTGTCATGAATCAGTTCAGGCTCAGAATTCACGTCAAAATCTGTGGGTACAGACCTTGGGGAATGGGGGGCAACTCTGGCATCCTCCAAATGTGTCTTTCTTGTGGAAGACTTGGCACTTCTGGATTTGGTCTTGCCTCTTCCTTGTTCACATCCATCTGGTTGGACTGAATAGTTGCTTCCATTTCTGGTATGCACCCTTTTCACATCAATTTAAAGATAAAAGGTGAAATATAACATAAAATACACACCTTTTGGTGGTAATTTAGCCTTTTCTGAGCTAAATAAGGTGCCTCTTTTAGCAATTTGCACCTCAATGCTGTCTTCAGATTCTGCTTCTGAAGATTCTGGACTAGTTATATATCTTTTACTGAGTCTGTTGCCAGCTGCACAGTATTTGATTAAAGACACTAGAAAAAATTATAAAAGAAAAAAAATTATTTTTTATACTTTTCAAAAATATTTTTAAAGATTTTTTATAAGTTTTTATATTTTTTAATATTAAAAAATTATTCTTTTTGAAGAAAAAAAATTAAAATTTAAGATTTTGAATGAAAATTAACTCAGAGTAACTCAAAGAATAATTTATAAGTTTTTGGATGTGAAAAAGCCATGTGTAAAAACAGGATAAAATTAAACCAAATTCCTCAATGAAAAACATTTCCAAAACAATTTCAAAAATAAGAATGATTTTAACTTCAAAATGAAAGAAAAAATTATCAAATTAATATATTTTAGAACTTAAAAATATATCAATTAAGGGTACAAGGTTCAAAAAAACATGGCCAGGCCCCCAAATGTAAGATGTGTCTATGAAACTGATGATAATATTACTATTAATCAACAGTACTATGACTTTTCTTATGAAATATAATAACAAAATGTTATTATAACCACAATTAAATAATTATTTCTTTCACGTGTTAAACACTACTAGTGATTTTAACAGTGAGCAAGTAATTGTCTACAAGAATCAATTACAAGAAGATTTTAATAATAAAACTTCTTTTATTAAAATAATAAAATTATTTTAATATATAATTATCTTTTTCAAGAATAATTATAATGATAATTCTAGAAGAAAACTAATTTTAGAGAAAAACTTTAAGAATTAAAAATAAATCACTCACTAATATTCCAAAGAATTTATTGAAAGATAAGATGGAGAGATTTGACATAGAATTGTGGAGTTTAAGGATCAAAATGAATTTATAACAGTATTACAACAATATGTAGTTGGATTCTATGATTCCACGTCTTTCTGATTGATTTTGAAAGATTTAAGGCACTTAAGAATAGCTACAACTAATACTTGTTGGTAATAATGGTTTAAATGATAATAAGATGATGATGTGGAAAAAGCAGCAAGAAGAGGCCTATTTTAAGTCAACAACAGCTCACAGAGGTGTGCCATGGAGAAAACTGAAAAACCAGTGAGTGAGAAAACAATAAACCTTTTTGCATTATTGATTGCATCATCTGTTGTCACGTAAGATTATCATAATTACTTAATTGATGCTTTTACGTGACTCCCAACCCCAATATGGTTACAAATAAAAGAAGTAACATCTGTAAATCTTCTTTTATTCAAAAATAACCATTGATTTCTCAAAGGTATCAATGTTATTGCCAATTTCATCACAGGTTGTAATTACTGTAAATTTTTGAAGATTCAGTGTTTCATGTAGAATAGTCAAAAATGGACTGTAAGTAAAACTTTTAATTTGACTAGTAAAACTGTAATTCTTTTTGGTTGTACCATAGGGAATACATCTATCCATTGATCCTGAATGTTTCAGAAAGATTAATTAAGAATTGTATTTTAAAGGAATTTATGAAGTTTTTAACTCATTTCTACATAGAATTGCAAATATCAGTGTTTCACTGGTTGCTATGAGGTAAATCAATGGATACAAGTCCAAGGAGGGTTTTAATTACTCTTTTGGGGTTTATCCATGGAAAATCATTAAGAATTGACATGTTTACAGGAGCCTAAGTAGCTCTTTATTTCCTTGGCACGTCAAAATAGCAGGTTATTTGCTATTTTCTTAAGATTTACAGTAGTTGTAACATGGTAACAAGTTCCCAAAAGGTTTTAGTTTACCAATTAGGCCAAGATCAGCCATGGATCCAAGCTTTGGAGCTGTCCACGCCTCTGAGGCCTCAGAAGTTGGGTACCCTGGCTCTCTTTGATGTCTTTTGTCCCCCTTGCTTATTTTTTACATCAAAATAGAAATTTAAGCTTAGTGAGATATCCACTATGGGTGTACCAAATGTCCATGTACGAATACCATGATATTAAGTGCTAAAAACATGCATAACACTATTCTTAGTGTATATGTACCATGGGATATTTCACATTCCCATTATTTTGGCGTGAAATCAAGAAAAACAAAAAAATTCATGGATCTTTTATGTGGTATTGAAGTATTTTCCATTTTACAACCTCAAAAAGTTAATTTGAGCTTATTCACTCTATGGAGCTACCCTAGGTGAATTTTTGAGTAGAATCCAAATCCGGCCTTAAATCCATGGATTTACTTACTCAATGAAAGGTTATTCATCTTTTCTGAAATCATAAATGATGAATTTTGGATATATGCATGACTTATGAGTTATGCATAATTCAAAATTTCTTTTTAAGATAATTGTGGCCTATTTGAGTATGTAAAATATACCTCAAGGCTCACATAGGTCTTCCCTTTGAAATGGACCGATGGGCTGGTGATATGACTTTAAATGACATAATTGAGTTTTGAAACTGTCACCATTGGATTGCTGAGGAAAAATGGTGTGTAATGGTATATAATACCATATATGCACCACTACTGGTTCCTACAGGCTTGGGTCCATTGAGCTGGGTCAAAGTTTCCCTGATATTGAGGGGAAACCCTTTTTGAAGGTGGCTTCCAGAGGCCATGAATTGAGTCTTCAGGTCAATGGCCGGTTATGGCCATTTTTAGTCCCTGAGGGATTGATGGGCCCACCTGGTATTGGGGGCTTGACATATAGCCCCCTTGGATTTAGGCCTAAAGGGGCCTAAATGGTCCCATGGACAGGGGACTGTGAATTACAGTCTGCAGGCTGTTGAGGCTGTAGGGGGACTAAATGCCCCAAAACCCTCCTAATCACAGGGGGTGGGCCTGGCTAGAGGGACCAAAAATCCCTGGATGGAAAAGGCCCCCCAGGCCCAAAATCAAAGGTATTGGCCTGTGGGTTGGTGAGGTGGAGAATTTGCCAAAAAGGGCCAATAGAGCAGGATATGGTCAGAAAAAGTGAGTGTGGCCCAAATGGAATTAAAACAACATAAGAGGCAAATTGGCCTAGAATTGATAATATGGCCAATTGGCCATATATTGGTGGTGGATTGACTTTCCATAAAAAACAAATTGGGAGGGGCCTTTCCTGTGGTTTTGACAAAGGGTATAGAGAGTATTTTAGAAAATTATGGAAACATTGAGGCCTGTCACAATAAATTCCAGGATTTTGATTCATTTTACTTGAAAATTAATTAAAATACACCTCTTTTTAAAATAATTTTTGAAATTTAACATTTAAATTAAAATATTTGGTATAAAAAACAAAGTAGGTCCCTTTTCAATAATTGAACTTTGAATCAGTGGAATTAGGGTGACCATACAGTTTATCCTTTGAAAACAAAGAAACTATGTCATGAGAATCCTACTTCAATACTAAGTATTTGTATTTGAAAAGAATTTGAAAAAAATAAAATAATAATGTTTGAACTAATGTTTTTTGAATTTATTTCAATTGTTTTTGACATTTGTTTTTCTCTGAAATTTTCCCTTTTTTTCATATCTTCTATTTAATTTTTGCACAAAATTCTTGCTTAATCAATGTTTAATATTCAAATTGATTGATAAATAGATAAAGACTGAAAATATATACCAAAAACTCAAAAATTTATTGAATTGGATCTGAAGAATTTCTAAATTCCTTAAATAACACAAATAAGTGAAAACTCAAGATATGGTACAGATCATTACCACATTTAATTATATTCAAAAGGTAAGAAACATCACAAAAATTTAAATATTGGTAAAATGTTTTTCAAATTAATCTATGATATAAAGATATTTTCTTAAGTGATATCAAAATGAGTAAGACTTAATAAGAAACAGCTGATAGGATCATAAAAGAGACTCTATATCAAAAGATAATTCTATTGTATATAATGAGAGCCTCCTAATCAAAAAATTATCAATTAATAAATCATAATTATAATTCAAATGAATTGAATTTCAATTATATCAGATACTTTAAATATATCAATGAAAAGAATATAATGGCTTTTTAAAATAACTACAAAGAAATACTTATAGTGATATTATGATATGTTCTGTTTTTTATTTATTAAAGGCATCTTTATTATTCTAATCTGCTAATGTGGAAATATTTTCTTATCTCATACTTAGAAAGCAGTGAGAGATTTTACGTCTTGAAGATCATTTTAGGTTCTAAAAATTTAACAAAGGCTTTGATTAAGGGATAAATTTGGTTTGAAAAACCCTAAAGAGATTATAATAGCTTAATTATATTAATGAGAGGAAGAAAGGAATAATGATATTCCACTTGATAACCCTTCTGAGATAGTAATAAATAAACTGTCTTTAGGGGAATTATCAATATTACTTCACGTTTTATAGGATATCTAGAGCTTGATTTCAAAGATAGTAGGCTTAGCAACCGAGATAATCTTTCTAAACCACATTTTTCATTGTAAATATTCTTCCTAATATATTTAAACCAGTATTTTAGATATAAAATGAGATAAAGAATAAACAAAGGTTAGTTATTGGAGATATATTGAAATATATACAGCTAATTTATTTCTCCCTATTATCAAGAATATATGAAATAGTATAGCTTTAATCTTTGAAGGTAATTTTCCTTTCAATATTGAAAACATTCCAGATAAAGTAACTGATTAATCCTTAAGAGTATAGATAATTGAATGAAAAAGAATTCAATTCATTTATAAAACTTCATATTTGAATCCCATGAGTTCATTTCATAGATTAATTATTGAAGATATAAAAAGGTTTTTAGATATAATTTCAACTTCATTTTTTTTGACTAGAGAAAATCAAACCAATACAATTTTAGTCATAGCTTAAGATAAAAAAAAATTGAGTTTATTTAATTGAAGCCCTTATTGAGATATTTGAAATTTATCAAGAAAATTTGTTTTTTTTGATAAAATATATATAAGATTCAAAAGTAATGAATTGAATTTGATTTATATTCAGTTTCTGTAATGTGTAGTAATATTTTTTTTTCAAATTTTCTATGAGGAAATCTTGTAAAAGAATTTTTAAACCTCACTTGGATTTATGATAGGTCAAGCTCACCATTTTTTCATAGTTTAGTATTATTTAAGTATACATAAATTAGTGATTAATATACCAAAATAAGCTTAATATAGACTCATATTTGAAGATAAAACTTTTATATATCATTGAAATACAAATATTTGAACTTATTTTGGCCACAGTTATTTTTTGCTGTCGTTTTTTTTTGAATTCTTTCAAAATTTCAAACAAAAATTTATGTACTGGTTTTTGTTTCTTTAAGATTTGATTAATTTAAAATATAAATTGTATTAATTTTTGGCCTCAAAGATAGAATATTTACTAAGAAGATTATTTATATTATTCTGAATTATTGTTTTTCCTCTTCATTTGATTCACAAGGTGAGGTCTTTATGGTGTTTTTTAAGCATTTATACTTGTAGATAAACTATTTATTATTGGGAAATAAATAATTTAACAACTATTGATAGTAGTATTCTCAGTAAATGGATGATGCTTTACATAAAAAGTTGTCCTTTTCCTTCTTATTTTCCCATCACTTAAAGGGTAAGTCATCATATTTATTAGATAATTTCAATCCCTTTTTGATTTTATCATCTCAAAATATATTTGTATTAAAGTCCTTTTTATCATTGTTAATTAATTAAATATGTAAGGTTTGACTATGAAACAATGATTTAAGATTACTAATATTTTACTTATTGTACTCTTAATTTCCTAATATAAAGGAATAATACAATTCAAAATAACTCTAATAATAAGATATTATTATAATTATGGCATAAAATATTTATATTATTTCTCAAAAAATGAGAGAATAGAGTAAATATATTAATGATTGATAAACTGATATATTGATGGAAATTTATTATTGTTCCAAAAAAATAATAAATGCATAACAAATTGTTAATTAATAATAAAAACCCATTTATATAAATAATATTACTAATATCAAAGCTATTTATTAACAAAATAATTATTAATGAATAATAATAAAGAAAAATATTATAATAGCAGAAAATAACCTACTTTTGACACTTAATACAATGATTTTGATTAAATTTATGCCCAAGAAAGTGATTAAAAATTGATTTAAAATGTAGTTAAATAAAAAATAGGGAGAAATAATTTGTTTTCATTTTTATGTGAATTTAGAAAATTTCAGGAGAATTAAACAAATTATGATAAATATTGGTATAAGAATATGAAAGCTAGTGATGGATAGAAGTCAAGTCCTTTGGTATTTTAAAATGTAAGAATTATATATATAAGATAATAAAGTGTGTTACCTTTTATTTGATATTTGATTGAATTTGATACATCTGAGGGGGAAACATGGGAAGAAGGGGTCTTTATGTAGTAAATCTCCTTCCTTCTAGTAGATGTTTACTTATGTTATCAACTGTAATCAATCTATGTTATGAGGCTTGGTGATTATCACTTCACTATTAAGCCATATATTAAATTTATCACTGTAACTATGATTTTATGGAATCATAGGCTTGCAACATGTTTCAATTTTGTGGATTGAAGTAGCTTTAATCATAAGATATCAATATCCACCAGTTCTATCACTTATTCAACTGTTGATCTTTAAATGAGATTACGGTGAAAGATCAGAAATGATCATTTTTAAGACTTGACTTTAATCACCAATAACTTTGAAGTTTTCACAAAACTGGAATTCAGAGAGTGAATTCCAATAGCTTAGAATTTCTTTACTAAGGTGCTAAGAGGATTTAATTACATAATCAATAGTTATTTTCAATTATTTTTCTTGTAATTCACCTTTTCTGTGGAAATTTGCTATTTCAGAAATTAAACTATGATCCCATAGGGCTATACCTTGAATATAATGATAAAAACTAAAATATTATTCAAATCTTAGCTAGTAGAATCCAAATATTTACTTTGTTTTAATTTTGGACCACTTTTAAATCTATATGGTCAACTGGTATTGCTATTTTGACCAATTTTTCTTTATTATTCTTAACCTTGTTTATAGTTTTCTAGATAAATCTTATAAATTTATTTTAAAAGATGTTTTGCAGTAGCTTTGATTTTTAATCAAGTCCTTATCATGAGTATTCCAAACAATATGAGCTAAAAATCATGAATATATGCACTGATCATAAAACTTCATATATCCAGGTATCTCAGTAAGTATTGGGTTTACAGATATTAATTGCAGAGTCATATATGTATTTTTGGATGTGGAATTCAATGGTGTAACTAATTACAAATTTATGCTTCATTGGCTCTTTAGATAATCAAAACTTTATGCCTTTTTATTGAATTTTTATTTATTTTAATTGTTTTTAAGATTTGAATTTTATTTCTTATTATTGAAATAATTTTTGTAGTAATTTTTGTGACATTTTTAGATATGCTGTGATATCTCAAAGGCTCACAATCTATACCACCAACAAAGATTTTATAAAAAGCTGATCTAGTTAATTAAGGTATCATTCACCTTCCTACCTCTTTAATAGATGCTTTCAGTCTTGAAGATCAATATTGCTTAAATAATTTATTCTTTTGTTCTCCTCTCATTTCTGAACCTTCTTAGCAGTTTTTCAGCATTAGTTATCTCTTTCTCAAGTAACCATTTATCTTATTGATTTGGGTTCCTATACCTTACAAGGTATTCCCTTTCCTTTTTGTCTCTTTTCCTTCTTTCTTTAAGGACTTTCACAATTTTCTTTCCTTCTACTTCTTGTAGAGGGGGAAGCTCAAGTTGTGGTATATATTGTAGGTGAAATAATTCCTTATCACCTTAATTGAAAGGCTCTATTCAGCTTACAGGAAATTTTTGGGTGTTTGTTCATTAATTCAACTGTTAAATCTAGTTGGAAAACAGGAGAGCTATGTAGGAAGTTTATCATAAAAGGTCCTGCAAAGGAGTCTTTTAATTTCTTTTTTCCTTTCATCTTATCAAAATTCAGCTTTTATACTAGGACTAAGTCTCCTATTTTAAAATAAGGTGGTTTATGACTTTTGTCCTATCTTTCTTTAGCATATTTGAAAGAATCCTGCTTAAATCTATTTTCATGATGTCTTCATAATTCTGTCTACCAGACCCTAGAAAAGGGAACTCTTTCTGAACAGACTATTAAACTGGTTTAAATAGAATTGAATACTGGAAATTTTCAGAGCACATTCCACCATGTGACAGTACCCCCCAGGTTTAGAGCAATGTGTCAAAAAGTGCATGTGACTGATAGTACTACCCATCTCATCCTCATGGAGCTAAATTAGTCACAACAGGAGCCTATACAGAAAATGCAGGGGACAGAGCCCTTGTATGCCAATACAAAGGAAAACCCAGTGATCTTTGGTTTTTTGATTGAGACCTCCCTTTGTCTCCAACCAGAATCAAACCCATGACATTGGTAACCAGTTCATTGTCACAATTCTGTCTTACTGATTTAAAAAAGGAACCCTTTCCAAAAACGCTATTAAACCAGATGAAAGACTAGTTAATACCAGCAGGATGTATATCACATTTGACCATGTGACAGATGTCTTCATTTATCACTAATTATTTGAAAACCTCTTTCTGATGGGTGTAAATCAACCAAGTCCTTTTTAAGTGTGTCATAAGGTAGTCTTGGGTTCCAAACCTTTTGCGAAATTGCAGGGTTTTTAGCAGTTTATCAATGAATTCATGTCTCATATTTCAGTTGAAGAGCTTGTTTCAGAGTACACCCATCATGGGTAAACCCATCAGAGTCTTTGAGTTATAAGCCATAAACACAGGATTCTCTGATCACATATCATAGAGCTTTTATCATTATTTCTGCTAGTACATCATTCTGAGGGTAATAGGCTGTTTAAAAAGATAATTTTGTGCCAAACAGGTCATGGGGATTTGTCCATTAATCTGAAGTGCATTTTGGATCTCTATCACTTATGATATTGTGTAATAATCCTGTATGGCTAATCAATCTATTCCATGTCATTATGGCAGTATAAATAGCTGTTTTATCTTCATTACAGGGTAAAAAATTGGGACTTTTATGTACCTATCAACTAACACTAGGAATGCATCAAAGCTCATATCTCCTCCTGGGGGTAGAGCTGTTACCCAGCACATATGGGCTATTTCCCATGGGGATTTTGGTTCTTTGTTTTGGATACTAATTACAAATTTCTTTTCTACAGCTCTATTGGATTTTTGGCATCTATCACATGTTTGGAAATATTCTGAAACATCTTTTCTCTAATTTGGCCACCAAGAACAAGTTTTCAATCCTTTGAGAGTCCTGTCTTCTGAGAGATGTCCAGAAAAAACACTATAATGAAATTCATGTAGTATAGTGCTTATTAAAAATATATCTGTTAGAGTCATAACACATGTATGTTTGGTTCCATGGTAAAGAATGTTATCAAGGAGGTGTGATACTTGTTCATCATATTCTTTTTTTGATAATCAATATAATTTGGAAGATAATGATGGATCTTTGCAGTCCTTAATCAATAGTTGGCATAAAATATAGCAATAATCATGCATTTTTTAGCTCTCTTTCACTTGGTTTAAGAATTCTGTGCTAATGTCTGTCAAACATATTCATTCTATATTATTTTCTTCCTGTGGTACCCATTCTAGGTTTTCAGGTGTATTTGCTAGAGCCCATCTGCATTATTATGAATATTTCCAGATTTATGGACTATAGTCATATTTCCTCTATGATTCCAGATAGCAATTTTAAACCTCAACATATGTCTATTTGGTCTCTTCATGTTGAAAAATGATCTTACAGAATTGACAGCTGTAATTACCTCAAAGACGTTTCCATATAATTAATAGTGTAATTACTATAGAGCCCACACTAAGCAAAGGCATACTATTTGACTTGCTCCATATCTGTCTTCTTTTGGCTTAATTTGGCTTAAAATAAAGAAAATTGATCCTTTAACAGGTTTTTTATTTATCATTTGTGTTTGGTGTAGTGCAGCACCTAATTCTTCTCCATGAGCATCAATGTATACTTTGAAAGGTAATTTCTGATCTGAAATTAAGAGGGAAAGGGAATTTGTGAGGGATTTTTTCAATTCCTCATCTTTCTTCAGTCATTTCATAGACTTTCTGTTAATCACAAGGCTTATAAAGAGATTTTTCAATCTTTACAAATTCCTTTATATAATGTCTTCAATATCCAGAAAATCCTAAGAATTACTGAATTCCTTTCTTAGTTTGGGGAATTGGTGTAAGTAGTCCTGCTGCTACTTTGTTTTTTTATATCCCCAAATTTAGTTCAGATGAAATATATCCTAGTTATTTCAGCGAAGTATATGAAAAATGACATTTTTTCAAGGATATTTTCATATTTTCTTGAACTATTTTTAATAAGACTGATTCAAGTCTTGCCAGGTGGTTTTCCAAGTTTCTGAGAAAAGTATGATATTATCAATGTAAATGATTAAACATCTCTCTTACAGTTTTTCAGGGAATATGATACTCATCATTATTTGATAATGGTAAGGGGAATTTGTTATACTAAATTACATTCTTAGGTATTCATATATGCCACAGTGGACTACTCTTCTTAGCAGTTTTTTGTAATTGTCTGTTGAGACATTTTGGTGAAAACCTTTAAGAGCATCCATGGCTGTAACAAAATTGGCTTGTGACAATTTTATTAATTTTTTCTGAATCGTAGGTATTACATATCTGTCAGAGATGATTTAGTTATCAAAATATCTGAGATACCCTACCACCCTTGATTTACCATTATACCATCTTATAATGACAGGTGTAGTTACCTCTACCAAGTATTTCTCTGGGCTTATTTTTTTTGCATTGTTGATAAAAGCAATTTTTTTCTTATTATTTAAGAAGCCAAATGTTTGAATTCTATTGTCTCCTATGGTGAAATACCTATCCTTTTGTTTTGAGATATACATTCCATAAATTAATAAGTAGTTATTTCTAAGTATGAAATCGTTACTGTTATAATTTTAAATTACTACAACCTCTAATATTATCCTTATAAATTGGGAAGGATGTGGGAAAATAAGTTTTAAATAAATAATTCTTCAAGGGATTTCATACTTTCACTTCCACTACTAAATTTGACCCTTTGTACTGGTATGAACCTATCCTCCCAATTTGGTATGAGGGTTTGTAGATAATTTTTTGAAACACAAGTAAAGTATTCTCCTATGTCTAGATTCATATTTTCCTCCTGATAATTTATAATAGAAATACTTCTGCTTTACATTACAGCTGTATAGCCCATCTCTTTTTCAGGTTTGGATCTATGCAATTTGGAATCTTGTATATTTCATGTATCACATGTTCCAATTTGTGGTAAATTGGAGTTTACATCCAGTACTTCATATATTAAGTCAATATTATTAATTTAGGAATCAATTATGTTGATTTAATCACTTTCAGAAGTCTCTGATTTGTCATTTTATCTGTCAGAATCAGATTCTTCTTCTTAATAATTGTGGTCTTCTGTTTGCACAATT
Organism: Austropuccinia psidii; assembly: GCA_023105745.1. Classification (NCBI taxonomy): domain Eukaryota; kingdom Fungi; phylum Basidiomycota; class Pucciniomycetes; order Pucciniales; family Sphaerophragmiaceae; genus Austropuccinia; species Austropuccinia psidii. The sequence continues at coordinate 4,464,189 of JALGQZ010000009.1, read as the reverse complement.
TCATTGATTTTGCTTTCTTAAGGGAATTATTGGCTAAGTCCCAAATCCTAACACATTTATGGAATTTTCTTGGATTTAAAAGGTTCTTTTGGTTTATCTTTCTCAATGAATGGTTTGTTCAAACTTTTTATGTCCAAATTCTTTCATGTTATTCCTATCTGCTTCTTGTCACAATTTCTTCTAATGCATTAATTTAATATCCTGTGGAACATGGTTCTATGCACCTTCTTCTTAGGAAATGTTCTATTTCTCCTACACCGTTTTTGAGTATTTTTATATGTACCATTTTTTGTGACATTTCTGGATATAATGCATTTCATATTTCAGCTTGTGTTAAGAACCAAGTATAAGGTTTGTCTTTTTCTGGGTCAAAGGATGAATTTTCAAATTAATCTTCTATTTTATACCTCCAATAATCATTTTACCACTTGGTGAGTATTTCATTTTCCCACCAAGACCAGGTAATTTTCCTGTCTTATTCTATAATAACACATTTTTTCAGATTTTCCAATTAATAAATAGAATGTTGTGGTTATTAATTCATCTGGTATGGCATAATCTTCTTAAATAGTGTCAGGCTGAGTCTATGATAAAGTGATTCAAAATGTATTTAAAGACTTAACTATGACTTTTACACAATGATATAGTTGTAAAAAAGGCTTTGGATGTAGTTTTGGGGCTTTACTACGCCAAAATAGTGGTGGTGAGCACTTCTGAAAACCCTGGGTGCATTGATTACCAATCAAATAGCTATAATAATCAATACAATACAATACTTATGATTTAAAGTATACCTGATTATTTTACAATAGTATAAATGTTTTGGAAAGTTTTACTAAGTAGGAATTCAAGAGTAGGATGGGGATTCCTCTTTTGTGAAGATGAAGGTCCCTTTTTATCCTGAAAATGGAATGAGAGGACCTCTGGTCCTTTCCATGTAGGAAGAGTGAAGATTTTTCACTTCCAAGGGCAGGCTTGTGGTAGATAAACAGCCTTTATAACCTGTATTGGGCTCAGATGTGGGTTTGAAACCACATATTATCACATTTCCCCAATACAGGGTGAAAATTATTATTTGAGGTCCTTACAGATGTGTTCTAACAGGTCATACACATAGAATGCTAAACAGCACACATCATTGGACCCTGTATTTTTCTCAATATGAGTTATTGACTTATAAAAACACTTTTTCAAGGTTTTGAAACCTCAACTTCCAAATTAGTGGATAATATCCCACAGTATTGGATTATATCTAATACTGTGGAATTTTGACCTTCAAACTGCCAGAAATTTGTCAGTTTTGAAGATAGAGAGCTCAAAAGCAGCTCATTTTGTAGCCCTTGATGAGAAAGCTTTTCAAAAAATTTACTTATTTTATATGGATAATATTGAATGCAGAAAATATATACCAAGTTCAAATTCTATTGTTGACTTATTGATTCAGTATTAATCCTGTATTGAACTTATTTTACCAATAGCCTTTGTTCTAGATAAGATATGGGAAAGTGAAGGGGACAATAATAGAGCCCAGATAATGATCCTTCTAAAAGGATCTCACTTTGGGTATCTCACACTAGAGCTGTATAAGCTAGATGAGAGGTGAATATTTTATTCACCCTTATTTGGTCTTCATCTGGCCATAAATTCTATACTTTTGATGCTATCTCAATTTGTGTAGTATAATTGGATATCCCTAGCTGAGAGCTTCAATCTTGAAACCTCTCTGATGGGGTTCTTCTTCATTCTCTGTTTTTTAGATGAGAGGTGAAAATTAAGGTTTATGCTCTGCATTTACTTTGAGCCTGAATAACTTTGTTATTCTTTTTCCTATGGTTATGGAAGCTATATTTTTGGAGAGAGGTAAATTTACTCTTTAATTTAATACCATGTATAAGATATTTTGGATTAGTAAAATGTTCAATGGTATTTTCATTTACCATTGGTTTATGGTAGCCTGCTGTCATGCTTGTGCTCTGGGTTTGAGTCACAGGCTGACACAGAATATCAATTGTTTTAAAAAATGAAGTATGGTCATATTCACCTTAACCTGTGAATGTTGGCCATGCCTTGAGCTGGGGTGCTTCTTCTATTAAAGCTTGATTATTATCTTGATGACTTGGATCTGTCATAAACGGATTTGTTATTTCCTTTTTTGGTTTGACAGGGCTTCTTACATGGGAAAATGGGGTTGATAAATTTGGCATATTTAAGTTATCCTCGTTTATTTTATCTATTTTCTTATTAAGTAGTCTGATTTCACTTTGAATTTGAGATTTAAGATTAATGCTTGCTTCATCCATCTTCTTTACATCATCTAGAAGCAATTCTTGATGTGATGAAGCCTCTTCTTCAAATTTGCAATGAAAATGGAGCATTTTTTTAATTTTTCTATCAAATTATAAATACATTGGTCATAATTCATTTTCAAAGTCTTTTCTTTGATATATTTGATGTAATTATACAACTCTTTTTCTCCTTTTATTGAATTTTGATTATTCTCAATTAAATCTCTTGTTTTATTATTTTCAACCATAAATTTGATATTATCTATTTTGTTCTTACTTTATAAAACCACTTAGGATAAATATAATATACTTCTGTTTAATTCTCTTAATAATAATAAACTATTTTTAATTTATGTCAAAGTATTTAAAACATCAGGAGACAAAAGTATCTCTTTGGAAAAGATGGTTGTCTCATTCTTTGTTCCTGTTTGTCCTTGAATTCCATCAAGGCTCTTGCCATTTTCAAAACATTTTCCATGCCATCTTTTTGAATTCTAGAGATCCTGTGACAGGGGGAATATGTTTTCCTCCAATTATTATTCTTTTTACTTTTTCTTCCTGGGTAGGTTTGTTGGCTTGAGGCTTGCTGGTAGAAGCTCCTGGTGCTTCCTTCTTGGGTTCCTTCCTGTTTTTGTTGTTCCATTCCTTTATATTTTTCATATGATGTTTTTATGATAGTGAATTCAATCTATTTAAGTATTTCACTATTTTCTCCTCCCAAAGAAATCACTTGAGTATGTGCCAGGAGTTCATCACTCTTTGGTGGATTTGGGGCAACATTTCCCAGTCCTTGTCTTTTCCGACTGTGCAGTACTTCTTGTACCAACTCATGTATATTTCTATTAAAGCCCTCTTAATGGGATTCCTTTCTGTTTTAATGCCTCATACTTATTTGCGATTCAGGTTCAGAAATAAGGGGAACTTATAGGACTTTCCATTGGGATATGCCACTTCCTTGTTTGGATTCTGTTCCACTAAGGACTTTCCTCTTTCTTTTACCTTTTTTGTGTTAATTTCTACTTCTGAGTACACCTCCATATGATTGGATGGAGTATCAAGAACTTCTTCTAGTAGCAATTTTAAGAAAAATTTAAAAGATAATAAAATTTCCTTTTTATGAAATCTACAAAAGGTGCTCACCCTCAGAGTCCTGGATGGCCGGTTGTGGAAAAACCAATTTCTTGGATTTTCCTCTCTTTATTGCTTTTGTTTTTAGAGAACTTTTATAAGCTTCTTACAAAAATCTTTGAACAGTTTTTTAGGCCATTCTCTGTTGGGTTACGTTCAAAAATTAAAAAAGATGAATAAATATGTGTTTTTTTTTATAAAAAGTGTTTTTTCAAAGGTTATGGAAATTGTTCACTGGAAAATTTCTTTTTATATTTTTTATATAAGGGAAATAAGTAAAAAAAGAATAAAAATTTATTTTATTTGTTTTTTGATTTTGTTTTTTTATTTTATTTCTTATTTTGCTGAACAAATGATATTATTCTAAATAATAATAATAATTATTATCTTCTGTAATTGAATTATAATATAAATTTATATTTCCAAGCTTATCACTATCTTATTTAATCGCTAGAGTCACTAAAATAAATGCCTTTCAAGTCTAAGGATTATAAAAGCCATATGTAAGACAATACAATTACTTTCCAAATGCCTCAAAAGGCTTTTAATTCAATAAATTTAAGGTTATTATATAATTTATTATTGGATAAACCAAATTTAAAATTTTTTAGAAGTTATTTCAATTCAATATCACAGCCAGGCCCCTGAATGTAAGGTTTGACTACAAAAAAATGAGTAAAAATTACTTATATTCTACTTATCTTACTGTGAGTGTCCTAATATAATTAAATAAGAAGCATAAAAAGACTTCTAATAATACGATAATATTATAATTATGGCTTAAAATATTTATATCACTTATGAAAAATAAAAAAATAGAATAGAATAGATATTTAAATATATTTATTGCAATTCATTATTGCTACAAAAAAATAATAAATGCATAAGAAATTGCTAATTGATAATAAAAAAATTTAATAAGAATAAGATTACCAATATTAAAGTTACATATTAAATTGAATACTATTCATAACAATAAAAAAATTATTAATGAATAATAACAGAGGAAAATATCATACTATGATAAAATAACCTACTCTTGACTCTTGATGTAATAATTTTGATTAATTTTATGCTTGCAAAAGTAATTAAAACTTATTTAGGATGTAGTTACAATTATAAATAGAGAGAAATAATTTTATTATTATTTTTATGTGGATTTGGTGAATTTTGAGAGAAAATCAAAAATGACAAGAAATATTGGTTTAATCATGTAAAATATAGTGATTAATACAATTTAAGACTTTGGTGTTTCATAATAGAAGAGAAAAAAGTGTTTTACCTTTTACTTAATATTTGATTGAATTTGTTGCGTCTAAGGGGGGAAAAGAGGAAGAAGGGGTCTTTATATGGCAAATATCCTTCCTTTGAGTGATCAGATACCCTGTAGTAGACGTGTAGTAATTTTATCCATTGGAATTCATAAGTATTATGAGGTTTGGTGATGATTTCATCATTATAAAATCTTTTTATCTCATTATTACACCATATATGAGAGTTATTACTGTAACTCCAATTTTATGACATAATAACCTTAGAATATGATTGAATTTTGTGGAGTAAGGTATTTTTAATCCTAAAATACCAAGATAAACCAGCTTTATCTTTTATACAACTTTTAAACCCAAGATAAGATTACAATTAGAGATCAGAAATGATCATTTTAAGCCTTAAGTTTAATCATTAATAACTTTTGCATTTTTCATGCAACTAAAGCTCAGAGAGTTAATTCTAATATCTTGAAATGTTCTTACTAAGGTTCCTAGAGGATTTTATTACCCCATCAAAAATATATTTTATATGATTCTTCTTGTAATCCATTTTTTTTGTCAAAATTTACTATTTTAGAATTTAAACCATGATTCAATAGGGTTATACCTCAACTATAATGATAAAAATTGAATCATTATTCATGCATGAGCTTGTTCAATCAGAATATTTATTTCTATTCAAGCTCAGACCACTTTTAAGCTTGAGTGGTCAACTGGTATTGCTGTTTTGACTGTTTTCTCTTTATTATTCTTAACCTTGTTTATAGGTTTCCAAATAAATTTTATTATTTTTTTTCTTACAGATATTTGGTTGTAGCTTCTATTTTGGATCATGTTCTTATCCTGAGAATTTTAAATGATATGAGCTAAAAACTATGAATATATGCACTGATCATAAAAATTCATATATCCAGGTATCTCAGTAACTATTGGGTTTACAGATATGAAATAAAAGAGTCATATATGTATTATTTGATGGGGAATAAAAGACTTAGTTTATTTTACATGTTTATTCATTGGTTCTGAAGATAATCAAGAGTTTATGCCTTTTTATTGCATTTTTACTTATTTGAATTGTTTTTAAGATTTGAATTTTGATTATTTTAAATATGTGGTAATATGCAAAAGGCCCAAAAAATGATCAAATTCTAAATTTGAATTTGCTTCTTATTTTCTCTCAAAATGAATTTTCATGTAAAATTTGTGAAAATCATATTATGAAATTTATTTTATAATATGATTATTTCATGTAGTATGTTTAATGGTGTAAAGTATATCTTAGTTATTATTATGTTATGGTTTGAATTTATGAAGATCTTTACAATTTTCATTATGATATATCTATCCTTAGTAATACGAAGGTATTTAATGTTATTTTTCATATTATTATTGAGAATATTATTGCTTTCGGATAGATATTTAAGTATATGATATTTCCTTTCATTTAGTATTTTTTTAAGGAATTTCTTCTTTAAATATATTGATCATTAACTTCTTATTATATTCTTCACTTAGTCTCATTATTTTCAACTATCATATGATTTCATTGAATATATTAGGAATTTATATGAAAATTATTATTTTTACCTCTTAGCCAATGATAAGATATCTATTATAATCATATTATTAATAGGGGGTTGGTAAACACACATAAGTGACCTTATTTTTAAAAAAAATTGTCAGGCTCAGTTTTGAGGATTTTTTTATTTTTTTTTTGCCATATTTTTCGCGACTTGGCATGTCAATAAGCACAAATTTTTTCAATTTTTTTTTCCCCAAATTTCACCAATTTGGCCAATATTCCAAAATGGCATATTTTTTCAAAAATTCATTTAAAATCTTCCCACTTATGAATTTCCTTTATTTTTTTAAAAATGAAGGGTTTGATGTGAAGAATAAAGCACCAGAATCCCATAAATTTGGGAATTTTTTTGGGTGGGACAAGTGAAGGCACAAAAAGGGTTTTTTTTTCAAATGTTTTTTCCCGTCATTGTAATATGCCTATTTTTAAAAAGTGAATTTAATAACTTCCCACTTATGAATTTCCTTCATTTTTTTGCAAATTAAAGGGTTCAATCTGGACAATAAAGAGCCAGAAGCTCATGAATTGGGAAATTTTTTTGGTGGGACAACAAGTGAAGGCGCAATGAGTGTTTTTTTTCAACTGTTTTTTTCCTGTGTGTAATATGACTACTTTCAAGTACAAAAGTTCCACATTTTTGATAAATAAAATGAGCTGATACATCCTTGTTGATGTGCCAAATGCATAGCATGACTTTGGAGTCTGGGAAGAGCTTCTTAATAGAGTTTTTCAAGGCCAGATCCCTGTCAATAACAATAGCTGGAGGGGGAACAAGATTGGTGTTGTTGAGGACCTTGTCTATGTATTTATTTAATGCCCAAGTATATGAAGGTTCATTTTCATTCTTCATTAAAAACAAAGCCCCAAAAAAGGTCTTATTGGTTTAGCTGAATCCAACAATATGAAAAAGGGGCATTTTGTACTTATTGGTTTTATAGCTACAATCCATAAGAATGACATGAGGAAAGCCATGAAGACGTTTTATGGCCAGGGGGTGAGTAACAAACATGGAGGTAATGTGTCCCTCAGAATCCCTTGCAGAGGACCAAACAAAATTTTCTTCTTTGAGAGTGTCAATAAGAGCATCAATGGTCCTTCTGACTCGCAGTTTGTCTTTCTTGATTTTCTTGACTTTGTTGTAAATGTCTTGAAGGATTACAGGCCTGTCAGACTCCCTCTGGCTGCATAATTGTGCCTGAATTTGCCTTGGAATGAGCAGTGATTCAGACATTTGAGCAATTTGGGATGTTTCTTTCTCATTGAATTTCCTGAAAGCAGGATTTGCCATGATATTTTGAGTGGCATCATGGCTATGTTAAGGATTTTTGACTTTAAGAGTCCAAGTGGTACTCTTGGCATATTTCCTGGCATAAAGTCTAAAAGGACAGTCAAGCTTTCTTGAGGTGACTGTTTTGGAGGGGCTTTTGTTGGTATTTGGGGTTCCAGACCTGTCACAACATATTTCAATTTGGTTGTGGGTCATATTGGACCTCAAGGTGGACACAGCATACCCCTGAGCCCTGGCAACATTATGCACATGTTGCCAAAGAAGTTTAAGGGTCTGAAATTCACCTTCAGTGGGGGGTTGAAGCATTTTTTAATGAAAAATATGTCTAAAAATGAAAAAAGGGGGAATTGGGGGATTTGGAATGGGGTAAGAACCTTTCAAAATGTGAAAGAGGTGAAAAAAGGTTTAAAAAATGAACAGAAGTGGTTGAGAGTGAAAGAAAGTGGTTTAAATCTGGGATTAATAGATGAGGGAAGGTAAAAAATTGAAAATTGAAAGGCTTGAAAGCAGGTTGTTGTGGTGGAAAATGCAGTCTTTGGGGAAAAAAAGAAAAAAGTGTGAAAAGCTTTGCAAAATGGCTTTGGTAATGCTGTTTTTCCAAAAAAAAACAATGGTTTGGGGTGGGGATAATGTGGATTATTGGGGTGTTTGGGATTGTTTTTTTTTGGGGGGGCTGGGCAAAAAAATCTGAAACAATTTGGAGTTAGAGAGGTTTTGTGGGGAAAAAACCTCTTTTGGGCATGTTTTGGCCCAATAAAGGCCCAATTGTGTTTTATTTTTAATTAAAAATGGGCCCAGGGCACCCCTTACATGTTTTTACCAACACCCTATTAATGTTATCATAATTAATTAGTTACTAGTCTATTTATATAACAAAAGTATAATTTAATTTGTTTCTTTATAGCCACACCATGAGCTAAAGCTAGAATTTGATATATGAACCAATTTAATTATTCTTTCATTGATGATATATTGATCACTTTCAGGTAGCTTATTGTATCCCTTTATTTTACATATAATGCTTGTAATCCTAAAATATTATCATTATAAGTATTACATTATAGCTTGTTTGAAAATTTCCGGAAAACGTTAGAATAACACATAATCAATTTGAATATTATTTCTATGGGATGTACATATAAAGGATTTGTTCACAGTATATCATATGATACATGTGTATTCTAAATGTTTTACTGACATTGAAGGAGGTTTACTCTTGATTTCTATCTTTCTATTTTAAATTAAAATTAGAGATTTGGAGATAATTTTTACCAATAATGTCAAACTCCATACCATGGGAAAAGAATATCTTTATGATATATTCCAAATACTTTTTCATACTTTAGTCCAAAACCTCTTTTTGGGACTGATAGTATGTAAGAATTACCATTGAAACAAAAAAGCTCAAAGAGATCCATCTACAAAGATTAGTACAATATTTCTATCACCAATTATCTTTTTTGCAGGCCTTTATGGCTTATCAATTAAGTCTAAAGCATAATTTTTGTTTCCATGGGACTTTGATATTAATGAAATGTTAATAGCATAGGTAAATTTCTGAATATGTCTACCAATACTAGAAATTCATTATAAATTGTAAAATATCTTATGTTGAGTTGATTTACTTACTCTCTATGAATATTCCTACATGGTATTATTGATTCTTAAATCTGTATCATTTTTAGTATTTCTTTCCTCTTAATATATTAAGTTTTTTGAATTCGTTACAAGATTGAAAAAATTAAGTCACTTACACTGAAGGAAAGGTTGGAACATGTTTTCAGGTCCCTTACACCTACTAAATGAATTCATTTTGGTAGGTGCAAGGGACCTGAAAGCAGACTCAAACCTTTCTCACCAGTGTTCCTCATTCCAATTCAACCAGAAGAAACAGGTATCAATTGTTTAAGTTCTTCTGTCTGAAAAAAGGTGTTGAATCTTTATGATATTCACTTTTCTTATCAATTAATAACTGCATTTCTGATGATACCATTACAAATGTAGTTTTTGAGATATTATGTAATTTCCCATTGATAAGGAAAAGCTTAATATTTCTTGAAGCTTGATCAGTTTTTATTACCAAGTGATCACAATGACAGTATTTTATTAGTAATTTGTATGAAATATGGCAGTTTGATCAGTTTTTCTTTGATCCTTGACTTCACTGAGGATATATTGACTTATGTCTTTACCTGATGCATTTCCAAGTCTCATTTGAGATTCAGATATTTATGGTGGGCATCAAGGGTTTTCTTCATTTTTTAAATAGAATTGACTTTGGAAATACTCCTTCTTATACAAATTTCTGGCTTTATTCACAAGGTTAATTCACTTCTCCATTATTATATGGAAGTATATCACCTTAACAGATTTATATTGAGGTTTTAATATTGTATAATAACTTAACCCCAATATGGTGTTTAATCTTATTGAAGAGACTTTAATTAATCTGATAATTAAATCTTTATAGTATAAATAATAAGAAAAGAAGTTCAATACCACTTTACCACATTCAGTTTTTTTGGTTAAATTATTCTTTGAAAATTGTACAAATGGGTATTTCTAGTATTTTCATTCTGGGAATAATTAGATGATTTGATGAAGTGAATGTCACTTCACCATGTAAACAAATTAAAATTTTGAAAGGTAATTTTCCATGTAACATAGGAAAAAAATGATTATCTTTCAAATATTCACAAAGATAGCTGTATGGCTCAACAGCTTTATATATTGTTGTAAGAAAAAATTTTTATCAATATATATATAAATCTTTTGGAATTATGGAAGATTTCTAATTATTTAATGTATGTTTTTTTTCAAACATTAGAGGATTTCATTTTTTAATATTTAAAATTTGTTTAAGAGTTATAGCTCTTACTTTTTCTTTTCTTTATTCTTGAGCCTAATACTAATATTTTTAGAAATTAAAATTCAATTTAGTGAATCAAATTTAAAATTAACAAGGAAAATCTTTATATTGAAATTTTATAAGTTTTTTTAAGGTTTTTTACAGTCTCTTGGGATTTCTTTCTCATGTGTCATAGAGATTAATTTTCAGCCAGTGAGCTAAGAGCAAAGGACAAGAATGTGGAACCAAATACAATAAGTCATTTTATGACATTAAAAGAGTGAAATTAACTTTTACCCTTATTGAACCAATAGAAGGTATAATAAAGTCCGAAAGACCAGGATTATTACTCAGAAAATAAAAAATACAAGGTCCTTTATCTGAAAGAAAAAAATGTTTATCTCAAAATGGATCCTATATAATCTCATAGGATGAAAGAAATTGTATCTGGTATTAATCATTTGGTGTTTGAGCTGTCTTAAATGAGATTTTGTCAAATTTTAGAATTATCAATTATAATCTATAAAGGTTTTTATTTCTATTAAGAAAGGAAAGTATTCTTCCTCTATTATCACCTATAGTACAAGCTAAGTCCTTATTCTTTTGCATACCAATTGATCATTTTCATGAATAATTATTTCTCCATATGAAGTGATTAATAGTTTGGTAATTGATTTATAAATAATGATAAGCCTTGTTTATGATTTGTAAATATTAACAGAATCTCAGTTGATTCAAGTGGATTAATGATTTCACTTTCACTTCTGATATTTAAGCCATAGATCTTTATGATTAAATTTTTGAAAGGGGATTTGTATATGAATGTAAGGAATTGTAAATTCAGGTAAGCACCTTACATTAATTTGAAACGCCTCATTTGAGGTCTTCAAAATTTAATTAAAATGAGAAATCTATAAATACATGTAAGGAGGAAACTCCCCCTATGCTTGATTGAACATAGGGGGCATGAGGAGCAATACAGGTTTCCAATCCTTATTGCCCCCACAAAAACATGAAAAGTGTAATTAAAAAGTCCAAAAATTCCAAACCAAATTACTCTCCTCTCCTAAATTCTTCTAATTATTATCAATGCATAGCTTTTCGAAAATTCGTCGAATTTTAAGGGTCATCGAATATTCAATATCAAATTTCCATCATGACCAAATATTCAGAATCGAATTTCACCTACCTTCGAATATTCAAAATCGAATTTTCGAATATTCGAATATTCGAAAGCAAATTTTGAATTTTCATGGACACCTTCTTTTTTGCCATAAATTATTAAATATATATAAAAAACACTATGGGCTCCTTGTTTTTTGTTTTGGGCTTTCTATATTTATTTTGTAATTATAATTGATGATTTCTTTGTATTAAAAATATTCCTTATGATTCATTAACTTATTCATTTGATGATTTAATGCTCATTTGTAATTTATTCATTTATAATTTATTATCTATGGATTATTGAGGTATTATTTATATATTTTTGATTGATTAACTCATTTATTTATTTATTCTATATTATATCAATTACAATGGTAATTTCATAATTAGAAAATAATTCATAGGATTTTTTATTATTTATATCTTATTGATTAGTTCCTTCCTTTTTTTTGATTTTTATTATTTATGGGTTAATTTTTAGTTATCTTATTTTATTATTTATTTATACTTTCAGTGGTTACTTTTATTCATGAAATAATCTTTTGGGATTTATTCCTTTATTAAGTATGTGTTTTTTGTTTGGATTTATTATATATCCTTAATGGATTAGATGTTTTCATTGTACAGTAAAGCAATATAATAGAGTCACCCTGACATTATTAAAGTAAATTGAGGGTAATAAGAAAGCAAAAAGAATGATTTCTGTCATGAAAATATGAGGACATATAAAAACTTCAAATAAGTACATCTCACAAACATCCACATTGTGTATGGAATATAAATAACTGTTATTATAACATCAATAGATTCATGATTTATTAGGTATGGTTATTGATTATCTATTATTCAGAATCATAATGTGTATTATTAATATAATTCATTTGTATATTCTGATTTTAATTAATTGACTCATTATGCATAGTGAATAACTGAAATATTATTATGCTGTGTTTATTAATTGCTTTCAATGAGAATGGATGTGTTATTTTTAATCTGATTCAATGGTTAATCATTAATATTATTTCTTACTTTAGCTCAAAAGAATTAGATAATCTGTGAAGGACTTGATATTTTGGTTAATCATTATTATTCCATTCCTAAATTTTATAGCCTAATATTTGAAGATTATTATGTAGAATTTATTTTTTATGATTCCAATTTAATTATTAATTTTCATTGGGATAAAGCATATGAATATTGATAAGTCAAGTGATTATTATGTTGGATTTATTAATTACTTTCAATTAGAATGGATGTGTTAATTTTAGTCATAGTCATTGGTTAATAATTAATCTTATTTCTTAATTGAGGTCAAAATAATTAAATAATTTGTCAAGGATTTACATTTTGGTTCATCATCATTATTCCCATCTTCATTTTGATAGCTTAATCTTTGATTATTATTATGAAGAATTTGTTTGTTATTCTTATAATTTAATTATCAGTTTTTATTGGGAAAAGGCATATGAATTTTGATAATTCAAATTATTATTATGTTGGATTTATTAAGTACTTTCAATTAGGATGGATGTGTTAACTTTAATCATAGTGTTTTTTTTAGTCATAGTCTTTGATTAATCATTAATATTATTTCTTAATTGAGCTCAAAATAATTGAATAACTTATGAAGGATTAATATTTTGGTTAATCATCTTTATTCCAATCTTAATTTTGATAGCTTAATATTTGATGATTATGATGAAGGATTTATTTCTTATTATTATAATTTAATTATGTTTTTTTTCATTGTGTTTGTGTTTCTTTTAATATTTGGTTATTTTTAAACTTTATTGGTTAATTTTCTGTTTTTGCCTTTCCATATTTATTTATTATTTACAATATATGAGTTATTTGTATTTCAAACTCTTTGTTATTATTCATTAATTTAGTTTATCTCCATTCTAAATGTATTATTTATCTTTTTTTAATTAATTATCTTATTAAGTTGTCATATATCATATATTTAGATAATTCCCAATGTTTATTCTTTGTTTATTATGATTTTTTATTTTTGATTGAGTATTACTTATTAATCTATGATTTGTTTATTGAATTTGTTGATTCCTTATTCGTGTATTAGCCAAGCTCTCATTCTTTGTGGTTTCTTTCTTTATTAATGTCTTATAATAAATAAATCAAAATATCTTTTTTATTTGCTTATTTATTAATTAATCAATTTGTAGCGGGGATTTAAAAAAATTGGGCAGCAATTCCCCCAAAGCTAGCATTCATAAAGAAATACAAAAACTAGTCATGGTGTGGGCCCCCACCATGACTTGACAAAGATAAAAAGTAAGAAGCTTGTTAAAAAAAAGAGAAGACGTCTTTGTTTAAGATGTTGACTTCATCTAATGTTATAGTGTTATTTCACTATTTATTGTGCGGGCACTTTCAAAAGAGGCACCGGCCCTATTGGCCTGGACAGCTCCTCTTTTGTGGATCAGATGACCCAAGCGCTCAGTTTATCAGTCGCCACATGGTGTTACAGCCTCAAGCCACCTCTACGCATGTGCACCCACATAGAGAGGCGAAGCCTTAAGCAACGCCATGCTTTGACCAAGTCCGCTGAGGGCTGCCTTATTTTTATCGTTATTATGGTTGGAGTTGGGTTGGTGGCTGAAGTCCTTGGGGCTGTTGTAAAAAAAATCAACGACAATCTGAATGCAGATATAATCACATGAGTGACTAACGGTTGTCAAGGTAGTCCTTTCGTGTTTGTGCACCTTCAAAAATATAATCTGTGGTAAGGGCAATGACAATAATATTGTTGTAGCTGTTGACCAGGCTGTGAGGAACTGAAGCAATCGTGGGGTAGTTCTCTGCGAGAGAGATGGAAGCAATGGTTTTAATCGCGCAATGGCAATAATATTGCTGTAGCTGTTGACCAGGCTGTGAGGAACTGAAGCAATCGTGGGGTAGTTCGCTGCGAGAGAGATGGCAGCAATGGTTTTAATCCCGCTTAAGACATGGTCAATCAAAATCTGCTCGTCAACGTCTAATACTGTGGGTGCAAAACTATTGCCGTTGTCAAATATGGAGACGAGAGTGAACGGTGAAAGCTTAAGCAAGTTGAGAAGAGGGGCCTCAGAGGCTCCCACACGACTTCTAGCTGTCACGATTTTAATGTCAGATACAATTTCAATGGTTCCACGAGCAATCTAAAAGTGCTTATGCGTCAACCAAGAGTATTTGTTTTAAAAAAATCAAAGCAAGAAAAAGAACCTTGGTGTGAATTCCTAAAGCTTCGAATTTGATGCATTTGGTTAGAGCCAACATTGTCAACGTTAACAATAAAGGCCGAAGGAAACTCGGCCATCAAGTCTCGCAACTTGTATGAAGTAAGCCTCTAAAAAATCAATGGAAACCACAATTAGCAACCCCAGGTAAATCTTTCAGGGGGATCACGCCATACCTTTGAATTCTCTGCTTTTACCCATCTTGAGCTTGATGTCGTTCTTGATGTAGAGTTCATTGTGGACTGCAGCCTAGCTACAAAATTGGTGTTTTGAAGCAAATTTTAAAGTCGATGTCCTAGGATAAAAGGACCAATCTCGAGAAACGAATACCGCGATGCTAATGATTGGTCGATTGAAAGAAGACCTCAATGATACAGCCGTCAATACGAGCCACCGAACATCCTGAAAAGATAAACGGTAAGCAGCAATATCGTCAATAATGAACTTCCAAAGGAGAATTAATGAAAAATTACCTTCTTCCCCATCAATAGCCATCTCAGTGAGAAGATGGATCAGGGGAGAGAGGAGAATTGGGAGGAGGATGATCATTGTTGAGATGATGTTTAGCTTTGTTGATTAGAGAGGTTCAAGACAATGATACGATTATAAGAACGTTTTTTGAAACAAAAAAAATAAAATGGGGACAATGAGAATGAATCAAATATGAAAATTTTAACTTCCGTCTAGTAGGATTTATTTTTTCTGAGTTGAAGATTGAAGCCTAGAGGTTACAATCAGCCGCAAACCCTAACAAAGTGATAAAGAATAATAATAATGCAAAATTGAACAATTAACGAATAATGCATAAAAAATAAATAATGAATAATAAAGATTCAGAACAATTCATAATCAATTTATAATAAACAATAAAGAAGTGACAAATAAATAATAATAAATAATGATATATAAAAAACAATAAATAAGTAACAAGTAATGAAAACTAAAGAATACATGAATCATATATAAACAACATATACATAATATATAAATCATGAAAAATAAATAACACAAATGAATAATTGACAATTTAACCTCATAAAAAAATGAGGAAAAGATAAATCATTTGATATAAAATAAAATAATAATAACAAATAGTGGGAACTAGAAATAAAAAATAATAAAATATGAATAATTTAAAGTTAAATATAAAAAAAAAAATATGAATAATATAAAGTGAAATATAAAAAATAAGAAAACAACAAATGAATCATAAATTCTAGAAATACAAAGCTAGATAAACAATAAATAAATAAATCAAAAATCATCAAAAATCATCAAAAATTACAGCAAATAATAATAAAATATAAAGTAATAATAACTAAATAACTAGTAGCTCATAAAAATAATGAGTTAGTTTATAGAAACTCAATGAAACAAATATGAATAGTCAAAAAGGAGTAAGAAACAATAAAAACTAATTAATAAATGAATAAGTGAATAAATAAAAGAATTAATAAATAAATAAATAAATAAATAAAATGTGAAAATTTAATCATAAATAATAATAATTAAGAATGAAATAAATAATGAAGTAATCATCAATAATAAACATAAAAAATTAAAAAAAACAATCAATAATAAAAATAATAAAAAGAATAAATTGAATCAATTAAACAAATAATAAATAAATCATAGAAAATTAAGAAATTGAATGATAAATAAGTAAAACTACAAAGAAATATTAGTTATTAAAAGTTAAATAACTGATTTTAGTTAATTTTGATCAATTTTGAGAATCAAATTGAATTCAACTAAATCATATTTGAATCATTTCCATTCATTTCAAATGATTTATTTAATATTCATTATATTTATTTAATATTGTTTATAATCAATCACTACTCATGTTTGAATGAATTTGAATTAATTTCAATTAATTTGAATTGATTTTAATTAATTTGAATTAATTTTAATTAATTTGAATGAATATTAATTAATTTTGATTAATTTTATGATTTTAATTAAAATTAATTAATTTTAATTAATTTTAATTAATTTTGATTAATTTTAATTAATTTTAATTAGTTTTAATTAATTTTAATTAATTTTAATTAATTTTAATTAATTTTAATTAATTTTAATTAATTTTAATTAATTTTAATTAATTTTAATTAATTTTAATTAATTTTAATTAATTTTAATTAATTTTAATTAATTTTAATTAATTTTAATTAATTTTAATTAATTTTAATTAATTTTAATTAATTTTAATTAATTTGAATTAATTTGAATTAATTTTAATTAATTTTAATTAATTTTAATTAATTTTAATTAATTTTAATTAATTTTAATTAATTTTAATTAATTTTAATTAATTTTAATTAATTTCAATTAATTTTGATTAATTTTAATTAATTTTAATTAATTTTAATTAATTTTAATTAATTTTAATTAATTTTAATTAATTTTAATTAATTTTAATTAATTTTAATTAATTTCAATTAATTTTAATTAATTTTAATTAATTTTAATTAATTTTAATTAATTTTAATTAATTTTAATTAATTTTAATTAATTTTAATTAATTTTAATTAATTTTAATTAATTTTAATTAATTTTAATTAATTTTAATTAATTTTAATTAATTTTAATTAATTTTAATTAATTTTAATTAATTTTAATTAATTTTAATTAATTTTAATTAATTTTAATTAATTTTAATTAATTTTAATTAATTTTAATTAATTTTAATTAATTTTAATTAATTTTAATTAATTTTAATTAATTTTAATTAATTTTAATTAATTTTAATTAATTTTAATTAATTTTAATTAATTTTGATTAATTTTAATTAATTTTGATTAATTTTAATTAATTTTAATTAATTTTAATTAATTTTAATTAATTTTAATTAATTTTAATTAATTTTAATTAATTTTAATTAATTTTAATTAATTTTAATTAATTTTAATTAATTTTAATTAATTTTAATTAATTTTAATTAATTTTAATTAATTTTAATTAATTTTAATTAATTTTAATTAATTTTAATTAATTTTAATTAATTTTAATTAATTTTAATTAATTTGAATTAATTTGAATTAATTTTAATTAATTTTAATTAATTTTAATTAATTTTAATTAATTTTAATTAATTTTAATTAATTTTAATTAATTTTAATTAATTTGAATTAATTTTAATTAATTTTAATTAATTTTAATTAATTTTAATTAATTTTAATTAATTTTAATTAATTTTAATTAATTTTAATTAATTTTAATTAATTTCAATTAATTTTAATTAATTTTAATTAATTTTAATTAATTTTAATTAATTTTAATTAATTTTAATTAATTTTAATTAATTTTAATTAATTTTAATTAATTTTAATTAATTTTAATTAATTTTAATTAATTTTAATTAATTTTAATTAATTTTAATTAATTTTAATTAATTTTAATTAATTTTAATTAATTTTAATTAATTTTAATTAATTTTAATTAATTTTAATTAATTTTAATTAATTTTAATTAATTTTAATTAATTTTAATTAATTTTAATTAATTTTAATTAATTTTAATTAATTTTAATTAATTTTAATTAATTTTAATTAATTTTAATTAATTTTAATTAATTTTAATTAATTTTAATTAATTTTAATTAATTTTAATTAATTTTAATTAATTTTAATTAATTTTAATTAATTTTAATTAATTTCAATTAATTTTGATTAATTTTAATTAATTTTAATTAATTTTAATTAATTTTAATTAATTTTAATTAATTTTAATTAATTTTAATTAATTTTAATTAATTTTAATTAATTTTAATTAATTTTAATTAATTTTAATTAATTTTAATTAATTTTAATTAATCTTAATTAATTTTAATTAATTTTAATTAATTTTAATTAATTTTGATTAATTTTAATTAATTTCAATTAATTTTAATTAATTTCAATTAATTTTAATTAATTTTCATTAATTTTAATTAATTTGAATTAATTTTAATTCATTTCCATTAATTTTAATTAATTTGAATTAATTTGAATTAATTTTAGTTCATTTTTGGAAGTTTTATTTAATTTTCACCAATTCAAGTAATGCTCATCCTTTTTATTACTTTGAATTAGCTTGCAATAATTTCTGTAAAGTTCTATTTATTTGAAGTTACTTGAAATTATTGTAATTCATTTTAAATTCTAAACAATTCTAATTAATTTTTACTAGTTTAAACTAATGCTCATCAATTTTGGTGGTATCAATTAGCTTGAAATAATGGTTGTTAAGTTTTATTTATTTCAATTAATTTCAATTACCTTCAATTTATTGAAATTCATTTCAATTAATTACAATAAGATATAAATACTCATAATTAATCTGGGTTATTGGTAAACTCATGGAAGTAATTTGGCAAAAACATGTATGCCCTTTTGTGGATTTGCCATAAATTGGTAAAATTATGTAAGTATTTAGTGAAAAAAATAAGGTGTGTTTTTTAATTAAAGTTTAGCTAAAAAATACCTAGGTTGGTAAAAGCCCAATTTATGGCATTGTTGGTTCAATAAATGGCATAAATGAAATTATTTGTGCCATTGGTCATGCCATAAATATATATATTTAATACCATTTATGGCATGGTTATTCTGTGGCTGATGCCATAAATATTTAACTTCTTTTAATTAATGAATTATATTCATAAATCATTTTTTCAACCAAAATTCGAGATTTTCGTTTCAAATTTCAATTTGGAGGTTGAAAAATTCGAATGGATCCTTTTTTCATAATTTTTTATTCGAATTTTTGGGTTTTCATTTTGTGGGCCAAAAATTCGAATTCGAAGACGAATTTTTCGAATAGTGAAAATCGAATTCTTCGAATAGCTATGCTTTGATTATTATATTGTAAAAAAATCTTGAGCCTTTTTAACCACTTTTTTCCCATATATTCCAATTTTCCATCTCCCATTTCCCCAGTTTTGACAATTTTTACTTCTAAATTTCCTTTTTGGCCTCTCAAATTACCTTCTTAATAAAAAAAATCCCTTTTTATTCTTTTATCTCTTACTATCTCTTCACTTAAGCTTTCTTCTCAATTTCCATATAAATTTGATTCAAAATTACTTTGAATAAGAATTTGGATACCTTGAGGCCCTTTGGAAGCATCTTCACAATTTCTCAAGGGCTCAAGTTTATTCTATGACCATCTTTAGGAAAAATATAACTCACAATCAGGTTGAGATCTGTTTCCACAGATTGAGAGCATGTTTTCAAAGGCCAAGCCCAAGGAAAAGGGTCAACTTCAAAGAAATTAGATTGCCCTTTGAGTATTTAGGCTAGAAAATATGCCAAAACAATATCCTGAGCCCTCCAAATTAAAAATCCTTAATGTGATCATAAATTGAGTGGAAATATAATGGATAATACTTTAAATATTGAATTAATAACTACATAATTTTTTCTGGTTATTTTATTATTAATGTATATATAAGGTGTGGATATGAGCCTTTGATCAAAAATGAAGTACTTTTCCTTTCCTCCAAATTTTTATAAGGTAAAATTTCATTAAAAATAGTGAATTTCCAGAGTTTCAAGAGAAAAAATGCCAAATTTACTTCTTTTAACTTCTTTAGCACAAAAAATATCATTATAAAGATTTATCCAAAATTACTCTACAAGAGATATTTAGGGCTACAAAAGAAATTTCTTCAAGAGAAATTTCAATTGTAATTAATTAAGAAAAGAACTGCACGAAATTAATGAAAAAAAAACTCTTTAAAAAGCATAATTAAGGGAAAACACACCCAAAAGTGACTAGAGTAAATTTGAAAACAAAGTGATAAGGTTAAAAGTGATGAAAGATGCTTCAATTCACTTTTGGGGTGGCTCAAGGGTAAAAATGATTATAAGAGTTCCAAAAAATAATTATAATGATTTTTTAAAGTGTTAAAAAGATTTGAAATGATATAAAATTAGTGGCTATAATCTCTCATCTATTGGTTTAACAGTCCTCAAACTAATTATAAAAGGAATATATTCTAACATGAAGAGAAAAGTGGGGCAAAGAAGACATTCTTTTATAGCTACAAATTTTCTTACTCCAAAAGTGAACTTTACTCCTTTCAGTTGTGAGAAATACTCTGACAACAGAAAAGCCAATTATGGAATCATTGAACCCTGTTTGGACCAAAAAAGGGCTTATTATAGAAATTCTGGACCCTTAAATCAGCCATTGATATAGTAATACCTGGTTTCAAGCCTTCAAAACACATCAGAATGTGTTAAAGAGACATAAAAACCAGTTAAAATTGTTTTTACTAAGATTTACTTAACTTAAGGGTAGCTTTACCATCTTGGAAGCTATTAAAACTGCCCTGGTTGGTACCAAATCCTCATCATCAATTGAGTCACAGACCCTGTGACTCATTACCAGGCCAAAGTTGATGAATGTTTGCATGAATTCTGACATCCCAAGCCTGCAAGCAAGGAATTTGCAGGAGTCTGGCACCCTTGGATCCAAGATTCCTTTTCCCTCCAGAATTCATCCTTCCAATTTATTTATTTTTTAATTCCTCATCATGTATTATGCTTGTAATTTACATATGGTATTAAATTGAGATCTCACAGTAAACAAATTTAATATTTCACACCTCAGGTAAATCAAAGCTTCCTTCTGTAATACACATTCACATTTTGACCTTTCAATTGAAAAGACTTCAATTCATCATAACTTCTAAGCTACATACCACACCCCAATTTATCCCAAAAATTAATGGTTAACACCACATGTGGTGTGAATTAAATTAAGGTTTGGAGGAGTTTCAATTTTTATACAGAAAATACTAAAAGCTTAATTTAAGCTTATTTAGAGTTGAGTTACACAAATTTCACGCAGAGGTGACCCCACCTTGTTTTTTATGAGGAATCCAATGGTGGAACAATTTTCATAATTTATTCATGGGATAAAAAGTTAGAATAATTTTTGTTGAATTTTTTCCAAAAAGATATTAATTTTAATATTGTTGTTGAAAATTTATTTTGACTTAATTTTTTCAAGTAAAAATGGGTTTTCACAATTTTCAATTTCAATGTAATTTTAATTTCTTATTGTAATAAGATTTTTAAATTTTTATATCAATTTTATATTTAAATTTCAATATTTTTGTTTGTATAATATAAATAAATCTACTTACTTATAATTATAACAGAACTCATGATTTGTGGTGTTTTGGGTATATAAAAATATTTCTAAGTCTCACATTCCCTCCCCCCAAAAAAATATTACTTTGTAATATTATTATTCCTACTGTGTCTGAACCTTCTGAGAATTTTGGTAGCTTCAGGTATGTCTTTTTCTTCCAATTATTTCTCTTCACAAGTTGGGTCACTGTACCTTACAAGGTATTCCCTTACTTTGTTGGTTCTCAAATTTCTTTCTTTGAGAATTTTATCCCTTGTTCTTTCCTCAGATAGGTGTCCTGAGAAGGGGCTGTCATGGCATTCTTTCAATACAGGATTGATCCAATTTCTGTCAACAACTGTCATTACACATGTTTTTTTGGTCCTATGTGAGATGATTCCAGCAAGTAAATTAAATATTCCTTAATCATATGATTTCTTTCATATTTCATTTGAGGAATTTATCAAGGAGCTATCATCATAGTTGTTAGTAAGTAATTGGCATAGGATGCTATAATTCATATCCTGAGTATAACTGTTACTTCTTCAAAGAAGGTAGTGTTCAGGTCTGTAACACTGTTGCATTCTATTGGGACTTTTGGGGAAGCTTCTTCTTGCACATAAGCATTATTATCAAATTAATTGAGTAATGGCCATCTGTTTAGGCCATCTGCATTTTTGTGAATATTTTCATCTGTGTGCACAATGGTCATATTACCCCTATACCCTTGTATGGCTATTTGCCATCTGAGTGTAAGGTTTTTCTATGAAACTCTTGATAATAGTATTTAATATCAAGAGTACTATGACTAGGCTCAGTAGAAAATACAACATGATTGAATATTACAGCCAAAAATCAATATAGTTATTGAAAAAAATTAGTTAAAAAAAATAATTTAATTTTTATTAAATGATTTAAAAATACAAACAAAACTCAATAATTATAATAAATTATAATTATTCTATTATTGTTATAATCACTAACAGTTATACCAATAAGAAGTGTAAATCTATTAAAGAGGCAATTATATGTGGAAAATGATAATATTTAACCACTTATAAATAATATATAAATATTATTTATAAAAGAAATTATCACACACACTGTGCAGAGATAATTCTTATAGAAGAAATTCTATTCAAAAAAATTAATAATAGATAAAAAAGATATATACTTTTATGGAAAGAGTGATTAAAATATTTGTTCAATACAACAAGTAAGAAAAACAGTTATTATATTAAACAATGTCTATAGCTTAAAAACATGCCAAAAATCAATATCTTAAGAGATAAGAACAACTTCTTCATTATAAAATAAGATTCAAGAGTTTTTGAGAGGAGTTTGTGGATTTAAAAGATATTTAAGACAATAATTCTATATAATAAAATATATTATTGGTGATTACAAAAATAATCTGATTTCTATCATTCCAATTCTTCAAATTAGGATTAATAAAGAATAAAAGAATTAAGAGGATACTTTAATAATAAGATCTTATAATTAATAAAGTATTACTTTTTTAAAATGTCTAATTAATTGGAATGATAATTGGTTATTGGCAAAAACAGTGATGTGTAGGCCCTTTTTATGCCTTCAGAGCAGCTCTCATGAGGCATAATGGATACAGAGGAAGTGCTCAGGTCAAAACTAAAAACCCATGCTTAAAAACAAGGTTCTTAACTTAAGGTAACTTAATTTGAACTCCAATTTGAAGTTACCAGTGTTATTCTTAACTCCAAGAAGCTTTAATCCTCTTTTGAATTGATCATTTTAAGATTAAATATAAAATAAGTTTGTTTATATTAAAGTTAATCAAATAGAAAACTCAAAAATAAAGGTTTAAGAAAGAATCTCTTAAAATTAATTTTTGTAAAATTTGCGTTTTATTTAAGAAAAATTAAAATTGTTAACTTCAAGGATAATTAAAACTCAAACCTGTTTAAAAAAGATATTTAAAACTTATTTTATACACATATAACCTTAATTTGTAAGCTGTGTGAAATGTCCAAACAAATCCATTGAGAATTGGATTTTAATGAATTTTTGAAGTTATTGCTATTTTTCCATGTAAATTAGCAATACACACCAAACCTTAATGTTCTATAAGGTTTTGATACTTGTAAATTTAAAGGTTTAAGCTTAATTAAGATTTGAAAGTTCTTAAAACCTTGAACTATAGATTGCATATTGGGATTACCCTTTGGAAGCTTGAAATTCCTGTCCAAATATAAAACCATTTTAAACTTCAAGGTTGGAGAAAAGTCTAATCTAAAATCTTAACTAAGGTTGAAATTCCTCCAATACATGTGGATAAACTTAATTGAATCCTTGCAGATCCAAAAAGCTGGATACCCCAGCTCTGTCTGGTCTTTTTCCTTTGTTCTACCTTTCTGCATGCATTTTATCCTTTTATTTATACAAAGCAATACAATTGCATTAAAATCTTTTTAATTGAGCTCACACATCATTTAAATTCTGTATGGAAAATTCCTAGCCAATTCAGTAAATATACACAACACCTCAGTTTTAACTGAAATTTTAGTAAGCTTGCATAAACCTTATGCAACTTCAAATTTAAGCTTAAATATATGTAAAGTTAACAATTTCAAATATTTTAAAAAAGTTGAAATTGTACTGTGAGATTCTTAAATCTTCTAATAACATAAGAAATAACCATTTTTGGGTATAAAACCCTATGGGTCTACCCTTGGTTATTTTTGGTGTAGTATCCAAAAATGGCATAATAATTATAGCTTTGTTTATCCAAAATAAAGTTATGTTTATTTTTTGCTTTAAGCTCAATTGATAAGTCTGTTTAAGACTAAATCAACTGTGTATAAAGGTTTTTGTGGCCATATGGGTATGTCATACATATCTCACAGCCTCACACTGAGCATATGTCTGTTGGGTGTTTTTATGCTTAGAAGTGATTTAATGAAGGTAAAATCTGTTATAGCTTCAAAAACACGCCCTTCAAGAAAGTAATTAAGTTTCTCCAATGCCCAGAAAAGGCATAAACATTCCATTTGACTTTCCTCATATCTGGCTTCAGTAGGTTTGATTTGCCTAGATATGAAAGATATGGGTCCTTCTCCAGGTTTGTCATTAATAATCCAGACTTGATGAAGTGCAGAACCTAATCCATCTCCAGATGCATCAATATAAAGTTTGAAGAGAAGCTTAAAATCTGGAATCAGCTAGAGTGGAGAAGTGGTTAAGGCTTGTATCAGGGATTCAAAGGCTTTGACTCTTTCAACAGCGATTTCAAGTACTTTGTCCTTGTCATAAAATTTATAAAGAGGTCTTGCTATTGATTCAAAGTATTTAATGTGCTGCCTGTAGTATCCTGCAAATCCCAAAAATGACTGTATTTCCTTCTTGTTCTGAGGCATAGGTTTCAGTAGTACTGCTGCAACTTTGTTTTTTTTAATCCCAAGGGCTAGACCAGATACTACATGCCCTAGGGCCTTTAGTTCTTCAAATCCAAAATGACATTTCTTCAAAGAAATTTTAATGTTTATAGATTATAGTTTTCCCAAAGCTCTGGACAATCTGTACATATGTTCCTCCCAACTCTTAGAACAGACAATAATGTCATCAATATAAATGATTAACCATCCTTCTGAAAGCTCTTCAGGGAATATTTCATTAATTATTCTTTGAAAGTGTGAGGGCAAATTTTTGATACCAAGAGGCATCCTTAAATATTCATACACTCCACAATGAAAAATGATTCTCAAATATCTTCTTGCTCTTGGTGTCACTAAATTTTGATGGAATACTTTAAGGGAATCCATAGTGCTTATGTAAACTGCTTGAGATATTTGAGTGAGGGCAATTTGAATCTTTGGTATGGGATACCTGTCTGGGAAAGTTTAAGTGCTGAGAGCTCTAAAATCCCCAACAATCTTGGAGTTTCCATTATTCTATGCCACTATGACTGGTGTAGTTATTTCTACCTCCTCATTGTGGCAAGATTCTCCTATTACACCAAGGTCCAAGAGTTCCTTAACATAAACCTAAAGGGCTTCCATTGGTTTTGGGCTTTCTGGGTATGAAGGCCTTCTCAAGAGTGGTGAATAAGGTCTCTAAATGCTCAAAGTAATGTCAGCTTCATGATAAATAATTTTCCCTAATGTTTCTTTATCTGTTTCAAAGGCTTCTTTGTGGTCATATAGAAGGGTAGAGAGTTCATTTTCCTGTATATAAGTAAGATGGAGACTTACTTCAGCTTCATTAATCTGTTTTGACTCAAATTTCTCTAACTCTAAGCTGACTGATGATAGTTGATTTACTGTAATTTTTGTTTTGAAAGGTAAAAAGGAAAATTTTTTATGCTTATTGTCCCCAATAGTGAATTATCTGTCTTTATTGTTATGTAAATATATTCCATACATGATTAAATAATCATTCCCCAATATAAAATGGTTACTAGAGGAGTTTTTGATAACAACAAATTCAACAGTAATTCTTGGATTTTCATTGATATGTGGAAATATTAAAGTTGTTTTAAATATTCCCAATGCCTTCATTGGATTACTTGGACCGTTGAATTTTATGCCATCAATTGGTTGTAATTGATCTTCATAGTTTGGTAAACAGTTCCAACACAAGAGAAGAAGGCTTCTGTTTTGAGTAATATTTTTGGTGTGTTTTTTATCAATTACCACTTCTGCTATACAGGAATTACCAGCTATATAACCTTTCCCCCTGTATGGTTTTGTTTTCATTACTTGTGCATCTTGGAATTTTGACAAATAAAGTTGACCATTACTCAATTGTAGCAGGTGGGAATAATATTCTATGATGTAAAATGTGAAATTGATATTTTCTATATATTTCAAGATTCAGAGAATATTGATGACTTATGATCTGAATTTTCTTCATTTACATCATTGTTTTCAACACCAAATTCTTTCTCAATGTCAGTTTCATTGATTTTTCCTTATTTTAGGACATTTATTAGATAAATGTGTGGTGATCTGGTAAATATGGCACTTTTTGATTGTATATGCAGATTTATATTTCATATTATTAGAGCTTTCTTTGGAATTTCTATCCAAAGAATCCTTCCAAGGTGTATTAAACCTTGTGTTAAGATGCAACCTACTAGAACCAATTCTGGTTCTGGTGGTTAATTCTTCAATTATATCTATAATATCTTAGGCTGAAGATTTTTAGGTAGTCCTGATTTTGAAAGAATGCTCTAAGTCACCTCCATGTTGTCTCAACATTTTTGTGTGAATCATAAATTCTAATATGTCAGGATAAAATGCTGTTAATATTTCTTCCTTTTGGCAAAACCATGGTAAGGCTTTGTATTTTTCAGTATTGACTTTGGTATATTCAAAGGCTGCTTCCACCTTAAATATCAAAGAATCATTGCCCCACTTATTAATAATTTGGGTTTTTCACCAAGTCCAAAGTTGGTGTCCATGTGCTTGTCTTAATTTAATATGCCATCTATGAGCTGACTTGGTAAACAGGGTGTTGAATATTTCTGTTACCATGCAGTATGGTAATTTAAAGTCTTCTTTGATCATTGTAATACCTCTGATGAATTCCATATGGTCATATTCTCGTTCACCACTGAAGGGAGGTCATTATTTAATTTTTGGTACTTCTTTCAACATTTCTTGGCCCATTGATGGTTCCTTGTTATGTAAAGAAGTGAAAAAATAATTTTTTAATTGTGAATTTTATAGATCCAATACCTTTGGGTTGGAATTTTTTGTACATTCATTTTTATTCATGGGCATAGACATTCTTGGTAAGGTGTGCAGTGATTAGTCAATATCATTCATTTAATGGGTGCTACACCTTTGGAGATTTCTGAATTCTTATTGAAAACCTTTTATTAAATTGATTAACTAATTTTGATTCATGTCTTCTTCAATTGTCATTTCTTTCCATAATTACGTTTGTCTAGTATCATCAGAAATGTCTTGATTCAATTTCATTGTTAATTTTGATAATACCTTCTGTGAGGTGTCAAAAGCCTTTTTCAAGGAAACGGTATATGTCTTTACTTCAGTAAATGAATTTAAAATATCATCAAGAACTTTCTTATTATCTGGTTTGATAATATTTATGGCTTGTTTTATTCTTGTTTCAATTATGTAATAGGTATTGAATTCAGAATATTTGTCTGTCAATTCTTTTGTAATTGCAGATTTCTAATTTATATTATTGCCAAATAAACTGTCATTATTTTGGGTTTTGATTGTTCTTAAACCTTTTTTGAATCACATAAGTTTTTCATTTATTTGGCTCAAACTCAGATTATTTGTCTTAATACTCTTACAAATTGATGAATTTTTATCAGAAATATGACTTTTTATATCACTTATGGCTATATAAAGGTTTTGAATTCCATCTAGAATTTCAGAAACTATTTCTGATATTTTAATCTGGCTTCCTCCTTTCTATGTAATTCCATCATGGTTCTGGCCATCTGAAATATATTTTCCATTGAATCCCGTTGAATATTTGGAATTCTGTAGCCCTGGCTGTATGGCTCTGTGGCTGGTGCCTTGCATTTTCCCTTGTTCTGAGCTTGTGGCTGTTTTGTCATGTTGGAATTTCTGCTTCTGGCTATTAGGGCTGGGTTTGGCATTTGTTTGGGTGGTGGAGGGTTGTTTTTCCTCCATTCTGCTGTTAAAAGAATCATGTTTTTCTTTTCCATCAATGAATGCCATCCATTGAGTAACTTGCAAGTTTTGGGATGGCCCAGGAATTTTCTCACATTCAGGTAACAATTCATGCCGTTTTTCCACAGATATGCCAGGATTTGGTACTCTTTGTGCTGCAAGCCATTGTTGTAAGAGTTCTGGCTGGCTTTTTAAATGTCAACTGAGGCTTCTTGTGGTGGTGTAAGGTCTTTTTGAAGGTAAAACAGTGCTATCAGCTTCAGAATGGCAAAATATTTCACTTTGGGCTTTATTTACTGACCTTGTCCTTCTGTAACTGATTGGCTTCTGCCATAATCATCTCTAAAGCTGTTTTCAGAGCTTCTTGAGGGGTTATAGCTTGCTCCTGATCTGGTTGAAGGCATAATTATGTATAAAGAAGCTTGAAATAGTATTTTTACATCAAAAAGCTAACTATTGACCAAATTCTTTGCCTTTTGGAGTGTATTACTAATGTCCAAAGTGATTAATTAAGAAGAAATTGGCTCCGGTTGAGCATTCTGAGCTATTTAACAGTGCTATGATGATCAGAATCAATAGTACTTTCAGGGATAATACTAGTACCTGTTGATGCTGTTTCAATATTTGCTTGTCTTACCACATTTTCAAACACTAAAATTGAATGAAAAGCAATTTATTAGGTAAAAAAAGTTTTTCAAAAAGAGAAATGAAAAAAATGCCTCACTTATAATGTGAAAAGGTTTTATTTTCTTGATTATTTTTGAGTTTTAAGTATTTTTTATGGATTTTTAAATTTTTTGATATAAGAAAAAGGTTTAAAAAAGTAAAAAATTATTTCACAGGTAAAATATTATGGCTGAACCCCCAAATGCAAGGTATGGATATGAAACTTTTATCAAAAATCAAGTACCTTCCTGTCCTTAAGATTTATATAAGGTAAAATTCAATTAAAAATAGTAAATTATAAGAGTTTTAAGAGAAAAATATGAAAAATTTATTTCTTTAAGCTTTTTGATTATAAAACAATAATATCAGAAAGATTCATTGTTTTAACCACAATCAATATTTACACAAAACTACTCTACAAAAGATATTTAAGGCTACAAAAGAAATTTCTCCAAGAGCAATTTCAATTGGGATTACTTGCGCAAAGAACTGCAGGAAATTGATATAAGAAATAATTATTTGAAAATAACATTAAAGAGAAAACACACCCAAAATTGACCAGAGTGAATTTGAAATCAAACTGACAAAGTTGAAATTGATGAAAGATGCTTTAATTGACTTTTGGGGTGGTTTAAAGGTAAAATGACTACAAGAGTTACAAAAAATTATCATAATTATTTTCTCACATGGTTAAAAGGTTTAAAATTATATGAAATTGGTGGTTGGTATTCTATTAATTGGTCTAAAAGGGTTTAAACTAATTATAAAAGTAAAAGATTCTAACATGAAAAGAAAAGTGGGCCAAAGAAGGCATTATTTTATAGCCACACATTTTCTTACTCCAAAAGTAAAGTTTACTCTTTTCAGTTTTGAGAAGCACTATAAAGATAGAAAAGCCAATTATGGCATCATTGAGCCCCAGTTTGGACAAAAAAGAGCTGATTTTAGCCAGTTTAGCCCTTAAAATCAGCAATTGCTATAGTAATACCTGGTTTCAAGCCTTCAAAACATGTCAGAATGTGTGTAAGAGACATCAAAACCAGTTTAAAAAGATTTAATAAGACTTTTTAACTTAAGGGTAGTTTTATCCTCTGGGAAAAATTTAAAAACTCCCTGGTTGGTATCAAAAGCTCATCATCAATTAAGTAGCAGACCCTGTGACTTAATTCCAGGACAAAAGTGATGAAACTTTGCGTGAATTATGGAATCCCAGGCATGTCAGAAAGAAATTTGGGGGAGTCTGACACCCTTGGATACAAGATTCCTTTCCCCCCAGAATTAATATTTCTCATTTTTTCTTTAATTCATCATCATGTATTATACTTGTAATTTCCATACATAATTACATTGAGTTTTTATAGTACAAATTGTGATAATTGATACCTCATATGTAAATCAAAGCTCACTTATGTAATAAGCATGCACATTTTGACATTTCAACCGGAAAGACTTCAATTCCTCATAACTTCTAAATTACATGCCACACCTCAATTTTAACACAAAAATTGATGGTCAAGGCCACATTTGGTGTGAATTAATTCAAGTTTTTGAGTATCTTTAATTTCTATAAAAAATACTCAAAACCTAATTCAATCTTATTTAGAGTTGAGCTACAGAAATTTCACCCAGAGGTTACCCCACCCTATTCTTGATGAGGACTCCAATGGTGAAACAATTTTCATCAGTTCATTTGCTGGATAAAAAGCTATAATAATTTTTATTTAAGTTTTTCCCAAAAATATTTCAATTTTGATATTTTTGTTAAGAGTTTATTTTTACTTAATTTTTTCAAGTAAAAATGTGTTTTCACAACTTTAGATTTCAATGTGATTTTAATTTTATATTGTAATAAAATTTTTAAATTTGTATATTAATTCTATATTTATATTTTAATTTTTTGTTTGTATAATATAAATGAATAAATTTATTTATAATTATAACATAATTTGTTATTTGATGTCTTTTGGTTATACAAAAAAACTTCTAAGGCTCACAATATAGGTATTAATAAGAAAGTTAATATATTCCTTATTGTGTCTATCCTTCATTTTTTTCATGTACCTAGGATTTGTCACTCTTGTACATAGTTACTAGCATTTTTGCCTGAGAATTCCAATATTAAAACCATAGAAACTTATGTCTACAAATAGAAAAAGATATCTTGCTATTTATCCTTCCTTATCTTGCTCAATGGTGGTTATACGACTTAAACCTTCTCAGGTAGGGATCTCTAATTTTTTACTCTCATATACAACTGGATAGCTATCTGATCTTTTTCTACAGTTAATATAATAATTCAAGCATCTCAATTTATGGGGGCAGTGCTTTGCTACAAGTGATAAAATTTCAAAACACCTTCCTAAATTCAAGATGCAGACACTTAAAAAAATCATTAATTCATCTTTTTTCAAAAGAACACATTTTTCTCTTCTCTTTGTCTTTGATTATGAAACAAAGCAAAATGAGTTCATCCATAAATGAGTCTCCAATAATTCATTAATAATCAAATACCAAATAAATGCTTTGAATATTGAGAGAATTTGCCTCAGGATGCCTTCCCCTTATAAAAAAGCCAAAAGGAAACATTTTTTCAGGACCTTAATACTCTAAGTCTTTCCATAATACTAGACAAGACAAATATAGAGCCTTTTACGTAAAAGGATTATGCTACATGGAGTAAAAAAATTAAAATGGGACTTCTAATAAAAAAAGGGTGTTGGTAAACCCACATAAGCCCTTACATGTTTTTACTAAAAACTAATGTATGTTTTCCATCAATTGATAAAAACATGTAATTGTATGGTAAAGAAACATAAGGGGTGGTTTTAAAATGAAATATGGCTATTTATGGCATTTTGAAGGCCATTAATGGTATTATAAATGAAATAAAGTGAGTTATTAATGCCATCAATGGAATTTTGAAGGTTATTGATGGCATCATCAATGCAATAGAGGGAATTATTAATGCCATAAATGGCATTATCAATGCAATAAAGGAAATTATTAATGATATAAATGGCATTTTTGATGCCACAAATGGAATTGTTAATGTCATTTGTGGCCTTAACATTTTTAGTAAAAACATGTAAGGGCTTACCTGTTTTTACTAAAAGCTTACGTGGGTTTACCAACAGCCTAAAAAAATTGATGTATTTTTTAAAGCCAGACTGGATTTACTATCCATCATATGATGAACCTGAATAAAAGAATTAATTTTCTCAAAACGTTTGTTCTAATATTTATTACTTGATAGGTAATATTAAGGATACAGAGAATAATTAAAAATTCTTTCATGAAAATCAGGAAGATTAGCGAAAATTTGAAGTCTTGTCAAAAAGAAAAGATTTTTATGGAGCTTCTTCTGTTGAGAAATGTGATATAGTAATGAAAAATATGTTTGGGATTATAATTGAAGATATTATCCTAAGAGTCTCAGTCATTGAAATATGACATCAGGAAAACATGTTAAAGAATGTGAATCAGGATCTCTTTGTAGAAAAAATCATATATTTTATGCTGGATTTCTGTCATCTTCAAAGCTTACCACTTTACCTCTCCTTCGTTAAGAACAAAATTTATCGGGAAATAAAAATAGAAAAAAGAGCTCCCACCCTTGAAAGTTTACTATTGGAAATCAAGCTAGCGCTTTCCAGAAATCAAGATCCTTTATCCCCAGAAGGGATCTGAGAATAAGGAATAGAAGAGACAGGTGCAAAGACTAAAATCATTCTCCTAATTCTTCAAATCCTGAAGAGAAGTTCTCTCAGCCGCATCCCCATTTTTTAAAGGAGCACGGCAAAATGAAAAACTGGGAGAAGTAGCTGAAAGAACAGGATAACAGAGGAGAGATTTCGATCACAGGAAAGCTTGACAATTTCACCAAAATATATTTCATCAGAACGAGTTTTTCATACACAAAGTTGTATACGGAAGAATTTGATATTCTTGATCGTGGAAATTCTCGCTAATTATTTAAGGACTAAAAAAGATTGGCCTCCTTTACTAAGACTCGGTTAGCTTTCCAACAGGATGAAGGAGAAGCTATTTACTCTGAGGTTTTTGAAACGTCCTCCATCTTGGAAGTCGATGGCTCCAACATCAATCTAAATAATTCCTTCATCGTACCATATATTAAAACTGCTCTTATATTTATATCGAAATTTTTGCACTAAAGCTGCACCCTTTCTGGAAAAGAGGGTCATCTTTTTTAAACCACTCACAACAATTAAGGAATTCTTAAAGAAAAACTGATTTAAAAGCTCATAAATATCAGTCTAGGGAATGTGGTATCCAACTTCTCTCAGAAAAGGCACAGCCCTCTCCCCATTCACAGGTCACTAGGACATCCTAGAAACAAAAATTCCAATGTTTTGCCCTCATTACATGTTTTAGATCTAGAATTCGAGACCTGGTTTTCTTCAAATTCTCACATGATTCCATTAAGTGGAGAATTTCCTTTGGCTTCTTTTCCCCTTTAATTAATTCGCATGGACATATGTGTACCTATTAAGCTGTTATCAAAAGGTGGATTTCGGTATATTTTTTGGATTATAGATACCTACACAAGTTATAGGTTTTCATATCCTCTCAAATGTAAATAATGATGTTTTGCTACATTCAGAGCTTTTGAAACAATTGTGGAAATTTCAACAAGCTATAACATCCAGAAAATCGTTTCTGACAATGGCCAAGAACTTATGAACTCCCATTTTTGAGAATTTATCTAAAAGTAAGGAGCGGACTCTCTTATCCCTCCTCTGAGTCCCCCTCAGAAAAGGGAGACAATCAAACACTTACGTAAAGGATAAAATTCCTCCTGAATGACTCACAGTTGAGTCATGATTGGTAGGGGGAGTAATTTGCCACCTCTTCCCATCTCCTATGTCAAAAACCAGTCTCTTAACTGGAACTCAAAGCAAATTTATACACCTTTTTCGTCTAAACCCAAAACTGGATCATTTTCATCCCTTTGGTTCCATCGTCTTCATCCTCATCAGGAAGTCTAATTTCAAATAAGGGATAAATCCACAATCTGAAAAAGGACTTTTTGGGGCTACTAAGAGGGGCACAAAACTTTCTGCGTCTTAAATAAAAACTTGAGGAGGATTCAAATGACACAAAAATGTGTATTTTATATTAATTCATGGTCTGGCATGCCAGAGTAAGAGGTACCCAAGCCAGACGACTATAGATTTTTTTTACCATCAAGAGGGGAAGAGGTTTACTTTCCTTTAATCACCAAAAGCAACCATAATCATCCAGAACCTAATTCAAAAATTGAAGAAACACTAATTTGAGAATTCAACCATGTGTCCCTCCCTCGAGACACAAATTTTAAATCAACTAATACTAGTATGTATCTTTCCTTCTCGAATTCTCCGACCTTTAACAGAGGAGAACCTGTTCTAAATCAACAAGGACTCAATAATTTCTGAAAGAAATGAACCTGTAAGGCAGCTTACCATTGGATGGGTCTTAGTTTATTCTCTAAAAAAGGAACCCAATAATATCTCTAGAAAAATTAAAACATATGACATCCTTTCTCAAAGAAGGAGGTTTGAAAAGAAAAAACCTAATTTAGCCCCGTAGCTCCGAAAAAATACTTAAAGGCAATGAATTATCTTTCGTA
Organism: Austropuccinia psidii; assembly: GCA_023105745.1. Classification (NCBI taxonomy): domain Eukaryota; kingdom Fungi; phylum Basidiomycota; class Pucciniomycetes; order Pucciniales; family Sphaerophragmiaceae; genus Austropuccinia; species Austropuccinia psidii. Next base: position 4,429,320 of record JALGQZ010000009.1, on the reverse strand, counting down.
TAGAAATTGGAGCAACATAATTCTCTATGAAATTTCCAGAATTAAGGAGAACCATGTCGGAAAGGTTGTTGGAATATCAATTATAGCTCAAATAATTTTCTCTTCATGAGTATTCAAGGAGCAAAAGGATAACACTAGAAAATTGGTAAGGCCCAAGGCACGCCTTTATGTGAGAGGGATCTCTAGAATTGAGGGTGTCGATTCTAATGAAAAATATTCCCCAACTGAAAGGATTGCATAACCTATATTCTTATTATAATATTTCACCAGAAATGACTATTAATTACATAAACCGGATGTTTGGATGGATTTTCTTCACAAAATCATCAAATGAAATTTTTAAATGAGATAACTTGATTTCTATCCTCACTTTTAGAATCCAGGAACATTTCTTCCCCTATTTAATTACTTATGCGTACTCAAACAGAGCCCTTGATGTTGGTACAAGAATCTGTGACTTGGTAGTATCAGTTTTAAGCCATTTCAAGCTAATCCATGATTTTTTATTAGCACTGAAAGCTTTTTTGCAATATATATGCACATTTTCATTCAATTATTATTGGAGCTAGGAGAATTAATCTAATATTATTCAAAAAAATATCAAAAAATAATTCCACATGGACAACATGGAGGATGGATAGCACATTTTTAGAATAAAAGCCAATCAAATTTGAAGAACGAGGACCATCTCCCTATCCTAAAAATCTACACTGATAAAAGGATTAAGGAGTTTGGCATTTAAGTTCTTATATTTTTCTCTACTACTTTGGATCCTAGTTCTTATATATCTTTCTCAAAATATGAAGATAGGTACACCCACTTTGAGTATAAAAAATCTCCAGGAAGTCTTAATTTTCTTACCTCGGAAAAACTAAATTTCCTACTATCAATGGATTATCCAACTATGATGAAGCATGTTGTTAACTTATTGGTTACGATGATGATAATAATACTAATTTATTTAGGGTATTGGTAAAAACGCTAAAGCAAATTGGTAAAAACACGTAAGGGGTGCCCTGGGCCCATTTTTAATTAAAAATGAAAAACAACAATGCCTGTATTGGGCCAAAACATGCCCAAAAGAGGTTTTTTCCCCACAAAACCTCTCTAACTCCAAATTGTTTCAGATTTTTTTGCCCAGCCCCCCCCCAAAAAAAAAAATACCAAACACCCCAAAAATCCACATTATCCCCACCCCAAACCATTGTTTCAATCTTTTTCCTTTTTCCCTTATTTCTGTCCTCCAAATGATAATCCCCCCATTTTCATCTGCTTCTTGAATAGTTGTGCTCATTTTGTTCCACTGGACATCATCATTTCTAAAGTTTATCCAGTCCCCCCCATTACTGTGAACTGGGAGATTCATGCCCAAAAACAAGCCCTGGGGTGGGCTGATAAATTTAAGAAACACAGAATGTTGTATTTGTCCAATCTTCCTCCCCCCTCTCAGAAAAAACCCACTATTTTGGAGGTTGATTTTGATTGAATGATTTTTGTATGTACAATTTATGCCAATTATCCCCCTCCTCAGTCATATTTATTGCTTAAATCCCACCTCAGTCTCCTTTTTTATCAAACATGTGGAACTTTTGCACTTGAAAATAGTCATATTACACACAAGAAAAAAAACAGTGAAAAAAAAACCCCCATTGCGCCTTCACTTGTGGTCCCACCCAAAAAATGTTCCCAATTCATGAGCTTCTGGTTCTTTATTGTCCAGATTGAACTTTTTAATTTAAAAAAAAATGCAGGAAATTCATAAGTGGGAAGTTATTAAATTCACTTTTTAAAAATAGGCATATTACAATGACGGGAAAAAACATTTGAAAAAAAAACTCTTTTTGCGCCTTCACTTGTCCCACCCAAAAAAATTCCCAAAATTATGGGATTCTGGTTCTTTATTCTTCACATTGAACCCTTTATTTTTAAAAAAAATGAAGGAAATTCATAAGTGGGAAGATTTTAAATGAATTTTTGACAAAAATATGCCAATTTGGCATATTGGCCAAATTTGTGAAATTTGGCAAAAAAAAAAATTTTGAAAAAATTTGTGCTTATTGACATGCCAAGTCGGGAAAAATATGGCAAAAAAAATTAAAAAAAACCTCAAAACTGAGCCTGAGGAATTTTTTTTGAAAATTAAGGTCACTTACGTGTTTTTACCATAAATTGGTAAAAACACGTAAGGGCTTACGTGTGTTTACCAACACCCTTTATTTATTTCATTTTGAATATATATATTTTCATGTATAAGTTACACCAAAGTACTGTCTCTGTAAATATTAAAGAGTACAGTACGTTTTAGTAAAAATAAAACAATAAGAAAATATACAAAATTGATTTACTTTTGTTCAATAAAAAGTAACTTAAATAATAGGTATAAATAATTAAATGAAAAATTTGATTCAGAAAAAAAAAGCACTGCTCAACAGTGGAATACTCCAACACAGGAAAAATCAACGGCCGCTCCTTTCCTGGGTATGGGGTAATATGTAACAGCCATATCTCTTCAAAATATGAGAAGAAACAAACTATTTATCTTTCCACACCTGAACCTGAACTTCCATTCTTTAAAGAATATGCAAAGAACATCCTATGAATAATTATGTTTTTGAAAGACTTTAGACTCTATCCCAAATTTATCTTGAAGATAGTGAAGGGACATTATTCCTTTTAATGAACCCATTATATTATCACGGGAATTCAAATATGAAATTATGAACAGAATAGAATTTTAACCTCATCAGGAATAGAAAAGCTATTGCTTTGATATCCCCAAAAATCTCATGTGGGCTGATCTTTTTACCACACGCCTAGGAGAAATGAGACATAATGAGTTCTGATAATCAATCCAGCTATTTTAGTATTTGAGTGATGGAGCTTCTAAAGATTGAATTAGTAACTACATGGTGTCTTGGTGTCACAACCACATGTAATCACCCCCCAATGGGTGTTTGCAGCAAATATAGCCTGACCTCATTTTATGGCCAATTGGTCATGCCATTAGTTTTATGGCCAATTGGACCATTCTGGTGTTGTATGGACTTGGGGCCATACCACCTTTTACTGGCAACTTATGGCCTCAGGCCATATCCTGCAACCATTGGCCTTTTTGGCCAATTCTACACCTCACCAACCCCCAGGCCAATACCTTTGTTTTGGGCCTGGGGGTCTATCTGGACTTCCAGGGGCTTCTGTTCCCTTTAGCCATCACCAGGGCCCTTGATTCTACCCCTTTGATTATGGGGGCTAGGGCCTAAATGGCATTTTTGGGTCATTTAGGCCCCCTACAACCTTTATGGCCTGTGGGCCATAACCTGCATACCGTGGGACCCTTAGTCCCCTTTTGGCCTAAATTCAATGAGGTCAACCACCAGCCCTAAAGGTCAGGTGGGTCCCAAACCACAAGTGGGCCCACCTGAGCCGATTTTGGCGACCAATCTCAACAGTCCCAAAAATGGCCACAAGAGCCCCAGGAACCACATATTGGCCATTTCCAACCCCTGTCCTCTGGAAACCACCAGAGGCCACCAGCTCAAGTCCAGAAAGCTTTCCCCTCCATTCAGGGGAAAGACTCTCCTTCACCAATGTACTCCATACGAAGGATTCAGGAATGGTTCATATATGGTATAATATACCATTATGAACCAATTTTTCTCAGCAATCCAATGGTGATGTTTTCAGGACCAAATTAAGCCTTTTCAATTCATATCCCCGAATCCATCACCCATTTGGAAGGAAGTCTTTTCAGTCATTCAGTCTTGCAATCCTTGGTGGCTACCAGAAGACCATTTGAGGACCCCAACCACCTGACCCTGCAGCAGTTGTGTTGTATTTTCTTTTCAGTAGTATTCCAAGGGTGGTTTCAAGAGGTTATTAATCATTCAATCAGTTGTCCATGCATAAAGTACTTCAGTATTCCTTGGACAACTCAATTGGTCCATACAGGTTGTATCCAAGCAAGCTGTATGGCCATGGCCCTTTTGGGACAATTCAAATTCCACTGTGGGAATTCCATCACACAATTCAACTCTCAAGATGGCCAGATCTGTATTGACCAAAAACAGTCAATACAGCTGGGGATCAACCCTCCAGGATCAGTCTTCAGCTTTTCACATATACTGGCCACCTTTTCCTCCCAAGGGACTTTTTCCCCAGTTAACTAATATATTGAATTTATTTTTATCCTTATTTTTATTCAATTTATTAAAGTAAATACTGATAATCTTAAGTCACTCATTGGCACCTTTTCTTCTTTTCCTGTCAGTGGATATTGGTGGTTATATCCTTTACTAATTCCATTTTTCTTTCTGACAGGTTGAAACAGTGAATTGAGGATTCATTTGGTTGGCTCTTTGGCTTTTGGCTTTCTTTACTATCTTGGAAATTGGCTTCCTTTTTTCTTTTATCTTTGGCATACTTGTCCTTACTCTTATTCATTCTTAAAGAAATATATTCTTTGTTATTTCTTTATTCTTTTGGAGCCCTCCAAGTGAGTTCTTGATTCCTGATTTCCAGGCCACTCTTGTTTTCCACAAGAGCCCCTGTGACACTTGGTTAGTTCATTATTACTAGTAATTGTTCAACCAGATAATAAATTCCTTCTTTTATATTTTTTCCCTCTTATGTACCTAGTATTTATTACTTCTTTAGCCCCCTCTGAAGAGGAATTCAAAATCCCTGAGGCAATTTGAAAGCATTTTCAGAATCTCTGAAGGGATCAACATTATGCTATGACCACCTTTAGGTCAAGTATAGCTCACAATCAGATTAAGACCTGTTACAACAGATTGGCTGCTTTCTAACAAAGGCCAATCCTGAGGTAAAAAAGGTGAGATTAAAAGTAATTAGACTTCCCTCTCAGAATTTATGCTCTAAAATATCCCAAAAAAATAACTTGAAAACTCAAAATCAGGAATCCTGAACATAATAATAAAACCAGTGAAAATATCATGGCTCATTCTTTTTATATTGAGGTAGTATGTAAATACTTTTTTCTAGGTCATTTTATTATCACTGGGAATTGATAAGCCAGAAAACCAGTTCATTTTTGTCTCTATAGTTTCTTCTCTTTTTCTACCTAGTATTTTTCACTCTTGTACTTATTTAATATAATTTTAGTCTGAGAGGTCTAATTCAAACACCATAAATAAGAGATATATTTCCTTGTATCCTTATTAATCTTGTTTGATAGTACATATATTAATTGAAACCTCACAGTTATTCCTCTCTTAATTTTCACTCTCATATAAACACTTATTACTGTATGGTATTTTTCACAAGTGCTTATACTACTAAAAGCCTCTCAAATAGCTCACTAAGAAATATTTCTCTCCAGGAAACGTCTTTAATAATAGAGATTTACTCATTCCATCCCTTCAAAATTCAAATTCAAGATCAATTTTTTCATCAAAGAGTGTGAGCCTTAGAGGTAATTTCATATACCCAAAAGACCACAAATACAAAAATAACATGTAAATATAAATAAAATAAATTTATTTATATTATTAAAATCAAAATATAAATATAAAATTATATTCAAAATAAAAAAACATTTACAATTTAAAAATAAAATTACATTAAATTTTGGAATTATAAAATGACATTTATACTTGAAAAAATTAAGTAAAAATGAAATTTTAACAAAATTGTGAAAAAATAAATAAATTTGGAAAAAAGTTAAATAAAAATTATTATAACTTCTTATCCAATAAATAAACATATAAAAATTATTTCACCATTGGATTCCTCATAAAAAATCAGGTGGGGTCACCTCTGAGTGAAATTCTTGTAACTCAACTCTAAATAAGCTTAAATTAAGTTTTTAGTATTTTCAATACAAAAGTTGAAAATCCTCAAAACTTTAATTTAATTCACACCACATGTGTTGTTAACCATCAATTTTTGTGTTAAAATTGAGGTGTTGTGTTTAGTTTAGAAGTTATGAGGAATTGAAGTATTTTCAATTGAATTCAATTGAAATGTCAAAATGTGCACGTGTATTACATAAGTGAACTTTGATTTACATATGAGGTATCAATTTTTACTCTATTGTACTGTACAATTCAATTGAATTACATATGTAAATTATAAGTATAATACATGATGAGGAATTAAAGGAAAAATAAATTGGAAAGATTAAATTTGGGGGGGGGAAAGGAACTCCAGCTCTAAGGGGGAGCTAGACCCCCAAAATCCTTGCTGACAGGCATGGGATGTCAAAATTCACGCAAACTTTCATCACTTTTGGCCTGGAATTGAGTTACAGGGTCTGTGGACTCAATTTATGATGAGGTTTTGATACCAACTGGGGTAGTTTTAGCTGTTTCCAAAAGGGTAAAACTACCCTTAAGATAAAACAATCATAGTAAAAACAGTTTTAACTGGTTTCTACCCCTCTTAAACACATTCTGACGTGTTTTGAAGGCTCTAGACCAGGTATTGCTATAGTAATGGCTGATTTAAGGGTCTAAAATGGCTAAAAATGGCTTAAACCAGCCCTTTTTGGTCTAAACCAGGGTTCAATGATGCCATAATTGGCTTTTCTGTTTTCAGACTGTTTTTCACGACTGACAAGAGTAAATTTTACTTTTGGAGTAAGAGAATTGATGGCTTTAAAAGAATGTCTTCTTTGCCCCACTTTTCTCTTCACGTTAGAATCTTTTCCTTTTATTAATTAGTTTAAACACTGTTAAGCCAATCAATAAAAGATTCCAACCACCTTTTTTTAATCATTTTGAACCTTTTAACCGCGTGAAAAAATCATTATAATCATTGTTTGTAACTCTTAAAATCATTTTTACCCCTGAACCACCCCAAAAGTGAATTAAAGCATCTTTCATCACTGTAAACTTTGTCACTTTGTTTCCAAATTCACTTGGGTCACTTTTGGGCGTGTTTTCTCTTTAATATTCTTTTTAAAGACTTTGTTCTTTAATTAATTTCTTGCAGTTCTTTGCTCAATTAATTCCAATTGAAATTGCTCTTGAAGAAATTTCTTTTGTAGCCTTAAATATCTCTTGTAGATTATTTTTGGATAAATCTTTATAATATAATTGTTTTATACTAATAAAGTTATAACCAATGAATTTCGCGTGTTTTCTCTTAAAAATAATCTTTCTTACTATTTTTGATTTCTTTTTTTACCTTATACAAATTTTGAGGACAGGAAAAGTACTTGATTTTTAATCAAAGTTTCATATCCACACCTTACATTTGGGGGCCCAGCCATGATATTTTACCTGTGACATATTTTTTTACTCTTTTTAAATCCTTTTTCTTATATTGAAAAATTTAAAAACATATAAAAAATACTTATATTTCAAAAATCCATAAAAAATAATTTTTTTCATATTATAAGTGAGGCTTATATTTTTATTTATTATTTGATATATCCTTTTTTTTACTTAATTAATTGGTTTTTTTTCATTAATTTTAGTGTCTGACAACGTGGTAAGACAAGAAAACATTGAAACAGCCTCAACAGTCACCAGCATTATTCCTGCCAGTACTATTAATTCAGACCATAATAGTACTGTTATTGTGACTCAAAATAACCAACCTGAACCAATATCTTCTGAATTGATTAACTTGCACATAAGTAATACCCTTCAGAAAGCTAAGAATTTGGCCAATAGTAAGTTTTTTGACATAAAAATACTATTTTAAGCCTTTTTAACCATAATTATGCCTTCAAACAGGTCAGGAGCCAGCTACAACCCCTCAAGCAGCTCCCAAAAAGGTAATAGACGTGATTATGGCAGAGGCCAATCAGGTACAGAAGGAGAGGGGTCAGTTGATGACTTCCAAACATCTAAAATGGGTCATTCTGAAGCTGATAATACCATTTTACCTTCAAAAAGAGCTGACACCGCCACAACAAGCCTCTGTGGACATATACAAAGCCAGCCACAGTGCATACAATAATGCACTTCAATTCAAGGAATACCAGATCCTTGCAGACCTGTGGAAGAATTGCATGAATTCTTACCTAACTGTGAGAAAATTCCTGCGCCATCCCAACACTTGCAAATTGCTCAATGGATGGAATCCATTGATGGAGAAGAAAAACATGATGCTTTTGACACTAGAATGGAGGAAAAGAAACCCTCCACCACCAAAGAAAGTGCCAAAAACAGCCCCAGTGGCCAGCAGCAGCAATTCCAACGTGAAAAAGCAGCCACAAGTTCCAAACAAGGGCAAAGAGAAGGCACCAGCCCCAAAGCCTTACAGCCAAGGATACAGAATTCCAAAGATTCAGCAAGATGCCATGGAAAATGTATTTCAGATGGCCAGAACCATGATGGAATTACAGAAGAAGGAGGAAGCCAGATTAAGATTCCAGAAAGAATTTCTGATATATTTGATTCCATCCCAGAATTGTATGATGCTATAAATGACGTGAAAAAACATATTTCTGATAAAAATGAAACCATTTGTAACAACATTAAAACAAACAACCTGAGTATGTGCCAAATTAATGAAAAACTTATGTGTTTTGAAAAAGGTTTAAGAACAATTAAAATTTCCAATAATGATAATTCTTTTGGCAATAAAATAAATGAACAATCTGCCATTATTAAAGAATTAACAGATAAATATTCTAAATTCAATATTGATGACATAATTGAAACAAGAATTAAACAAGCCATAAATATTATCAAAACAGATAACAAGAAAGTCCTTGATGAAATTTCAAATTCATTTACTGAAGTAAAGACATATACCATTGCCTTGAAAAAGTGTTTTGATTCTTCACAAGAAGAAGTATCAAAATTATCAATGAAATTGAATCAATTCACTGCTGATAATACAAGACAGACAGAGTTATGGCAAGAACTGACACATAAAGAAGACATGTATAAAATTGAAGTAATAAATTTAATACAAGGCTTCCAACATGAATACAGAAATTCCCAAAGGTGTAGCAACAGTAAAATGAATGATATTGAACAAATACTGAACACCTTACCAAGAATGTCTACACCTCTGAATCAAAATGAGGGCACAAGAATTCCAAATCCACAAGTATTGGATCCTGATAATTCACAGTTAAAAATGAATTATCAACCCCTTTTCATAACTTGGAACCATCAATGGGCCAAGTACTTTTGAAAGAAGTTCCAAAACTTAAAGAATGGCCTCACTTCAGTGGTGAAGGAGAGTATGGCCATATGGAATTCATTAGAGGTATTGAGATGATCAAAGAAGATTTTTAATTACCAGACAGATTGGTAAAAGCCAGATTTAACACCTTGTTTACCAGATCAGCTCACAGATGGTACATAAAAATAAGACAAGCACATGGACACCAGAGTTGGACTTGGTGGGAAACCCAAATCATTAACAAATGGGCAAATGATGCTTGGAGGTTTAAAGTTTAAACAGCCTTTGAATCTGCCAAATTTAATGCTGATAAAGACAAAGCTTTACCATGGTTTTGCCAACAAAAAGACAGACTAACAGCATTATATCCTGACATGTCAGAATTTATGATCCATAGAAAATTCTGAGACAATGTGGAGGTGACTTAGAGCATGCTATCAAAAGCAGGACTACTGAGCAATCTTCAGCAGAGGATATTATCAATATATTGGAAGAAGTAACCACCAGAACCAAAATTGGTTCTAGTAGGGTGAATCTCAAAACAAGGTTTAATACACCTTGGAAAGATTCTGTGGACAGAACCCCAAAGAAAATTCTAATAATATGAAGTATAAATCTGCAGATACAGTCAGAAAGTGCCATATTTGCCAAAGCACCACCCATTTAGCCAATGCATGTCCAAAGAAGGGAAAAATCAATGAAATTGATATTGAAAAGGAACCTGATGTTGAAAAGGATGACATAATTGAAGACAATTCAGATGATAAGTCATCAATATTTTCTGAATCTTCAAAAGATATAGAAAATATCAATGCCACTTTTGACATCATGGAATCTTATTCCCACTTGCCACAATTGAGCAATGGCCAACTTGACTTATCAAAAGTTCAAGATGCACAGCTTATGAAAACACAACAAAACAGTGGAAAAGGCTATACAGCTGGTAACTCCTGTATAACAAAAGTGGTGATTGACAACAAGCCCACCAAACGTTTGCTTGACCCAGGAGCCTTCTGCTCTTGTGTTGGAAAATCTTTTCTTAAAACTTGTGTACCAAACTTTGAAGACCAATTTTGACCAATTGATGGTATAAAGTTCAACAGTGCAAGTAATTCAATGAAAGCATTAGGAATCTTTGAGACCAATGTCATATTCCCACACATAAATGGGAATTTAAGAATCACAGTTGAATTTGTTGTTATGGATGATTTCTCTAGTACCCATTTTATATTGGGAAATGACTATTTAATCATGTATGGGATAGATTTGCATAACAACAAAGACAGATGCTTTACTATTGGTGACAATAAGCACCAAAAATTTGCCTTTTTACCATTTAAAAGACAAATTACAGTAAATAAAGTATCACTAGTCAACTTAGAGTTAGAGAAATTCAAGTCTGAGCAGTTAAATGAAGCTGAAATAAGCCTTCATCTGACTGATAAACAGGAAAATGAACTTTCTTCCCTTTTGTATGACCACAGAGGAGCATTTGCTTCAGACAAAGAACCTCTAGGGGCAATAATTGGTCATGAAGTTGACATCATTCTTAACATTGAGAGACTTTATCCACCACTCTTAAGAAGACCTGCATATTTAGCAAGTCCAAAATCAAGAGAAGCTCTAGAAATTCATATCAAAGAGCTTCTGGACCTTGGTGTAATAAGAAAAGTAGGCCACAATGAAGAAGTAGAAATAACTACACCAGTCATAGTGGCATGGCATAATGGAAAATCCAGAATGGTTGGAGACTTTAGAGCTCTGAACACTTACACTGTTCCAGACAGATACCCAATACCAAAAATCCAAATTGCCCTTACTCAAATATCTCAAGCAGTGTATATAACCACTATGGATGCCCTTAAAGGATTCCATCAAAATGTTGTGACACCAAGAGAAAGAAAATACTTGAGAATTATTGTTCATTGTGGAGTGTATGAATACTTGAGGATGCCCTTTGGCATCAAAAATGCACCTTCACATTTCAAAATAATGATGAATGAAATCTTCCCTGAAGAACTCTCAGAGGGATGGTTAATCATTTACATTGATGACATTATTGTCTGTTCCAAGACTTGGGAGGAGCACATGTACAGATTGTCCAGAGGTTTGACAAAAATTCAATCAGTCAACATGAAAATCTCCTTGAAGAAATGCCATTTTGGATTTAAAGAACTTAAGGCAGTAGGACATGTTGTATCTGGTTTATCCCTTGGAATTGACAAAACCAAAGTTGCAGCAGTATTGCTAAAACCCATGCCTCAGAATAAGAAGTAAATTTAGTCATTCTTAGGTTTTGCAGGATATTACAGGCAACACATTAAAGATTTTGCATCCATAGCAAGACCACCTTATAAATTGTGTGACAAAGACACAGTATTTGAAATGACTGTTGACAGAGTCAAAGCTTTTGAGTCTCTAAGAGAAGCCTTGACCACTGCTCCACTCTTACTGATGCCAGACTTTAAATTACCTTTCAAACTGTATATTGATGCATCAGGGGATGGACTGGGTGCTGCACTTCACCAAGTTCAGATCATAAATGATAAACCTGTAGAAGGACCCATATGTTTCATATCCAGGAAAATCAAACCAACTGAAGCCAGATATGGAGCAAGTCAAATGGAATGTCTATGCCTTGTCTGGGCCTTGGAGAAATGAAACTACTTCTTAGAGGGATGTGTTTTTGAGGTAATAACAGATTGTACAGCTGTCAAATCACTTCTGAACATGAAGACACCCGACAGACATATGCTCAGATGGCAAATAGCCATACAAGAATACAGAGGCAATATGACTATTGTTCATAAGGATGGGAATATTCATAAGAATGCAGATGGACTAAGCACATGGCCATTACCAAATAATATTGATAATCCTGCTTATGTGCCAGAAGAAGCTTCACCACAAATTCCAATAGAAGGAATAAGTGTTACAGACTTGAACACCACCTTCTTTGAAGAAGTCAGAAGTAGTTGCACTCAAGATAAGAATTGTAGCATCTTATGCCAATTACTTGGCAAAGACTGTAACGACAACTCTCTAATACATGCCTTGGATGAAGTATGGAAAAAATCTTATGATGAAGGAAGATTTCACCTACTGGATGGTATAATTTACCACAGAACCAAGCACACATGTGTCATGACAGTTGTAGACAGGTCATTAATCAATCTTGTACTGAAAGAATGCCATGATATTCCCTTTTCAGGACATCTGTCTGAAGACAGAACAAGAGAGAAAGTAAAAACCTGCATATGGTGGCCAATGTGGCAGAAAGATGTTGCAGAGTATTTCAAAACCTGTGACAGATGCCAAAAGGCAAATAAATCCACTTGCAAGAGACTTGGAAATATGATAAAAATCCAAGAAACAAGCAGACCTTGGGAAATTGTCCATATGGATTGGGTAACTGGCCTACCACCAGGAGGTGACAGAAGCTATAATTCTTGCCTAGTAATTGTGGACAGATTCAGTAAAGCTCCAATATTTTTACCATGTCACAAGGATGATACAGCCATGGATACAGCTCTTCTGATATGGAATATAGTATTGTCATGGACTGGGATATTTACAAATATCATTAGTGATAGGGATCCCAAATTCACTTCAGCACTATTGACAAATCTTCACCAATTATTTGTCACTAAACTGTCTTTCTCTACAGCCTACCACCCACAAACTGATGGCCTGTCTGAAAGGATGATCCAAACCTTAGAGGACATGGTGAGAAGATTTTGTGCATATGGCCTTGAATTCAAAGATTGTGATTGATTTACCCATGATTGGTGTACTCTGTTTCCAGCACTGGAATTAGCATATAAAACATCAATCCATGCCAGTACCAATCAAACTCCTGCTATTCTAGAAAAAGGATGGAACCCCAAATTACCTCAAGATTCCTTGAGGAAAAATTTAATTGAAATACATCCCACAGCTGCTAGCTTCACAGGAATGCTAGACAAAGCTAGAAAGCATGCAGTAAGGTGCATGGAGGACTCTTTTTCATATGCTAAAGACAAATGGGATAAATCACATGCAACTCCAGATTTCAAAGTGGGGGACCTAGTTCTTGTATCCACCACTAACTTCAATAATATCAAAGGATGTAAAAAGTTGAAATACTCCTTTGCAGGACCTTTTGTGATTAAGGCCCTCCATGGAGAAAATGCTGTTGAAGTAGTGTTATCTGAAGAACTTAGCAATAAGCATCCTACATTTCCAGTGAGCTTGATAAAGCCATATAAATCTAGTGATGCTGAGAAATTTCCCTTGAGGAATAAGATTCCCCAAGTTGTACCTCCTATTGAGACATCTGGTACTAAGAAGATTACCAAAGTTCTAAAAGAAAGGAAATTAAGAACCAAGAAAGTAAGGGAATCCCTTGTTAGGTACAGTGACCCAGCTTGTGAAGATGAATGGTTAGAAGAAAAAGATATACCAGAAGCTACCAAACTCCTCAGGAGATTCAGACACACTAGAAACACCAATATTACAAAGTAATATTCTTTTTTAGGGGGAGGGAATGTGAGCCTTAGAGGTAATTTCATATACCCAAAAGACCACAAATACAAAAATAACATTTAAATATAAATAAAATAAATTTATTTATATTATTAAAATCAAAATATAAATATAAAATTATATTCAAAATAAAAAAAAATTTACAATTTAAAAATAAAATTACATTAAATTTTGGAATTATAAAATTACATTTATGCTTGAAAAAATCAAGTAAAAATGAAATTTTAACAAAATTGTGAAAAAAAATAAATAAATTTGGAAAAAAGTTAAATAAAAACTATTATAACTTTTTATCCAATAAATAAACATATAAAAATTATTTCACCATTGGATTCCTCATAAAAAATCAGGTGGGTTCACCTCTGAGTGAAATTCTTGTAACTCAACTCTAAATAAGCTTAAATTAATTTTTTAGTATTTTCAATACAAAAGTTGAAAATCCTCAAAACTTTAATTTAATTCACACCACATGTGGTGTTAACCATCAATTTTTGCGTTAAAATTGAGGTGTTGTGTTTAGTTTAGAAGTTATGAGGAACTGAAGTATTTTCAATTGAATTCAATTGAAATGTCAAAATGTGCGCGTGTATTACATAAGTGAGCTTTGATTTACATATGAGGTATCAATTATTACTGTATTGTACTGTACAATTCAATTGAATTACATATTTGAATTATAAGTATAATATATGATGAGGAATTAAAGGAAAAATAAATTGGAAACATTAAATTTGGGGGGGAAAAGGAACTCCAGCTCTAAGGGGGAGCTAAACCCCCAAAATCCTTGCTGACAGGCATGGGATTTCAAAATTCATGCAAATGTTCATCACTTTTGGCCTGGAATTGAGCTACAGGGTCTGTGGACTCAATTGATGATGAGGTTTTGATACCAACTGGGGTAGTTTTAGCTGTTGCCAAGAGGGTAAAACTACCCTTAATATAAAACAATCACAGTAAAAACAGTTTTAACTGGCTTCTACGCCTCTTACACACATTCTGGCGTGTTTTGAAGGCTCTAGACCAGGTATTGCTATAGTAATGGCTGACTTAAGGGTCTAAAATGGCTAAAATTGGCTAAAAATGGCTTAAAATGGCTTAAACCAGCCCTTTTTGGTCTAAACCAGGGTTCAATGCTGCCATAATTGGCTTTTCTGTTGTCAGACTGTTTTTCACGACTGACAAGAGTAAATTTTAATTTTGGAGTAAGAGAATTCATGGCTATAAAAGAATGTCTTCTTTGCCCCATTTTTCTCTTCATGTTATAATCTTTTCCTTTTATTAATTAGTTTAATCACTGTTAAACCAATCAATAAAATATTCCAACCACCTTTTTTTAATCATTTTGAACCTTTTGACCACGTGAAAAAATCATTATAATCATTGTTTGTAACTCTTATAATCATTTTTACCCCTGAACCACCCCAAAAGTGAATTAAAGCATCTTTCATGACTGTAAACCTTTTCACTTTGTTTCCAAATTCACTCTGGTCACTTTTGGCCGTGTTTTCTCTTTAATATTCTTTTTAAAGACTCTGTTCTTTAATTAATTGCTTGCAGCTCTTTGCTTAATTAATTCCAATTGAAATTGCTCTTGAAGAAATTTCTTTTGTAGCCTTAAATATCTCTTGTAGAGTATTTTTGGATAAATTTTCATTGTTGGTAAAACAATGAATCTTTATAATATTATTGTTTTATACTAATAAAGTTATAAAAAATAAACTTGGAGTGTTTTCTCTTAAAAATAATATTTCTTACTATTTTTAATTGATTTTTTACCTTATACAAATTTTGAGGACAGGAAAAGTACTTGATTTTCAATCAAAGTTTCACATCCACACCTTACACAGGAGATAACAGCCAAAAAATACTGGAATTGAGTATTCAAGATAAATTTTCCTGCTTTTATCCTCTTCTTTTTTTGAATTATGTAAATTGGAGGTCTTCAGAATTGGCTCAGTGGTAATTTATTCATTGATTGTAAGTGATTTTTATAATATGGTAATTTTCCATCCAAAAATCTGATTTCCTTGAATTACAGCCTTATTTCTTCCAAATTTTCCATTTCATGTCTTCATTGGTGACTTTATTACTGATATTCTTGAGAATCTTCTTTATATTCAGAAATTAATTCTTCATATTGCCTCTTCAATTTCCTTTAATTCCAAATTTCTTCATCCTCCAACAATTCATTCCCATTACATCCAAGCTTTGGCATCTTGAACAATGTGTTTTTTTTAAAAAAAATCTATAATCTTATTAAATCTTTCTTCTTTCTTTTTCATTAATATAAACTTTTGAGATTAATGATATTGATACCAATTTTAAATAGAAATTGAGATTGAAATTACCAAGTATTTCATACTGAAACCTTGAACCATTAGAGGTGGGATAAGAAACAGAAACCTGCCCCTATGTTCTATCTGAAGATAGCCTCATGCTACTTTTACAGTTAAAAATCTTGAATACCCAAATCTTCATTTATAAAATATTTTCTTAATTTTCTATTTTTTTAAAGTTTCTTGAAAGTTTTTTTTCATTTAGAAGAAAAATTTATTCAACTAATGCAACCCATTTTCCTTTTTCTTTTTTCTCAATTATTCTATTCAAACATACACCCTTAACTATTTCTTCAATTATTTTCCTTCCTTTATTTCTTTGTTTTCAGTTTTTATCTCTCCAATTTATTATGAATCCTTCCTCTTTTTGTATAAAGAAGTATCCATACTCTTCCCAGTAAAGCCTTCCACCAAGAATTTCTATATTATAAAAATTTAAGTATTTTTGTGGACAAATTCTATAGTCATAAAGCTCCTTTCTTTTCTGCTTGTCAAAAGAAAATACTTTCTCCCAATATTTGTTTTCTAAATTTCCCTTAATTAATTCCTCATTTGAGAGTTTGATGAATTCTAATTCAAAAAGGTCATATCCTGGATCATTCTTCAGCCATTTGACTCCTTTTATTTTTGATGGACCCTCAAAGCATATATCTTTGAGTTCAATGTATGGAAGAATTATGAAATATGATTCCTCTTCAGGTTCTGGTAATTCCCATTCAGAAACTTTATCATGGTACTCCAACAACCTTTCTTCATCCAAGAAAATTGGATCTTTATGAATCCTCCATGGGCTTTGTGGGTTTAAATAATATGACAGAAGTTTTTTTCATGAGATCCTTTTGAAATGGTGAGACTTCAACCTCTACTTAATTTCCTTCTGGTTTTGAACCTGAAGATAATCTTTGTTTGCTTTCTCCTAAGGATTCATTATTTATGTAGGCTTCTCAAAATGTGTCATAAGCATGAGAGTGCTGCAATTTATGCTTTGGAGTATCTTGAGTAACTTCCAATATTTTGAGTTCATCAGTTTGATTGATTTCTTCTTTATTGTATTTTTTGAAAAATTATTCATCTTTTAAACAATCAAGAATTTCAGATCTAAGTTCTTCCAATTAGTATTAATATTCTTTATCACTGTATATTTATTATTTGATTTCAATTTCCATATCCTGTGGGGTTTTTTATGAGCCCTGGAGTTATTTTCATATACACAAAAGATCATCAAAGGGAAATTGAGTTACAATTTTAAATGAATACATTGATTTTAAATCCAAAAACAAAAATTAGATATAAAATTTGAATAATCTGAAATTAATTTTTAATATTTTCTGTATGAAGATATTAAAATCCTCAAAATCCTCATCTTACATCACACCACATGTGGTGTTAACCATGAGTTTTTGTGTTAGTATCCAGTTGTGGTGTGTAGTTTAGAAGTTAATAATAATTGAAATGTCAAAATGAGCATGTTTATTCCATGAGTGAACCTAAATTCACATATTTGGAATTAAGAATTACAGTTTTTTGATTTAATTTTTCAATTGAATTACATATGTGAGCTTTTGAGTATAATACATGTTGAATAATTAAAGAAAAAAAAATGGAAATATTATTTTTTTGTGGGAAAGGAATTCTTTGCTCCAAGGCTGGCACACTCTGCCCTATTCCTTTCTTACAGGAATGGGAAGTAAAAATTCATGAAAAAGTTGATCACTTTTGGCATATAATTGAGTTACAGGGTCTGTGACTCAATTGATGGTCAAGTGTTGATACCAACAAGGGCAGTTTTAATTGTTACCAATTGGGTAAAGCTATCCTTGAGCTAAAAAAGGCATAATAAACAGTTTCAACTGTTTTCAAGGTCTCTTAAATACATTCTGACATGTTTTTAAGGCTTAAAACCAAGTATTACTATAGCAATGGCTGGTTTAGGTCACTCAAATTGCTAAGACCCGCCATTCTCTGGTCCAAACCAGGGTTCAATAATGCCATGATTGGACTTTCTGTTTTCAGTGTGTTTCTCAGGAATTATTATAGTTAATTTTAGTTTGGGAGGAAAAGAATGGGTGGCTATGAATGAATGTTTTCTTTTCCCCTCTCTTATCTTCAGGTTATCATCGTTCCTTTTGTAATTTGTTTAAACACACTTAAACCAATCAATAAAACATTCCAACAACCAAATTAAAATAATTTTAAGCCTCTTAGCCACATTAAAACCCATTATACTCATTTTTTGCAACTCTTTATAGCCATTTTACCATTTAACCACTCAAATGTGAATTTAATTATCTTTCATCCTTATAATCTTTGTCACTTTGTTTCCCCATTCATTATGGTCACTTTTGATCATGTTTTTTCTTTCATATTTATTTGGAAAATCTTCTCTCATAATAATTTCTTGAATTTTGTTGCTCTATTAATTCAAATTATAATTTCTCTTGAATAAATTTCTTTTGTAGCATTAAATATCTCTTGTAGAGTATTTTTGGATAATTTTTATTGTTTATAAAACAATAAAACTTAATAATATCATTGCTTCCCACTCAGAGAGTTAGAAACAATAATTTTGGTTTGTTTTTCTTTCAAAACTCCTAAAAGAACTATTTTTACATAATCTTACCTTAAACAAATATTTAGGAAAGGTAAATTACTTGATCTCTTAATCAAAGCTTCATATCCACACCTTAAATTTGTTATTTTTAAATATTTCCAAAAGATCTGCTCTACTATTTATTGATGGCCCTTGTATTATTTCTGGGCTATTAACCAAAAAAGCTATATGACCTATCTCTAGTGTCAATTGCTTATAGGTTACTATATATCCCTTTCTCTCTGCTTCATTAATGTTTTCCATATACAAATTTGATTTTTCATCTTGCTTTCATATATAACTCTTGTTTTTTCAGGTTCATCATCAATTCTTCAGAAGTCTGAGGATGGGCTTGAGCCTGAGATTTTTATGTGAGGCTTCCTGTTTTTCATATAATCAGAATATTCACCTGAAGCTTGTAGATTCCTGTTGATCCATTCTTTCCACATTTTGGCATAAAATGAAGCTCATTCCTTGGTTTCCTTTATTTCTTTTTCTAAATTCCAGGATAATGACTCTGGGTTGATGGTCCCTGTTCTGGTTCTTGTGTTTCTAGCTCTGTTTATTTTTCAACTTCCTGCTCAAATTAATCCTCTATTCCCCTGTCCATTATGAACACTCTTTCATCTGAATTTCTTTCAATAAATTTGATCTTTTTGAAAGTTTTGTTTTTACTTTATTTAAAAATATGTCTCCCTTTTCCTTTTTCTTTACTTTCAGCTTCTTTTGATTTGACCTTGCTAAAAGAATCCCTTATTATTCCCATTTAAAAATCTTCATTCCTCTTGGTGGCCCTTTTTTTTAATGGTAATACATGATCTCTTGCCATCTGACTCTTGTTAGCTGAAAATTTTCTCTTGTTTTTGTAAAACTTCTAACCTGATATTTTTGTCTTCCAGAAAGCGCCTTTCAAGTACTTTAAGAACTTATTCCTTTGCAATAAAGAAGTGAATTTCTTTTTCTTCTCCCAAGGAATTAATCACTTTTTTAAATTAATAAAGTCAAATCAATGATTATCTATGTCTTCTGATTCAACTCAGTTCAATTTTCAGATTTCTATTTGGAATTGAGGCTTTTGTTGCTTCATCTTGAGTTATTATGTTGATCTCTGAGCCCTTATCAAAAAGTGCCATTACTGGATAGTCTTCTCTATCTCTGCATTGAAATAATATTTCCATTAATTTCCAAATTATTAACTGAGTTTAGCTCTTCAATTCATTCAAGATAAACTCTTTGAAACCTCTGAATAAAGCTTGGGTAAACTGTTGAGATTTCTTTCAAATCTATGTTTATTTTCTTTTCCACTAATTTTTTTATCACATTTTCAATTGCCAATTTTGGTTTCAATTCTTTCTTATCCTTTTTATCTTCTATAACTTCTTCCTTTTCAAATGTGTGATGAGCCATCTTTTAATTTGATTTTTTACTTTTGCTTCAGAATTCTCTTTTTCTTTACTTTCAGTTTCTTGAAGGTTTTCATTTCTTGCAGTCTTCTTATCTTTTCATTTGGTTTTAACAAACATATTTATTTCTTCTTCAACCTTTTCCTCATTATAGGTTGCTGGTAATATAGATTTTTTAAGTTGAGACTCTTCTTTATTTTGGCTTCCTTTCTTATCCAATATTTTCTTTCTTTGTATGAGAGCTGCATGTGTTTCTGAATTCTAAGTGGAGTAAGATACTTTTGGCAGTTCCCAATTACCTCATTCTTCTTTTTAAGCAATTGAAACTTCTTTTTTTCCTCCTTTAGCTAAACTATCCTCAAATCTTCTGATCTTGATAGAGGATTTTCACTTTCAATCATTTGATTTGAGACTTCTTTTTCATACTTATCAAATTCCTCTCCTAAATCCCTTGGATATTCTCTTCCCTCTGAGGGTACCCTTTTAAAATTGGGGTAAACAAAATTTAGTCCTTGCCTACTGAAAATTTGTTTTTCATATCTTTTTTCAGATAGCTTAATCTTGTCAAGAAATTACCATTTTAAAAAAAGTAATAATAATTTAGGGGTGTTCTTGGATAAAGCTGTTATGGCATATAAGGTTGCTGACTTGGAGGTAAGAGTTCCAGGGTATTTCTTGGTCTTAATTGTTGTGTATTTGGTGATACACCTGAGCCTTTTGTGTTTGGCTTATGCTTCCAGTCCTTTTTGGTGTATTGACATCCTCTGATAGTTCTTTCAGTTTGTCCAAAACATCCCCCATTTTATTTACTTCTTTTCTGAATTAATTAACAAGGGCTTCTTGAGCTGGTGTTTTCTCTATTTTATTGGTAATATCCTTCATTTGTTTTATAACCTCCTCCCATATTTCATCTTAAAATCTGGATTTCTTTCTACTTTCAATATCATCTGACTTTTATAATTGTGATTTTTCTTTGATAACCACTTATTCCTCCAATTTTTCCTCAATATCATTTGTGGGAATATCCATTTCAGGTATGATATATCCTCTATCTCTGTCTTGAACTATGGTCCTGTCTTTGATCATTTCTTTAGTAACACTAATTTTAGTTTCTTGTGATTAAGAATCAAAGACATCCTTATGATAATCATTTTCCTTTTTGATATACCAATACTTAAGCAGATATTTCGCAGTTATTTCACATTTCCCAATACGCTTTCTGTATTGGGACAAGTCCTTGATTCCTCCTTCCTGTTTAGTTTGAATAAATAGTCTTTTTAATAAATAATTCCTATGCCTTATTTCTGGTTCCACTCTTCCCTATTCAGTGATCATTTCCTTTTGAAATTGATCCCAATCCTCAATTTCATATCTTCTCATTACTTCAATTTCATAGATGATATCCTTATCTTCACTCTATGATGCTATTTACATGGCAAAATAACTATAGTTGGCTCATTCAATTGATTCTATCCTTTCAGATCTCTTGATAGAATTCCCAACATAACTTTAATTAAAGTTTAGAGTATAGTCCTTTGAATTTATTTTGACAATTTTTCTTGTTGTTATTGTAGCTCTCTCATGTTTTTGGTTAGGTGTTGTTACTTATACTATTTCTGTAAATATTGAAGCTCTTGGTAATTTTCATGGTGTAGATTTTGTGAATGTCTTTGGGGCTTGTGAAATAAGTGTTTCTGGGGTTTTAGAATTCTTTAAAAATTTGCATCCCCAGTAGTAGTTTCAGGTAATAATTCACTTAATTTTTTTAGCTTTCCATGTCTTTTTTTAGCTCTTTTGATAGCCTTCTGTATCATTAACATTTTCTTTCTAAATTCTTCATCATTCTCCAAATAAGAAAAATCCTCTTCTTCAATTTCTTATTGAACCAATTATTTAATTCATAGATTCTCTTTCTCTAATTCCACCTCCAATATTAGAAACTTCTTTGATTATAAATATTCCTTCATGATAATTTTTATCCAAAATAATCAATATTTTTTTATAATTTTTGTATAATTTTGTTTTGGAGATAATTGAAGTTTGACCTTTAAAATTGATAATTTTATCTTTTTTATAATTATTGTGGTTGAAAGGCCATTGTTGGAAAACCAAATCTAGGAACTTCTTTTTGTTCTGGGATAAAAAATAGGAAGTACCTTGAGGGTATGATTATTGGTTAGTCTGATTTGAATTTCAGAATTTGACAAGAACCATGGGTGCTGTGGTGTATTAGCTTCCCCTCTAAACATACTGAAAAATATACCCTCTTGATGAAATTACAAATAAATTGTTGAATTTTTTGGCTTTTAAATTAGAGAACTTTTTTCAGCAGTCTCTATCAGTCTTTCAACAAAATATCACTTTTGTAATATTGGTAATAGCTAATATTATTTCTTCTTAATAGGTGAGGTTTGCTTAACTTTGTTTGATTTATAATATAATGATATTCAACTTTTTCAAGCTTCCTCCTTCTAATTATTGAGATATTTAAAGAAGTTTCTTTAATATAACTACTCAAATTAATAATACTCTTGATAGATAGTTTAGATTTTCAAGGTTTTATAATAATACTTCCAATGAAATTTACACAATTTAAGAGAAAGATAATTCCATAAGGATGTTTATGGTTGATAAAAGGGTCAGATAAAAATTAAATAATAGAAATATAGTACTATCAGAATGAGTATAAGTACAATCCAATATTTTTATAAGGGTTCTGATCTTAGGGATAAGGGAGATATTATGATATATACTTTCTATAAATGAAGGTTATTGATAAATTTGATGAGAGAACTAATGATAATTTCTTCAAGTACTAAATTCAAACTATTACCATAATGGTAATACTATTAAATAATATAAAACTCTTTTATTAAAATTCTAAACATCTTTTATTCATTATTCATAAATAATCCTATAGGTTAATGAGCCTTTCTACTGATCTTTTCAATATAATACTAGATTATTCTATTACAGAAGGGATCGATTTATCCTCAAGATTATTTTCCAAATCATAAGGATGAGGGGGAAAGATGGATAGAGACCATATTTTTATACCTTTTGGACCCTCCATAGAGCCTTAAAAAAATTTCACCTTAAGTAATTTCTGCTTGTGGGTAAATTTGAAATGGTTTCATTTGATCAAGATATTTCACTATTATGAGCTTTATCATTTTCAGTGAAAATCCTTTACATATTATTTCTGAAGGGTGAATTACGAATTTTGTCATCTAATCAAGACACTTCACCATGTTCTTGGTTTATTAAACCATTTTGGTTTGAGCTGTACTGAGATTTCAATTAAAATTTGTTCCTATTATTTGAGGCCTTGGGAGAATTTTTCCGTTGGGAAGCTTCTAAATGGTTTCATTTGATACAGATTTTGCACTAATTTTTTTTTATTTATTGCACCACTTTTCTTAAACTATGCTGATATTTCAACTGAGCTTCATTCCTATTATGCACATCCTTAAGAGAATTTTTCTGGTGAGAAACTTATAAAGGGTGTCATTTAATATGGATATACAACCATATTGTTGATCCATTTCACCCTTTTTCTGAATTTTACTCTTATCTCTACTAGCCTTATTACTCTTCTGCACATCTTTAAGCTGTATTTAGTTTATTCTGTTTATATGCAAAAACTTATTTTCAAATGATGCCTGTAAGATCTTTTTATGGAAGTTTAAGTGGTAATTGAGTAATTTAAAACCCTTTTAACTTATATGGAAGTGTTTTGTATGTGAAGAAATGTAACATTTACTTTTCAAGAGTAATGGTATCACTTATGTAGGCTTAAAAATGGCTATGAATATTGAATCTCTCAGCCAACTGGGAATTATTTTTTAAGCATATTCTTATACTTATTATATAATGTATAATGTTTTTTTTATACAATCCATCATATCTAGAGAATTAATTATGTGATGGAGTTGAGAAAATATGTGAAAATAGGTAAAATTTGATGTATATTGAAGTAAAATAGTAATCTTTTATATTTTGATATAATTCTCCTTTTTTTGAAATTTCTAATTTTATTTTAAATTTTTTTATTTATTTTTTGATTTTGTTTATAAATTTATTATTTTTGATTAATTTTTCAGCTGTTGTATTGTGGATTTGAACCTTGGAAGGACATCTATGGAATACCACAACATTAGATATGATAGAGAATCTATTGATGCTTTCTTTATAATGAGAATTTTAGAATAACATTTTTTATGTTGATATATGTAAATAATAATATTTTTTAAAGATTTTCTTGTGAAATTACACAGAAAATAAGAAATTTTTCAATCTTAGGTGAGATATTCTTATTTGTTTGTTTTCCTTTGATTGAGATTTTTTTTTCATAGCCCTTGAAAAAATCAATTTTGTGAGGAAATCATTTAAAAGAAAACAAAATTCAATATTATAATTTTAACTTGACATATTATCAAACCATTAATTTCTTAAAATGAGGTTAATTCTCAAGTTTTAAATTTGATATTGGGAGATATTTTTAGTTTTGGAAAAAAACAAATGAGTTTTTCAATAATAAACAAATTATTGGATCAATAATATAGAAGAATTCTTCTCCTTATTTCAAAATTAATCATAAGACCAAATTATATGATATTCTAAATATTGATAAATTCACTTAAGAAAATTGAATTCAAGTCTAAGGATTTCGAAATTCATCTATATAAAAATTCAAATTATTTTTTAAATATTGAATCAATTCTTCCGAAATAAGAAAAACTTTAAAACTTAAATTTTGAAAGAATATTATTAGAATAACTCCAAAAAATTAATTTTATCTATAATATGTCATGTTCAAATCAAATCACAGGCCCCAAAGTGTAATTTGTGATTGTGTCGAAATGCCTAGAAGTATTATATTTCAATATTATTTTACTATGAATTTATTTATAAAATAACAAATAACCAAATTAGAGTAACTCATTGTTGAAATTCCTTATAAGAAGATAATAAAATTTATTTTAAAATATGGTAAATATATGGATTTTCAGGAGACACAAATACAAAATGGTAAAACCATGTATATTTTTGAGTGTTTTAGCTCACTTTTTACCAGATCTTAGGATTGATATTATGTTTTTTTGGAGTTATTGTTGATTCCCAAAATTATTCTCAAAATCTTATTTTGACAAAAAAACAGAAAATTTAGCCAAACTTTCTCATTCCCACAAAAAAAAAAAATGAAAATTTTACTTCAATTAAGTAATCAAGATTTAATTTTTAAGTAAAAGAAAATTTCTGTTTTTCACTTGAAATTTATTTCTACGTCTCATTTTTTTGATGAATTTTTTAGCCAAATTTTACTTAATTTTTGTATTAACCAACTCAAAGAAATTTTGGCTATAAATTTCATCATCAAAATAAAATTAAAGAAAGATTATTTTTTAAAACTAGATATCTCTACTTTCCCTTGAAGATAGAATTTTTTTAATATCATAATTGAAAAAAATAAAAAAAAATTCCTTGTGCATGTGAGAAAGCCCAACCAAATTGGAAAATTAATTATCAACATGAAGCTTTTTATATTTGAGAAATTTCAATTGAAAAGGATAACATATAATTTAAAATAAAATTGTACCAGTTTGAGGTTTGTTAAATATAGGATGAAATTATTTCATGCTAGTTTTAAATCTACATGTAATTGATCTGAGTGAGACTTCAAAATTACTCATAATAATCCTTTTGAAAGTGAATTATTGCTCAACTGGTGAGGGTTGATGTAGCCCGAACGCCGATTAGGAGATGGATCCATGAATTAACTGGAACTCTTTCTCATAATTAGATACCTTGGAATAGAATTCAGAAATAAATCGATTGGAATAAGTAATGTATTTTTTATACTACAATAGTACAAGTTTGAAATTCCCACCTCATCTCTTTACCAATGATGAAAACTTTTCTCATCATTCCATTCAATTTCTATTCAGAAAACATTAAGCCCAAACAAAAACAAATCACAAAGTCACCCACCAATACATAAGTTATTGACGAATTTCTTCTAAAAGCAATGTTACTAAAATTTCATTTTCAACATTTCAAGTACTTGAATTTAATTTCTTGGGTGCTTTTTTTCTGAGTTTTAATTTTTTTAATTTTTGTGCCTATTTCCTTTTAAAGGGATATAAGAATTCAGATCTATAAAGGAAATTTTAGTCCAAGAAATCATTTCAGTTCATTGATAAGGACCTATTACAAGTCCCAGGGCTGAGATAAGCTCAATTTTCTAACCTTTTTAATATATTGTTACTGGAAAATTGGCCAACAAACTAATCCTCTTTTTAAATGAAAAATAGAATGATATGAATAACCCATTTGATACCAAAAAATAAGAATAAAATATTCTTTTTAATAAAAAAAAGAAAAGTATTTTATAGAAAAATTCTTTCAAAAAATTTAAAACCTTTTCTTCAGTGCTAAACATAAACCCTACCAGTTCCTGGTCTTCCACAGTCAAATTAACTGTTTTTTCTTCCTGTAATCTCATTAATATTGAGAATTCTACCTCTTTACCTTTAATTTATTAGACCATTCCCCATCCCAAATATTATTATTAATCCCCAGGAGGTGTGGCTATGATTTACTCATTAAATAACTGAGTATAAGATGAAAAGCTTCTTTAATAAGCTTTCAAGTATTTTAGGAGAGCTGATGGTATTAATAATCAATATTTATATTATTTAAATCATTTGATTATAAGCCTTTTCTGAGTATGTAGATCTATTAATTTGAGAGAAGATTTGAAATTAGAAACATCCATGTGTTTTTTTAGTCCAAATTTGCGCTTTAAGGTCTTAACTATAATCTTACTTTTGAATTTATTTCATATTTTAAATAGAGAAAGAAGCGCAATAAGAAATCTGAAATTTGAATAGATAATTCTATCAAATAAATATAATAAATTACACATATTTTATGTTTATTTAATAAATTAAAGAGATAATACAATAATAATCACCTAAGTTATGACTAAGATGATATACACATTTTAACATTTACTATCTGTAAAATTACATTATCAGAACTTGGAGCTTAAAAGTTTTTTTTGACTGAAAAGAAATATCACATATCTATGAACTTTCAAAACACACAAATAGTGTCAAAATCGATCTTAAACCTAAATATAAAGTATTCATTTGAAATAATAAACCCATAATGTGAAAAACTTCATCAACTCTGTCAATTTATTTTATATAACTGTGCTAATTCTGATTATTTAAGAAGAAAACATAAAAGAACTTACAATTTCTTTGTTACCAAAAATACAACAAAGTAGGAAATCTTTTTTTTACCTTTAATCTAGCTTCTACAGTTACTATTACAGACCTTACAAATATAAGTTACAGAAGAAATTTGATCGACCCATTAAATCATACTACTAAAATTACTTTATCATAGAAAATTGAAATATTATCAAGGTTTTTCTTTAAAAAACATAAAAAAATACTATTTTTCAAAATTTAAAAATAACTTTGACCATGTAAAGATTTTTCCATAACTGTTTTGAAGTTTTCGTAAATCAAGATAATTCTTGAGATATAACCTAGGAAAAGTTTGAGTCACTTATAATCACTTTAAAAAAATAAATGATATAAAATATTAGTAATTCAAATTTATAATTAAAAATAAATCTTTTATAGCTTTTATGGTGGAATATTTTCTATTATAAGTGAATTATGAGCTTTAATCTCATAAAAAAGGTTTCTTATATGTTAATTATTTATAATTTGACTAATATAGTTCCCTAATATGAATTGGAATAATTCTATAATGTCTATAGAGTGTATAAAAGAAAATTCTAACACTTTATGAGGATAAAATGACAATTTTTGGTCTCAAAATCACATTCATATCTCAATTACAGACTTTATTTAGACTTTTGGTCACTTCATGTAATTAAAATTAGTAAGAAATTGAAGTTTGTGGCTATATTCAAAATATCCCACTACCTCAGATTATGATAAAAATAGGCCTCTTCCTCATAAAAAAAAGAACACTCATTAGCTTATGAGCCTTATTTTTATTTATTTAAGCTGAAACCAAAAGAAGATATCTCTAATAATACTTTGATATAATACATATTTTCTATTAATTATTCTAACTAATCAATTTATAATGATTGAAACCAATGATCTTAGAAAACTTAACTAATTTCCACTATATTCTGTATCAGAGCCCCTTTTAAATTAATTTTTTACTATATATTTGTTTTTAAACTTATATGTATAGTTATTTTATCATAAAATTATGAGATCATTTTGACTGATTGGAATACTTAAACACCACATAATTCAATAAATCATTCAAATATAAGTGATTAATAATCATAAAAACAGTTTTAATAAGAAAAAATAGGATTTCTAATAAATCCATATTGTATACTGGTTGGTATTAATTCATTTTAGAAAATATTATAAATGTACTATATAATCTCATATCCTTATCAAATAAACATACAAAATTGGGTTCGTGGACAATGAAAACCTATTTACACATTAGCATAAATAAAAAGGAAAATATTGATAGAACCACATTACATTAAATTTTGGGACCCGAAATATTATAGAAAGTCTTAAAGCTATTCAATTATTCTAAATTTTTATCTAAGCACTTTTTGGAATAAATAATTTATCACCAGCTATCTAAAATTAATTATGATCATATAGAGATATAATGAAATAACTAGTATTTACTTATGTAATTGAAACTACTTTTCCCATTGTAGTTATTAAATTTTATACTTAAAAATTCCAAAAAACCAAAGATTTATTTGTCCATTTTGATATTATCTTCTAATTATTTATTCCATAACTAATATTAATTCTAATTCAAAAATTCAGAAAGAAATATAATTCTCAAAGGATAATGTTAAATATTTTTTGAAAAAAAATTGAAGAAAACAATTTGATATTTGATTTGATGAAATAAAATTATTAAAACTATTTAATAATTTTTTTTTCTCAATTTTTAGGTCTATTAAAAAAAAAGTATTATTATTTCAAGATTTTATAAATTTGAGAATGCACAGAGAATAATCTTATTATTTAGTTTTTAAAATAAAACTTTTAATCTATAGAGCTAAATTTTGTATAAAATTTTATAAATTATTTCAAATAATTCTAAATAAATCAGTTTTATATTATAAGACCTTACCAAATCATTTTTAAATTATCCTTAGTATTCTATACTTCATGATATTCATTACAACAAGTCAACAATTTTAATTAAATTAATAATTAATTTTTCTATTGATTTAATTAAATGTTAATGAAAATTCTAATTTAAAAATTTTTAAAATTAAATGATTCCTTTTTTTTATTTGAAAAAGAAATTCTTTACAAAAGAAAAACTAATAATAAAGATAAAAATAATTAGGGTGTTGGTAAACACACATAAGCTTTTAGTAAAAACACGTAAGCCCTTACGTGTTTTTACCAAATTATGGCCAAAACACATAATTTTATGGTAAAAAGTAACCTAATTTTTTTATAAAAATTCCTCAGGCTCATTTTTGAGAATTTTTAACATTTTTTTTTGCCATATTTTTTCCGACATGGGATGTGAAGGTCCCCAAATTTTTTCAATTTTTTTTTTTGCCCAATTTTTCTATTTTGGGCAATTTGGTAAAATGGCCCATTTTTTTGAAAAAATTCATTAAAAATGTTCCCACTTATGAATTTCAATATTTTTTTTTCAAAATGAAGGTGAGAATGTTGAGAATAATAAACCAGAAGCCCAACATTTTGGTATTTTTTTTGCAAGAACATTTGTAGGCCCAAAAAGTCCATGTTTTTTTGTTCATGTTTGTAATTAAATTGAAAATGCCATTTATGACATAAATTGAATTTGAAATTTAATTTATGATGAGTGGAAGTTAAAATTTGATTTTTGGCATTAACAGTGCCATTTATCACATAAAAAGTGCCATAAATGGCATCACTAATGACATAATAATGCCATAAATGGCATCAAGAATGACATACAGATGCCATTTATGGCCAGAAAATTGGCATAAATGGCATTACAGCAATGCCATAAATTGAACTTAATGGCCTTGACAATGCCATTTATGCATTTAAAAATTCCATAAATGGCCTTAAAAATGGCATGAATGGCCTTAACATTGGCCTTAAAAATGGAATTAATGGCCTTAACTATAACATAAATGGAATCAAAAATGCCATTTATGGAATCAAAAATTTCATTTGTGGCATTACATAAATGGAATTAACAATGCCATTTATGGTGTTACATAAATGGCATTATGAAATTTATTGCATTGATAATGCCATTCATGGTATTAGTAATGCCATTAATGGCATTGTTAATGTGGCATTATTAATGCCATTTATGGCATTAATGGAATCAGAAATGTTGCATTTTTGATGCCACAAATGGCATTGTTGATGCCATAAATGGCATTAATGGCATCAATAATATTTCATTGATAATGCCATTAATGGCACTGTTAATGCCATTTATGACACTGTTAATGCCATTTATGGCACTGTTAATGCCATTAATGTCATTGTTAATTCCATTTATGGCACTGTTAATGCCATTAATGGCATTGTAAATGTGGCATTAATGGCATCAGAAATGTTGCATTTTTGATGCCACAGATGGCATTGTTGATTCCATAAATGGCATTAATGGTATCATTAATATTTCATTGATAATGCCATTTTTGACACTGTTAATGCCATTTATGACACTGTTAATGCCATTAATGTCATTGTTAATGCCATAAATGGCATTGTTGATTCCATAAATGGCATTAATGGCATCAGAAATATTTCATTGATAATTCCATTAATGGCACTGTTAATGCCATAAATGGAATTTTTAATGCCACAAATGGCATTAATGGCATCATAAATGCCATAAATAGCCATATTTCATTTAAAAACCATCCCTTATGTGGTTTTACCATAAAATTACGTGTTTTTATCAATTGATGGTAAAAACACGTGAGCTCTTACATGTTTTTACCAATACCCAATAATTATTATAATAAACTCAAAATTAAAAAAAACTGAAATTTACTTTTATAAAAATAATAATAATAATAATTTTTTCAAATTTTAATTTTTTTTTCAACAAAAATAAAAACAAAAAAAAGGTTTTAGGAAAAAAAATTTTTTTTTTCAAAATTTATAATTTTTTATTATGGTAATATTTTTACTAAAAAAAGGAATTGATTTATAATTATTTTATATTTTCATTAAAAAATTGAAAGTCTTAATATATACGTCTTTGGGTTTTTTATTTAAAAAAGAAATTAAAATCATCCTGATCAAAATCATAAAATGCTTGAATTTATTTATCTTCTGACAAGGCAAAAAAAAATGTGAGAAATTTCTTTTTTCAAGTGGGACCAAAATTTTTTATTTATTTCTGTGTGTGGTTTCAAATGGTTAAAAGTTTAGAATTAAGAATTTTCTTTTTAAAAACAAGATTTTAAAATTTAATTCTTTTTTTGTCATAAATTACTGAATAAATTTTAGAGGCTTATGTTTTTTTGAACACTTGTATTAATTTTATTTGAAATAATCCTGATTATATAATTATTCTAAAAAAACATATAAAACAAATTTTTCCTCTTTCCCTTTTTTTTCAAAAATTAATTTAATAGAACTTTAACCATTTCTTTCTTTCTTTTATTTTTATAAAACAATTTCAATTTGTTTTTTAATTTTTTGATTGAAGAATCTAAATAAAATCTGAATAAGTTTATTTTTATTTTATCTTTTCTTTAAAAAAAAACAAAAATTCAACAAAATTTGAAGAATTTTGTGTTTTTTTTTTCCTGAGACAATCATTCTTAAAGTAAGATTTTAAGAATTTTATTCATTTATTTTTTTGAAATAATTCAAAATTTTGGATTGATTTAGATTTCTTTTGCGGTCAACATGATGAAAAATCTCAATTTTGTTTAATTGATATCATGAGAAATTTCATAAAATTCAATTGATATCATGAGAAATTTTATAATGTTTAAAAATTTCAATTAATTTTTTATTAATTTTTTTTATCTAATTATGATTTCAATAAGATTTTCTCAAATTTTAATTTTAATATTATAGCTGGCTAAAATGAAATTCCAAAACATCTCAATTTTTCTCAATTTTCGCTTCTATCATTGAGTTGGGTTGAAAGGTCAATTTTGTATGATTGTTCTTATTATTTTATTAAAAGATTCAAGCAAAGCGTTTATTTGTCTTCTGCAAGAAACAAATCAGAAACCTGATTGAAAGGAGACGTGCTGTAGGTTACGGGTTACTGATGACATGTTCAGGGTCGAAAAATTCGTTGAAAAATGAGCCAATGATGTCATTGGGTGATTGTGTATGAGGCTATGAGCAATGACATCATGATGTATGCTACTCTTAGCACTGGCTGGGCTTAAAAGAACATTTCATTTGATCCAAGCTGAAGAATATTGAGGAAGGAACGAGTGCCAACCAACGTCATAAAGAAGGGTTAGCGTTGTAGTAAAAAAATTAGTTTTCTGACTGGTTTACTGTAGTCAGTTTTTTAAAATTTATTAATTTGACTTGCAGTATTGAACTTGAATTCGTTGATAAGGGCCATACTAGCCAATTTCGATGCGACTCATGGATGCCATGATGCTTTACGATGAACTAAGAATAAGTTGGATGAATTTTTGATGATCGAGTAAATCTGTCAAGTCCAGACTCCAGAGTAGGTCATCTGATGATAGACCAATAATAAATTGATTAACTACTGATCTGTTGATAAATTTTCTTAATCAAGTCAAGTTGAATTCCTAGTATATTCTTATCTGGATTAGAAAACCATTTTATCAGTAGCTGAAGAATTTGATGATAATCATAAGATGTATTGATTGCTACTGAGGTTCAAATATTAAATTAAATTATTAAATTTGAAGCCTGAAAAAATTTAATTAAATTAAATTTAATTAAATTTAATTAACCAATCCAATCACTTTACATCCTAGCATCAACACACTGCTGTCTAACTGCTGTCCACACATCCACCACACCATTTCACTCACCCTCAATCTAAATTAATTAATTAAAGCCTGCGCCATGTGAAAACTGCACACTGCACACTAAGCTTTGTCCCACTTGATCTGGTTTATTTTTCACCACAAAAAACTTTTCCTAAAACTGTTTGAAAAGATTTTTAAAAACATAAGCAACCGATCATTAGAGTTTGCATGATGGTATAAAACAGTAGCTTACTAAGTAAACTGTACAGTACTGTACAGTACAGTTTCCCTATCTTTCACGTTATGACGAGGTGCATGATACGTAAATTTAAGTTTTGATTTAAACTTTGATTATTTCATGCTCAAGGCTATCGTCATTGAACTTTTTCACTCGGAAAAAATCAGAATTCAGCTGAAAGTCAAAAACTTTAACTTTGATTAAAATTTCGGTCAACAAAATTAAAATTCTTATTAAAATTTATTCAAAAGGGCCCTGGCTTCCTGACCTCAGTCTATACCTCGCCTGGCCATCTTTTATTTGTTCTTAGATCTTATTATTACTTTACGTCATACAAATAAAATAAAATAAACAAAATTCGAAGCAAATAAATT
This sequence comes from Austropuccinia psidii, assembly GCA_023105745.1. Lineage (NCBI taxonomy): Eukaryota > Fungi > Basidiomycota > Pucciniomycetes > Pucciniales > Sphaerophragmiaceae > Austropuccinia > Austropuccinia psidii. The sequence goes on along the minus strand of JALGQZ010000009.1, from coordinate 4,395,756 downwards.
TTATACCATCTCAAATCAACTCAACTCAATCCATCAATTATCATCTTCATCAATTCATTAATTCATCAATCAAACATTGTCTTTTCAATTCCATCAATCTAAAAACTAAAGAATAGAAAATTAAATCGAATTTGAATAACTAATCTAATCTTAAAGATACTGAAATCACCTAGAAGTATACCTCCTTCAATTTCTAATGATGAACAAGCCAAATCAACCCAGTCTCTTACTAACTACCTCAAGCACTTTGAAAGTACCCATCCTTCAACCTCATCATTCTCACTCTATCACCGCTCAACAAAATCCAATCAAAAGGTACAATCGTAAGCAAGATGAATTGGTTTAATTTTCTCTTGAAACCTTGTATCATCTTTAATTAATCTACCCTCTCTTTTTGGCTCAAATCACATAATCCATAGACGCACTTTATAAATGGACTCAACAATTGTTAGCTCACGCTTCTAAGCAACAAGAGCAAGAAATCATGCAAGTCAAAGATCAAAGTAAAGCTTTGTCAAGTTCTCACCAAATATCATCACAAAAAGCTTTGCTAAATTAAGCCCAAGTCTACTTGACAAACGGATCAGTTAACTTAGTAAAAAACTACAGAACTCAATATTATAACAAATCTCCTCTTAGTTCATTTTTATTTTACAAAATTACATCTTAAAAAAACTCACAGTCATCAAATTTTATCATTTTTAATTTGAATTACAGTTTCAAGTCAGAATGTCATGAAAAGAATTCGTCCACTTTTTCAATTTTTATATCAGTGTTTTTACTGCCTTAAAATGTACTTTATTGTAGCTCTTTATTGTTTTACCAGTTTTGTAAACTGTTTGCGAAAACAAAACATTCCAAGTTTGCTTTTATCCTGTAGTCTGACATTCTAGTCGTCTTTCTTTTATTGTCACCATTGAAAACTAAACCCCAACTTACTCTTTCCTATATTCATCCAGACATTGAGTTTATTTAAATATTCTCAATTAAACGATAAAGTAGGTCATTCTAAATCCTAAAGGCTCAGCAAACTCTCATCCCAACCTGAACAATGAAACACCTGTAATTGAGGGATCTGACTAATGTACAAAAACTTATGTGAATACATGTCATGAGTTACTGACTTTGCGTTCAAACTTTTAACTTCTTGAGCTCTTCTCTCAAGTTCTATTATCCAACTTTATGTTTAGAATTTTCAATATTTGTCCACCTACTTTCATCAAGTACTTGGTTAAATTCATCGGGTTTTGGCAGAAAAAACAAAGGTTATTTCATGACGCTTCTGGCAAGTCCTGACTAATTCTGCATTCGAGAATGAGTTTCAAGAGTGTTCTAACCCTTAACTCCAAGCAACGGTAACGCCTCTAAAAGCATCCACTCTCAAGGCAAAACGATAGCTTTGCAAGCAAATGGCAACACAATTACAAACCAAGAACTACCAGGGCAAGATAAAAATAAATAAACAATGTTAAAGCACAGACAATTTTATGAGGTTCAAAGAACTAGAGATTATGAGTTTAATTTCGCGTAAACAATCAATTTTTGAAATAATTTTGAATGATCACAAGAATATATTATTAATGAGATAGGGAGGCCTTCAAATATACATAAATACATCAGGTACTTAACAAACAAAATAACAAAATCCACAAAAGAGCAATCAAATAAATCTTTTAGGCATTTTTCTACTTTTCATCTTCCAGTTCAATGATTTTGAATTTTTCCAATAGAATTGAAAACAGTCAAATTGTCAAAATTATGATCAAGTTTTCAAATAAAAATAAATTTATTCACAATTTAATCAAGTTATTTAAATTTAAAGAAAAAAATGTATACAAATTATTTATTATAATTTTTAGTAATAAAATTCATTCTAATCACAAATTGAATAAGTTTTACTATTAAGATTAACAATTCAAGTTATATTCAAAGTAAAATTAAATCAATTATCAGAAAAAAGTGTGATTATAGCTGATTAAGAAGAAACTCAAATAATTAAAACGTCTAAACGCTTTGAAATTCAGGATTTAATTTTATATAAAATATTATAATATGAAATTATAAGTTTGAAGAAACTAAAAAACATATTTTTATTTTCTTAATTTAATTTTTGAAAAAATAATAATACAATTTTTGATGTCTTGAGGAATTAAAAAATGCACTCCAATTATTTGCTAAATCAAAGCTTGGACCTTTAATGCATCCTCCACCTGCAATTAATTCAATATTTCTGAGTTTTAAATCAATTTCAAAAATGGCTAAAACATTATGGCCTTGAAAATTATGTTAATGCCAAAATGGTCTTATTTATTATTTTCTCATTTTATATGGTGCTCTGAAGCCCAAATGAATCTTTATTTAAAAAAATATAATGGTCCAAAGGGGGATTCTATTTATCATGAAAATTTACCCCCAAAACATTTATTAAATAGAAATGAACAAGCTGACCCCCAGAAAAAGATTGACCCATTTTAAAGAGGCCCATTCAATTATTTAAACCTATTTTTTTGTTAACTTATTTATAATAATCAAAAAAGGAATTCAAAATTTTTAAAAGGAATCACTTAAAAATAAAAATTCCTCTCCCTAAAAAAGGAAAAAAATTCAAAGTAAAAATTTCCAATAAAACACCTCTCCCCTGCCCCACAAAAAATCGGCAAATGTGAAAAAAGGAATGTTAAAAATGGCTTTTTTTTGAAAAAAAAATTGATTATAAAAAAAGAAATACTTATTAAAGGTTTTTATAGTTAATAAAAATTTATTAAAATGAAATTTTATAATCCTATTTGGTTAATTTCTGAATAATTTTATTAAATATAAATTTAAATAAATTTATTTAATTTTCTTTTTAAACTTATATTGAATTTTTGATAAATTTTTTTAATACCTAATTAAGTAATTTGAATTCTTTTCTAAAAAATACTGGAGAAAATATTAACTTAAAAAACTATGAGTTTCTTTTTGATATGTTTTCCCTTTTAATTTGAATCAATTTTTCATTTCAAATCATCATGATAAATATTTTAGGGTTGTTGGTAAATTCATGTAAGCCCTTACTTGTTTCTACCAATTTATGGCAAAAACATGTAATTTTATTTTAAAAACACATAATTGACCTATTTTTTTTGAAAAAAAAAATTCTCAAGCTTAGTTTTAAAAAATTTTATAATTTTTTTTTTGGCTTATTTTTTTCAACATGGAATTTCAATATCCTCAAGTTTTTTTTATTTTTTGCCAAATTTCTCAAATTTGGCCAATTTGACAAAATGGAATATTTTTTAAAAAAAATAATTTAAAATCTTCCCACTTATTAATTTCCTTCATTTTTTTTTTGATAAAAAAATAAAAAGAAGAATATTGAGAATAAAAAAACAGAAGCCCAAAATTTTGGGATTTTTTTTTGTTGAGACAATTGTGCCCCCAAGAAGTCCTTTTTTTATGCTTTTTTTAAGTGAATTGAAAATTCCATTTATGGAATCAAAAGTGCCAAAAATGGAATCACAAATGACATAGTAATTCCATAAGTAGCATCAAAAATGACATATAGCTTCCATTTATGTCCTCAACAATGGCATAAATGGCCTTAACAATTCCATAAATGGCATCAGAAATTCGATAGATGGCATTAAAAATGCCACTTATGGGATTAATAATTCCATAAATGTCATCAGATATTCCATACATGGAATTTAAAATGCAATAAATAGCTAAATTTCATTTAAAAAAATATGCCTTATGTGTTTTTACCAACACCCTTTTTTAAGATCTAATACTAAGATGAATTATTCCAGAAAGGATGATTTAAATATCAATAGATTTAATAAAAAATTAAATTAACACCTGATTACGGAACATCAAGCAATTTTAAAATAATAGATTACTTTTTTATGATAAATTGACTTTAAATTAATTCAAATCTTGATTATTTTTTTAAGCTTCTAGAACAATCTCTTCATATTAAAGATTTTAATCAACACAAAATTAATTTAAATATCTAGTAAATGAAGTTAGAAAGAAATAATCTAAAAAAATCAAATATCATTAAAACAAACTTAAATTAACAAAAAAAAGGAATAAATATATAAGAGAAATTATATAATTTCAAAAAAAATTGAATAAATATTATTAGATTTGGTACCTTTATTAAGAATATCACAAAGCCTATTGAAAGAGTTTCTCGAAATCTTAAGTTGTTCTTTCTTTTTTAATGTAATAGATCATTTTTTCATAAAAAAAGACCAATAACACTCCTTCAACTTCATAATATTATGATAAAATGGGTTTGTACATGAGCCAAAACTTATATGATGACAAGGAACAGCATAATGGACCAAGTTACCTAATTAGGAAACTAAAGAAATGTTTTTTTACCAATAAAACAAAATAATTTTGAGTTATTCTTAACTTAAATTTCAGCTCCATAACCTGCACAAAGCCTTTTCATAAGCTTTCTTCAAAAGAAACTACTTACCCTCCTTTCAAAAAATTCCTTTCAAAGTAACAAACTAGTAGTTTATCAGCTCTCAAGTCCTGGGTTCCAATGGCAAATTGACTTTATCAATTTCATAGAATACTAACACACACAATTATAGAAATACTGTATTAAGATCAATAAATAGATTACCTAGTACTGATATAGATATTTAATTAAGAAACTCATTAAGATGAATTTATTATTAAGAATATTTAAAATCATATTTAAATGAGGAATCCAGAAAGTTCATTCAGAACTTGATATTTTAATGAAGACCATATCACAATAAAAAGGAAATTGATGTATTAATCAAATTCCATGGTTATATTTTTGTACAAATGTGCTTTGGTGGCGGATACCTGAAAACATGAATCTATATTCAATTTTTTAATTTTTCTGCATCTATCAATTGTCTTAACGAGTGATGAGATGCTAATCTACCACTTCACAAGCCATTTATTTTGATAGAACATGGATTGGTTCATGAGTCCTAAAATTTCTGATTGAGAAACATGCATAAAAAAAACTGTAAGATGTGACTATGAAACTGATGATAATATTACTATTGATCAACAGTACTATGTCTGTTCTTATGAAATATAATAATAAAAAATTATTATAACCACAATTAAATAATTATAAAATTATTTATTTCACGTGTTATACACTACTAGTGATTATAACAGTGAGCAGTAATTGTCTACAAGAATCAATTACAAGAAGAATTTAATAATAAAGACTTCTTTTATTAAAATGATAAAATTATTTTAATATATAATTATCTTTTACAAGAATAATTATAAAGATAATTCTTGAAGAAAACTATTACTAGAGAAAAAACTTTAAGAATTAAAGATAAATGACTCACTAATACTCCAAAGAACTTATTGATAGATAAAAGTAGAGAAATTTGATGTGGAATTGTGGATTTAAGAGATCAAAAGGATTGATGACAGTATTACAACAATATATAGTTGGATTCTATGATTTCACGTCTTTCTGGTTGATTCAGAAAGATTAAAAACACTTAAGAATAGCTTGTAACTAATACTTACTTGTTGGTAATAATGATTTAATAAATTGATAAGATGATGATCTGGAAAAAGAACAGCAAGAAGAAGCTTCTTTTAAGTCAACAACAGCTCACAGAGGCGTGCCATGGAGCAAACTAAAAAACCAGTGAGTGAGAAAACAATAAACCTTTTTGGATTAATGATTGCATCATCTGTTGTCACGTAAGATTATCATAATTACTTAATTGATGCTTTTACGTGACTACCAACCCCAATATGGTTAAGAATAAAAGGAGTAACATCCGTAAATCTTCTTTTATTCCAAAATAATCATTGATTTCTCAAGGTTATCAATGTTATTGACAATTTCATCACAGGTTTTAATTACTGTGAATTTTTGAAGATTCAGTGTTTCACGTAGAATGGTCAAAAATGGACTGTAAGTAAAACTTTTAATTTTACTAGTAAAACTGTAATTTTTTTTAGTTGTACCATAGATAATACAGTTCTCCATTGGTCCTGAACGTTTCAGAAAGATTAATTAAGAACTGTATTTTTAATGAATTTTTGAAGTTTTACCTCATTTCTACATAGAATGGTCAAAAATGGACTGTAAGTAAAACTTTTAATTTTACTAGTAAAACTGTAATTCTTTTTGGTTGCACCATAGATAATACAGTTCTCCATTGGTCCTGAAAGTTTCAGAAAGATTAATCAAGAATTGTATTTTTAACGAATTTTTGAAGTTTTTACCTCATTTCTACGTAGAATTGCAAATATCAGTGTTTCACTGGTTGCTATGAGGTAAATCAATGGATACAAGTCCAAAAAGGGTTGTAATTACTCTTTTGGGGTTTATCTATGGAAATTAATTAAGAATTGACGTGGTTACAGGAGTCTAAGTAGCTCTTTACCTCCTTGGCACGTCAAAATAGCAGGTTATTTGCTATTTTCTTAAGATTACAGTAGGTGTAACTTGGTAACCAAGTTCCCAAAGAGTTTTAGTTTACCAATTGGGCCAAGATGAGCCATGGATCCATGCTCTGGAGCTATCCACGCCTCTGAGGCCTCAGAAGTTGGGTACCCTGGCTCTCTTTGATGTCTTTTGTCCCCCTTGCTTATTTTTCACGTAAAAATAGAAATTTAAGCTTAAAGTGAGATATCCACTATGGGTGTACCAAAGGTCCATGTAAGAATACCATGATATTAAGTGCTCAAAACATGCATAACACTATTCTTAGTATATATGTAACATGGGATTTCTCACTTTCCCATTATTTTGGCTTAAAATCAAGAAAAACAAAAATTTTCACGGATCTTTTATGTGGTATTAATGATGTGGTATTGAAGTATTTTCCAATTTACCACCTCAAAGAGTTAATTTGAGCTTATTCACTCTATGGGGCTACCCTAGGTAAATTTTTGTGTAGAATCCAAATCTGGTCTTAAATCCATGGATTTACTTACTCAATAAAAAGTTATTCATCTTTTCTGAAATTGAAAATGATGAATTTTGGATATATGCATGACTTATGAGTTATGCATAATTCAAAATTTCTTTTTAAGATAATTGTGGCCTATTTGGGTATGTAAAATATACCTCAAGGCTCACATTCCCTCCCACCAAAAAATAAAATTGTACTACAATTTTATTAGTGATAAAAGAATAAGGCCCCAAATGGGGGTAATTTCCACTGTCCAACCTCTTCACATCACTCAGATCAAGTAATTTAAAGCACATTTATAGGAATATTCAGGCTTGTGGCCTTCTTTCATGTCTAAATCTTCTTAATAGTTTATCTGAGTCAGGTATTTCTGATTCTGCCATCCATTCATCTTCATGTACTGGATTTCTATATCTGACAAGATATTCTCTTTGATTTTTACCCCTAAGTCTCCTTTCTTTAATGACTTTCTTTATCTTTTTGTCTTCATTCTGTTCCACAGGTGGTACAGTTAAAGGAATTGGGTTTCTTAAAGGAAACAATTCTTTATCAGCCGGTTGATAAGGCTTTATCAGGCTGACTGGAAAGTTGGGGTGTTTATATTCCAATTCACCACTCAATTCCACTTGAACTGCATTGGTTCCATGTAAAGCAACAATAACAAAAGGTCCTACATAAGAATCTTTAAGTTTCATTGGGCCTTTGATATTATTAAAATTCAAGGTTGAAACTAAAACTAAGTCCCCTACTTTGAAGTCTGGTACTTTATGACTCTTGTCCCACTTCTGTTTTGCATAATCAAAAGCATCATCCATACTTTGTTTCGAATGATGTTTCACTTTATCAAGCATTATCTTGAAGCTGGAAGCTGTAGGATGAATGTCAATCAAGTCTTTCCTCAGTGTGTCTGCTGGGAGTCTTGGATTCCATCCTTTTTCTAACATAGCAGGAGTTTGTCCTGTGGAAGAATGGACTGATGTCTTGTATGCCAATTCTAGTGCAGGTATTAGAGTGCACCAGTCATGGGTAAAGCCATCTGAGTCTTTGAGTTCTAATCCATAAGCACAAAATCTCCTGATCATGTCTTCTAAAGTTTGAATCATCCTCTCTGCTAGCCCATCTGTTTGAGGGTGATATGCTGTAGAGAATGATAACTTAGTCCCAAACAATCTATGAAGATTGGTCCAAAGTGCAGATGTGAACTTGGGATCTCTGTCACTTATGATATTCTTAAATAACCCTGTATGAGATATAACTCTACTCCATAAAAGAAGAGCTGTATCCATAGCAGTGTCATCTTTATGACATGGTAAGAATATGGGAGTCTTGCTATATCTGTCTACAATGACTAAACAAGCATTATAGCTTTTGTCACCACTTGGAGGAAGTGCTGTGACCCAATCCATGTGAACAACTTCCCAAGGGGATTTTGGTTTTTGAATATGGATCATCAATCCAAATTTCTTGCCTGTGCTGCTGTTTACCTTTTGGCATCTATCACAGGTATTGAAATATTCAATGGTTTCTTTTCTCCAAGATGGCCACCATGCACAGTTCTTCACTTTTTCAAGTGTTCTGTCTTCTGACAGGTGTCCAGAGTAGATACTATCATGACATTCATGAAGAATGGTATTGATAAGTAATCTACTACACAGTGTCATCACACAAGAATGCTTTGTTCTATGGTAAATAATCCCATCAAACAAGTGAAATCTTCCTTCAGAATAGGAATTTTTCCAAACTCATCAAGTGCATTAACTAAAGATGTATCTTTGCAGTATTTATCTAATAAAGAAGTCAAGATATGGCAATTCTTGTCTTGTTTATAAGATTCTCTGACCTCTTCAAAGAATTCAGTCCCAATATCAGTTATGTTAATTCCTTCAATTGGAATCTGTGGTTCAGCTTCCAAAGGTACATAAGCTGGGTTATCAGGAGTGTTGGCTAAAGCCCATCTACTAAGTCCATCAGCATTCTTGTGAATTTTTCCTGCTTTATGAACTATAGTCATGTTTCCTCTATATTCTTGAATGGCTATTTGCCATCTCAACATATGTCTGTTGGGAGTTTTCATGTTAAGAAGTGATTTCACGGCATTACAGTCAGTTATCACTTCAAAAACACTGCCATCAAGGTAATAGTGTAGTTTCTCAAGTGCCCATACCAAACATAAGCACTCCATTTGGCTTGCACCATATCTGGCTTCTGTTGGTTTGATTTGTCTTGAGATATAACAAACTGGTCCTTCTGTAGGTTTGTCATCAATAATCTGGACTTGATGTAGGGCTGCCCCTAGTCCATCTCCACATGCATCAATGTACAACTTAAAAGGAATATTCCAGCCAGGCATGAGGAGTAAAGGTGCTTCTGTAAGGGCTTTCCTTATCTTCTCATAAGCTTTAATTCTCTCCTGTGTCATCTCAAATACAGTCTGTTGATCACAGATTCTATAAAGTGACTTGGCTAGAATTGCAAAGTCTTTCAGGTGTTTCCTATAGTAACTGGCAAATCCAAGAAAAGACATCATTTCTTTTTTATTCTGGGGTATTGGTTTAAGTAACACTGCTACTACTTTGTTTTTGTCAATACCCAAGCTTAAACCAGAAACAATATGTCCTAATGCTTTGAGTTCTTCAAAACCAAAATTGCATTTCTTAAGTGAAATTTTCATGTTCACTTCTGAAACTTTATGAAGTACTCTTGCAAGTCTTTCAAGGTGCAAAGACCATCAATCAGAACATATGATAATATCATCAATATAAATGATAAGCCATCCTTCAGACAATTCTGTAGGAAAGATGGTGTTCATCATCCTTTGATAATGGGATGGAGCATTTGTAATGCCAAATGGCATTCTAAGATACTCAAAAATACCACAGTGAATGATAATTCTAAGTAATTTCTTAGCTTTAGGCGTCAAAACATTTTTATGGAAGCCTTTCAATGCATCCATTGATGTTATATACTTGGCTTTAGACAATTGAGTCAAGGTTTCTTGAATTCTAGGGATTGGATACCTATCTGGAACTGTATAGGTATTCAATGCTCTGAAATCTCCAACCATTCTTGACTTATCATTATGCCATGCAATAATAACAGGTGTTGTCACTTCAACTTCCTCATTATGGCCTACTTTCCTTAGCACACCAAGTTGGATCAACTCTTGGATATGTTTTTCCAAGGCTTCTCTAGCTCTGGGACTGGCTGGATAAGCTGGTCTTCTAAGTACTGGAGGATATGGTCTGTCAATATTAAGAGTAATATCAACTTCATGTCCTCTTATAGCACCTAATGGTTCATTATCAGAGGCAAATGCATTTTTATATGTGTCTAACACATTAATAAGTTCATTCCTCATCTTTGGCGAAAATGATTGATTAATTTGTGCTTCAACAAGTTGGTTAGTCACAAATTCATCTTTGTAAGTATCCTTGACAGAAGATACTACAGATATCTTTTTTTGCATATTGGAGAAAGCAAATTTTTGTCTCTTGTTATCTCCAATTGTGAAATATCTGTCCTTATGGTTATTTATATCAATACCATAAATATTTAAGTAATAATTTCCAAGAATGATGTGCTGAGATGTGCAATTATCCATTACTACAATCTCAGTTTTCATTCTTACACTTCCTGCTGGATGTGGGAATACAATATTAGTATCCAATATTCCCAGGGGGTACATATTGTTACTGGCACTACTGAATTGTACACCTTCTATTGGTAATAGATGGTTTTTCCATTCAGGAAGTATAATTTGGAGATAATCTTTGCCCACACAAGTGCAAAATGCCCCTGTATCCAAATTTACTTTGGCTTCAATATCACTCATCAGAACTGATGTGATACAGGATGCCCCAGCAGTATAACCCTTTCCTCTAGCAGGTTTTGTTTTACACATTCTAGCATCTTGGATATTGATCAGGTTGCAGCAATCTTCACTGTACTGTGGTAAGTGGGTATGGACTTCTGTGACCTCAAAGAAAGCTGAAATGTTCTCAATGGGATAGTCCTCCACTGGTGTATCTTCAGAGACTGCAGAATCTTGATCAGACTCTTCTTTCTCTTCAGTATACTGAATTTCTTCAATGACTTGAACTTCATTGATCTTTGTCTTCTTAGGACAAGTGTTGGCTAAATGTGAAGTACTTCCACATTTACGACACTTCAAGACAGGTCTTTCTGGTCTTCTTTCTTCTCTAGGAATCTTTGAGACTATTTTGGACTCTATTGGGTTTTTAATCTAAGTCTTACCAATTCTTGTTCTGGTAATGATATCTTCAATAGCATTAATGTAGTCCTCTGTTGAACAAGGTTCCACACATCTGCTTTTGATAGCATGTTCCATTTCTCCTCCACACTTTCTTAATATTTTCATATTAATCATAGTGTCAGACATATCTGGGTGTAAAGCAGATAATATGTCTTTTTGTTTGAAGAACCAAGTAAGTGGTTTGTCTTTTTCTGAGTTAAAAATGGCACTTTCAAAAGCATTTTCCATTTTAAACCTCCAAGAATTATTGGCCCATTTGGTAATCACTTCAGATTTCCACCAAGACCAGTCATGTTTACCATGATCAATCCTCATTTTGTAATACCATTTCTTTGCAGTCCTGGTAAATAAACAGTGTAATTTTACCACTATGATTTCATCAGGTATATTGAAGTCTTCTTGCAACATATCAATAGTCCTGATGAATTCAATATGGTTGTATTCTCCTTCACCAGAGAATGTTGGCCATTCTTCTATTTTTGGAATATCCCTTGTAGAGTAGGCATTTTCTCCTAAGAATGGGGTGAGACTTTCTTTAACAGAAAGTTTCTCTTCAGTTAAAGGTGTAGAATGTCTTGGCATATGTGGTTCATGATTCTTATGAATTTGTTCCACACTTGCAATTATTTCATTCTTCAACTTCTGCCTTTCACTGTCACTTTTTGCTGAGTGTATGGCAAATTGATTGGTATTCTCAACTATTTTTAAGACTTGTTCTTGCAAAATCTTAAGTTGATCATTCATTTTAAAAGTGGAAAGATCTTTCATCTCTTCATGCTGAACTTGGCACATGTTTTCAATTCTTATGCAAGAATTGGTAATTGAGTCAAGTTTGGCATGTGTCACTTGGTGCAATTCAGGGTATGTTTTGTCATTTTTCTTTAATTCAACTATATCTGATGCAATTTTAGTTAACTTTCTATCAATTTTACCAATTTCCACATTAATACTAGTCTGTACACCAATTATTTGCATGGAAAGTTTCTGTTCATCCTTTCCTGCTCCTTGGCTGTGAATTCCATTAGAGTTCTGGCCATATTGAAGACACTGTCCATGGCTGAAGGCTCCAATTTGGGGATCCTGTACCCCTGTGGGTAAGGTCTGTGCCAATTGGCTTTGCCTTTGCCCTTTCCTTGATGGTTCTTGGGACCTTTCTGCTTCTTCTGAGGTCCCTTGGGCTTGTCTTTGGACACTTCTGGAGCTGGTTTGGAGCTGGTAGACGCCACTGGTGCCTCTGTCTCCAAAGCTGGAGTCATTTCCAACTCTTTCTTCTGGTCTATAGATAAAAGACTTTGGTTCTTCAACCAATTATTTATCTTTTTGACCTTGTCTTTGCAAGACAGGGGGCTCCATCCTCCTAAGAGTTTTATGGTCTTCTCCTGACCCAGAAAGCTCTTGATGTGTAAGTAGGAGTTCATGGCCCCCTGCCAAAGGCTTGGGCAGATTTCCCACTCCTCTTCCTTGGCTGCTCTGAACCAGTTTTTGTACTGGCATTGATATATTCCTATTGCTGCCACCTGAAAGTGGTTCAGCCCTGGAAATATTACCATAAATCAGCTCAGGCTCTGAATTCACGTCAAAATCTGTTGGTACAGACCTTGGGGAATGGGGGGCAACTCTGGCATCCTCCAAATGTGTCTTTCTTATGGAAGATTTGGCACTTCTGGATTTGGTCTTGCCTCTTCCTTGTCCACATCCATCTGGTTGGACTGAATAGTTGCTTCCATTTCTGGTATGCACCATTTTCACGTAAATTTAAAGATAAAAGTGAAAATATAAGATAAAATACACACCTTTTGGTGGTAATTTATTCTTTTCAGAATTAAATAAGGTGCCTCTTTTAGCAATCTGCACCTCAATACTGTCTTCAGATTCTGCTTCTGAAGATTCTGGGCTAGTAATATATCTTTTACTGAGTCTGTTGCCAGCTGCACAGTATTTGATTAAAGACACTAGAAAAATTATAAAAGAGAAAAAATTTTTTTTTATACTATTTAAAATATTTTTAAAGATTTTTTATAAGGTTTATATTTTTTAATATTAAAAAATTATTCTTTTTTTAAAGAAAAAAATTAAAATTTAAGATTTTGAATGAAAATTAATTCAGAGTAACTCAAAGAATAATTTTATAAGTTTTTGGATGTGAAAAAGCCACATGTAAAAACAGTATAAAATTAAACCAAATTCCTCAATGAAAAAGATTTCCAAAACAATTTCAAAAATTAGAATTATTTTAACTTTAAAATGAAAGAAAAAATTATTAAATTAATATATTTTAGAGCTTGAAAATATATTAATTAAGGGTACAAGGTTCAAAAAACACGGCCAGGCCCCCAAATGTAAGATGTGGTAGGTATGGTGGTTTTTTAGAACACAAAAATGAAGTCTAGAACATGATTAAAGCCAAGTCTATGGATAAAATCACGGCCAGGCCCCCAAATGTAAGATGTGACTATGAAACTGATGATAATATTACTATTGATCAACAGTACTATGTCTGTTCTTATGAAATATAATAATAAAAAATTATTATAACCACAATTAAATAATTATAAAATTATTTATTTCACGTGTTATACACTACTAGTGATTATAACAGTGAGCAGTAATTGTCTACAAGAATCAATTACAAGAAGAATTTAATAATAAAGACTTCTTTTATTAAAATAGTAAAATTATTTTAATATATAATTATCTTTTACAAGAATAATTATAAAGATAATTCTTGAAGAAAACTATTACTAGAGAAAAAACTTTAAGAATTAAAGATAAATGACTCACTAATACTCCAAAGAACTTATCGATAGATAAAAGTAGAGAAATTTGACGTGGAATTGTGGATTTAAGAGATCAAAAGGATTTATAACAGTATTACAACAATATATAGTTGGATTCTATGATTTCACATCTTTCTGGTTGATGCAGAAAGATTGAAAACACTTAAGAATAGCTTGTAACTAATACTTACTTGTTGGTAATAATGATTTAATAAATTGATAAGATGATGATCTGGAAAAAAAACAGCAAGAAGAAGCTTCTTTTAAGTCAACAACAGCTCACAGAGGCGTGCCATAGAGCAAACTAAAAAACCAGTGAGTGAGAAAACAATAAACCTTTTTGGATTAATGATTGCATCATCTGTTGTCACGTAAGATTATCATAATTACTTAATTGATGCTTTTACATGACTACCAACCCCAATATGGTTAAGAATAAAAGGAGTAACATCCGTAAATCTTCTTTTATTCCAAAATAATCATTGATTTCTCAAGGTTATCAATGTTATTGACAATTTCATCACAGGTTTTAATTACTGTGAATTTTTGAAGATTCAGTGTTTCACGTAGAATGGTCAAAAATGGACTGTAAGTAAAACTTTTAATTTTACTAGTAAAACTGTAATTCTTTTTGGTTGTACCTTAGATAATACAGTTCTCCATTGGTCCTGAAAGTTTCAGGAAGATTCATTAAGAATTGTATTTTTAATGAATTTTTGAAGTTTTTACCTCATTTCTACTTAGAATTGCAAATATCAGTGTTTCACTGGTTGCTATGAGGTAAATCAATGGATACAAGTCCAAAAAGGGTTTTAATTACTCTTTTGCGGTTTATCCATGGAAAGTCATTAAGAATTGACGTGGTTACAGGAGTCTAAGTAGCTCTTTACCTCCTTGGCACGTCAAAATAGCAGGTTATTTGCTATTTTCTTAAGATTACAGTAGGTGTAACTTGGTAACCAAGTTCCCAAAGAGTTTTAGTTTACCAATTGGGCCAAGATGAGCCATGGATCCATGCTCTGGAGCTATCCACGCCTCTGAGGCCTCAGAAGTTGGGTACCCTGGCTCTCTTTGATGTCTTTTGTCCCCCTTGCTTATTTTTCATGTAAAAATAGAAATTTAAGCTTCAAGTGAGATATCCACTATGGGTGTACCAAAGGTCCATGTAAGAATACCATGATATTAAGTGCTCAAAACATGCATAACACTATTCTTAGTATATATGTAACATGGGATTTCTCACTTTCCCATTATTTTGGCTTAAAATCAAGAAAAACAAAAATTTTCACGGATCTTTTATGTGGTATTAATGATGTAGTATTGAAGTATTTTCCATTTTACCACCTCAAAGAGTTAATTTGAGCTTATTCACTCTATGGGGCTACCCTAGGTGAACTTTTGTGTAGAATCCAAATCTGGTCTTAAATCCATGGATTTACTTACTCAATAAAAAGTTATTCATCTTTTCTGAAATTGAAAATGATGAATTTTGGATATATGCATTACTTATGAGTTATGCATAATTTAGAACTTCTTTTTAAGATAATTGTGGCCTATTTGGGTATGTAAAATATACCTCAAAGTTCACAAAAACCTTCATGAGCATTAGACAAAAAAAGGGTATTTTTTTCACTTAATAATTATATTTAAAAGATAAATATCTAAACTATTAAGTTCACATAAAAGCTTCATCCAATAGCCAAGATGTAAGTCAATTCATCTATTTATTGTAAATTATAGTTATATTAATTCCTAAAATGTATATTCTCAGGTTTAGTTTATTAAAATGATAATTTTTGAAGTTTAATTAAATGATTATAATATTCATATAAATACTTAACTAAATATAATGAATTAAAGTATAAGTTTTATACAAAATTTGAGCAAAAAAATAAATATTATTTAATTTGTGATTAAAAAAAAATAAAGTTAATGATCAAATTTTTAGATGGAATAAATAAAGATTTTAAACCTCATTATAATAAACTAATTATTCATTAATTTAACCATTCAAAAAAAAGTTAGTAATGAGAAAAAATAAATAAATGAATTTTTATAAATTCCAAAAATAAATAAATGAATAAGAAATCTTTCAAAGAACTTTAATAAACTTATTAATTTCAGAAATAAAAACAAAAAAAAAGAAATAAATTAAAAATTATTTTAATAATATAAGAATTTGATTAATTCTTATTAAAAGTGTTTTTTTTTTAAAAAAAAAAAGAAAAATCAAAATATTTCATAAATTTAATTTATATATTAATAATGTGTCATTCAAAAAAATAATTCTTCACTGGAATAAAAATATATATATAATAATATGAAAAAAAGACTAAATAATTTTGCGAAAAAAAAATTGAAATAAAAAATTCAAAGATAAAAATTTTAATAAATTAATTTTTTTCAAAAAAAAAAATAGAAAAAAAAATTAAACAAAAAAAAATATTTTTGTGGAATTAATTTTGAGAATTAAAGTTTTAAATTAAGAAAAATAAGAATTTAAAATTAAAATATTGATCAAAAATTCAATCAAAAAAAAAAGACAAAAGAAAAAGAAAAAAAAATGAGTTAAAAATAGATATACTCTAATTTAAATAATTATAATGCAGATATCAATTAAATAATGAAGTTCATAAATAATTTAAATTATATAATATTATTTTCCTCACAAATTATTTTTAATATTTGTGAAAACATTCAAATCTAACTCGATTTTTTTTAATAACATAATGTCTTATTTAAAAAGAATTTTTTTGATTTTAGGGATAAATGATAAAATCAATTGTTTCTTTTTTCAAATAATGAATGATCAAATTATCTGAGATATATTCTGTTGATAAAAAAACTGAGAGAAATACAACTCAATTTTTATATATTAATTTACTACATTATTATTATTATTATTTTGAATTTTACCTATAATCTTGAAGGGAGAAAAATTTCTCTTAATTTTTTTAATTTTTGAAAAAATAAATTTCCCCAACTCAAATTTTGAAAAAAGAATCTACCTTAAATTTTTTTGATCTTTTTAGTTTTCTATTAAAAACTTAAATTTTAAGAAAATTCTATAATTTATTAATTTAATTTTTTGGGTTTATTCCAAGTTTTGAATTTACTTAATGAATTGAATATTTCATTTCATTTCAAAGCATAGTATAAAAAAACTTTGATATTCACTACATAAATAATTTCCTAATATCAACTTAATATTAGTTATAATTTTGATTTTATTTTCTCATTTTTCTCCTTTGATATAGGTCATATTATATAGTATTAATCATCAAATAACTCATTGAATAATAATATGTACTAAATAAATTTGAATAAGCTCAAAGGACCTTATCTCCTTGATCTATTTGAAAAACATATTTTTATTCATTTTCTCTGTTTCTTTTAATAATGTAATCAGATTTTTGGAAAAGATTATAATTTTTGAGGATATTTGTCAAGGCTATTTACATTTTTTGGTCCCTTAAATGAAGTCAATATTTATTCCAATTTCTTTCCTGATATGAAACTTCCACTTTTGGAAAAAATAATTATCCTTATTCTCTCATTATATGATATTTGTTTGATATCAAATCTAATTTTGATTTGAATCTCTCATTTTTATCCTTAGATTCGATTTATCCTTCATAGCTACAATCAACAGATACCTCATTAAATAATAATAACTGCTGAATAACTGGAAATAAGCTCAAAGAAACTTATCTAATATATTTCTTCATTACCATTTTTTTACTTCCATAATAGAATCAGATTTTTGGAAAAGAGAATAATCTTTCATTATATTTCTCAGGGATATTCACATTTTTAAGTCTCCTCAGTAAATAAAATATTTATGTTAGTCAAAATCATTATCTTCAGCTTTAAGCTTTGAATAAAATCTCCATACTCACTTCTCCATTCTCTAATTATGATTTGAATTTCCAATCTGAACCCCCAGCTCCTTTAATTAGAATTTTATAGTGTTAGCTTATGAAGTTATCAATTTTTTAACTCATTTTTGTTAAAATTTTTCTTACTAGTTGTAAGCCTGCAAGAATGGAAAGATTTACCTGATACACGAGCTCCAATCACTTTTTCCAAATCATTTTTGAATTGTTTTTATCTCTTTGTGAAAAATTAGATGTTGGGTTTTTTTACCTCCTTTTATTTCCAAGTCACTCTTTTAGGATTTGTATCTGTAGAAATCTTGTTTCTATAATAAAATTTTACCTTGTTGATATATTAACTTTGCGTCTACATTATAATTTTCTTGTTAAATATGTTGTTACTATAAGAATACCTTTTCAGATAAAGATAGTAGTATTTGTTTGTGTTTTAATTTTATCTTTTAGCTAAAAAATTCAAAAAGGACCATTCTTCTCAAGAATGATTCCCTAACAGCTCTTACAAGTATATTTTTTACAAATAGATTCATAAATTTCTGTTATAAGATCTATCAAATACAAGTGATAAAAACTTCCTTTAAGTATTTTTCATATTGGTGAATCTCATAACACCAAATAAATACGTCTTTTTAGTGATATATTCATTCAAACCAGTAGTATTCTACTTCAGTTTCATTTTATTAGAATTCCCAGTAATCAGAATTGAATTAACACTAGAGGCCCCCGGCTAACACTGGTCCTGATTTTGATTGAGTTGGTGCACTAATACTATCTGGAAATAAGAATTTGGTAAGAAATGTTAGACATTGGTTTATAGTTATTGAGTGTTAGATATTAATAATATAAAAAATCACCCATTATAAATTCAAAAAACCATTGAATCATCCCAATGGCATTTGAGAAAGCTGGTGAAATGAAATTAAATAATTAAAGATCAATCACTACCGGAATGGAATATTCAATTCAAAATCTCCTATAGTTCGTACTTCAGACCTGTTCCCACTAATTAAAAAAGAAATGTATCAAACCACATTTTTTTTAGAAATTTTATCCAGCTTTCAGCCTATATAAAGACTAATTTCTTCTCAAAGATACTTAAATTGACTTAACTTAAAAATAAACTATCTAACTAGCCTTCAGAAAAGTTTTTTTCAGAAATAAAATTGCGAAATTTGAATGAACTGCACTCAGATTAAATAAAGAATCCTCATCTTCTTTCAAAATTTGAAATCAAAAAGATAGAGTTCTTTGAAAAAAAGCAGAAATTTGGAAACAAAATCCAAAGATCAATGTATGAAATTGGATGGTTTTTGCCAAGAGATGTTCAAATTAATATAGTTCAATATTTTATCCAAAGAAAATACCTCAAATAACCTCAAAAATCAGAAATTCAGCTTGTCCACCCACCAGGAATTTACCATTGCCCAGAATTCTTTCAAGAAATTTTTGAAGAAGTAATAATGTCTTATTTCAAATTCCCAGGTTTTCTAGTGAAAATTCTTCTTAATATATCATTTTGGAATCATTTTATAATCAACTAACTCATACACTAGATATTTCTTATGAATTGATTCACTGTTACAATTCTTAATTATGACTTAAATTATTTTTTCCATTTAAATTTATGAAAGGATAGTTGAACTTACTCCTGAAAGTTATTTTTCATTTAATATTTTTGATTATTCATTAAAACTTATTTCGACCAGTGAAGGTCTTGAAATCTGTCAAATAGTTTTGAATGTTAAAAGGTCCAAAATTTCCCTTCATATCTAAGAGGTGATTTCAATGAGACTCTAAGCGAATATTAAATTCAATAAAAATATCAAAAAAAGGAAATTTTAACATATCCAATTCATACAATTATAGGAAAATGTTTGCAATTTAGCTTTTGTAATTAAAATTCTATTGTAAATAGAATTTCTTCTACTTATAAAAATGGTTTTAAAAAATATGGTTTATATTTATAATTACCAATATATCACTGAATTTAAAGTTAAAAAACTTATCAATAAACTTTATTTAAAAAATGATATTAAATCAATAAATTGAGATTCTTAATTAATTTTCACTTGAAGTACACAAAAAACAATTTGATAAATCCTTTCAAGTCATGTTAATTTAAATTTCTTAATTATTTCCCAAATTTTTGATTATACCTGGTAAGTTTTTTAGTTTTATTGGTTCAATTTTCTCATTTAGCTCATCAAATTCCTAACCAATTTGAAACATTAAATCATGAATAATTATACATCTTATAAGCGAATTGATAAAAATTTCACTTGATGAGAACTTTGCATTTGAATTGTTATTTTTTTCAGGAAGTAACAAAACCCTTGATTATTCAAAATTGAGGTTCAATAGTTACTTGTGATATTGAAAAAAATAGCTAAATTTACTATTACATGGATTATAAGTTGACTCCCCCTAATATTCTGGAATAATAAACATTATATCTCCATATTTTGAGTTATCTGATAGTTATTTTTTCTTCAAATAATTATTCTTATGAATTTTATAAGTCCTCATATCTTGTTATAAAATTGAGTTGTGCAATTATTACAAAAAAATTACATGAAAAGAATTGAAGATCCAATGAAAATTTATTAATTTCTAGACTGAGATAGAATAACTAAATAATAAAAAAACATGAATTTTTAACTATTTTTTCTAATAAATAGGTTTGTTAAGAAACATGATTTTTCTTGTTATTATAATGAAGTTGATCCTAATTGGAAAGTCTTCCAGATAATCCAATGCAAATATAATTTTTAAATACAATAAATACTTGGAAGCCTTCCACTTGTGTCCATTTTGAAATTCCCATCCTTTCTTCCTAATTTTCCAATTATGTACAAGATTCCTTCTTCTCCATCAGGAATGAAAGAACCATCTTTTGATATAAAAAACTGCAACATTGATAATACCACAAAGGCTAAAATTTTTCAACCAATGCACTGTTCCCATTGCAAAAAAATGTTTTAGGGTAAATTTTTATCTTACTTTCTAGTTCAAATCGATAATATTTTGAGTTATTATGAAAGATTTTAAAGTATTCAACAAGGGAAATAAAGAAAAGATATTAATTCTGTTGTGTAAAAAAGAGAGTTCTGAGCTTGAGGTGAGTGGGAGTTAACTTTAATTCAAGATATATGGAGGAAAAACCAAAAGAAGTGGTATGAAGTTTTGCTTTTGACAAATTGGATTAATTATCCATGTATTATCTTCAAGATATTAATCAGTTCCCCTTTCTGTGGAATATAACAATTAGAATCTTGAGATATCATTCCCAAGAAAAGCTTTAAAGGACTTCTTTGTCATCTTTAAGATTGAATTGAAACTCCCTGTAAGTGATTTTCTTGCTAATGTATATGGTATGCTGAGGTATGAATTTCATTTTTAAATAAAGAGATATTTATAAGGTATTTTAATGAAGTTTATTCCTGAAACAGTTCAGTATTTTTAAGAAAAAACACAAATTATTGATTATTAAAATATAATGTGCCTAGATAATTGGAATTTTGAAGAAGTGGGGAATTAAAGTGAGTATTTTAAGGAAACAAAATTCAAAATTTTAGATTTAATATGTAGCACATTTAAGCTTACCTAGTAAGAAATTTTTTATGGTCTAAACTATATTTAAAACAATTTATCCTCAAGTCTTCAATCATGGCATAAAATTTGAAATAGATTTTGTAACAAGTAGAATTAGAAATCTTTCAGTTAAAAAAAACCACAACCCAAGCTTAGGATTTGAAATTATTTTACAAAGTTTTTTCAAGAAAAACCATTAGCTTTGATAAAAAGTATTTTCCCAACTCATAGCTTCCATAAGAGAAGTCCCCTCCAATAAACTTTGATATAAGGAGTAGGAAAACAGAAAGAATATATATAATAAGGAGGAAAAAAGAAAAAATTTATAAAAAAAAGGATAAAATGAGGGGGTTCATATTGAGGGTCCAGAAATGAGGAAAGAAGGATACATTATTTATTTTTGAGTAAGGTAAACCTGGATTTAAATATATGTTTCAAACCAAATCAACTCCTTATTCCATTTTAATTCAATATACTTCTATAGCTGAGCATAATAGCAATCACCATGAAAAAAATCATCCCCACCAATGGGGGTAGAATGTCAAACCCAGGTCCAACCTACTTTCAACCTGAGTCTGAAACTTGGTTCTGACCTTGTAATTTTTCTTCAGATACTTTCAGAATAAGGTTTGGATATTTAGAGCTTTACTCAATGAAACAAAATATTACATATTTACCATGGTCTTTGTTTGATTACTGATACATTTAATATACACCATTCACCAATACAATCAATTATTTAATTAATTTTTTTCATAGGGAATTATGCTTCTTTCACAGAAATATGTGAAGTAATTCTAAATGTATTAAATTTTATCTTATACTTACAATGATTGACCCATGTAACAGGTGCTCATTATTGAAAATCATTTATCTATAAACTTTATTTTAATGCAAAGCCCCGATGTATTAAAAGAGTTCATGAAAAGGGAAAAATTTCTAAGCCAAATTATCCACCACACAGCTTTGAAATTGTTTTTTTGAGATACTGGACACACCATTGAAGGAGGATATGGATTGGTTTGAATCATTTTTCTATGAATATACTATACCTGTCTTTTCCCCAGTTATATACCAAATTCATTTTCAAATGATCGTTTTAATAAGCTTTAGAAAACTGAATCTTGACTAAAAGCTCACATAAATCAAGAGTGGCATTTTTTTCAAATATGCTTAATATTGTGTTGATTATTCACAATATTCACAAGAAAAGCATAATTTATTTTCATTTGTATTAGTTTTACAATCTCATCAGATGCTCTCCACATAATGAAAAAGTCTAATAATTAAGGTTATTTTCAATGTAAGCTCCCTTAAATATTGAGTTTTGTCATTCTTGAAATAAATAATTTCAGTCTTTATAAACTTTTTGTAAAGATTTCTTTCTTATTTTTGAATTGTGTTAAAGAAAGCTTGCAAATTTCACATGTTATTTGTTTCATTTGGAAAATTATCCAAAATTGATTTGGAAAAAAACTGAATCATTCTAGTCTTACAGTTCTTATATCTTGTTTTGACCTGATTTGTCTTTGAGGTTAGATACTTATTTTCTATTATATTTATTTTTATTAAAAATTTTGTTAATTTTAAAAAGATTGAAAATTAGCACTAAAAATGTAAGCAAATTTTATTTTCATTGATAGCAAAAATAACATTATTCTTTTTCACTTTTTTTTATGTTTGGCTTGTTTCCATTTTCAGTTATTCTTTGTGTTGAAGTATTGGAAAAGAATTTCTCTTCATTTTTTTCTGTTTTTTTTTTTTAGAATTCTGTCTTGTTTTATTTTGATTTTTGTTTTTTCAGCTATTTTTCAATTTTTTTGTTTTATTGTAATTTTTCTTTGTTTTTTATTTTTGTGATTTTTTGGGGCGGTTTGAATACTTTAAATCAGTTAAGAAGCATTGAGGTTAGAGTTTTATTTTGCTATTTGTTCATGCTATCCATATTTAAAAGAAATAACCAAATAGGCCTCCAAATGTGGTGCTTTTGCACTGATTTGGATTAATCACGCCCCTCAATAAAAATAATAAATCAAAATAAAAAAGAAATATTTCCTGAAAATAAATTAAAAAAACAATTATAAAATTGGAAGAAAATGAAAGAAAATTCAATATAAGAAAAAATGAAATTTAATACCTTTTTGAAATTATTGAACAAAAACTGTCCAAAGCCCCCCAAAAAGAAAATGGATTTTCAAATGAAAAATGAACAAAAAACCCAAAAGAGGGAAAAAATAGAAAACAAATGGAAGAAAAATAAATATAAACAAGAATTATCTTACAAAACCAAAACAAAATTAAGAACAATAAAAACAAAAAATTGAGAAAATAATGAAATTCCAAAACAAAAAAAGAAATTCAACAAATAAGAAAAAATATGATTTTGGAATCATCTTGATATAATATTGAAATAATGTCAGAGCAAATTAGTTGAAAGGAAATAAAATAAGAATTAGAAATTATATGACATGAAAATTCAGCCACACAAAAAATAACAGAAGAATGGCTTAGTAATTGTTTCATATTCTGAAAGCCAAAACTTCAACTTTAATAAGTCCCTTTGGATGGAAATATAATGAGCTTAAAAATTATTCAGAATTTGATAGTCATTAATTTAAATCCTTTGAGCATGTTGCAAATAACTGGATTTACAAACATATTCTTAGTTCACCAATTATTAATAGGGTGATGAAGACTATCTTTGTAAAATTATTCAATCCATTCTTTATGCAATTCCTTTAAATTATTGGCTCTAAAGATAATTGCAGAAAGTCAATGATTTCGTGACCAACCTTACTACAAAAACATTCAAACTGAGCAAGTGTAGGTGGGTTGGACAAAGGCTTGAGAAGAATTTGAAAGAAGTTAAACATAAGTTAAATACAAAGATCAAAAAAAACTGAAAACCCCCACAAATCAAACCATAGAAGTCCTTTTTCTAAATTACTTCTTTCCAATGAGTCTTTATTCTTTAAATGAAGAAAACTGTGGACTACTTGATTATTTATTGATCCTATGCTTATGAATTACTGTAGGAAGCTTTGATTCCTATTAGTAGATATAACCAAATACTTTATACTAAGTATCTTCATCAATATTAGCAATTCCTCGAAAATTAATAATTCTTATATGAAACCAATTATGGGTATATATCAGTCTCAAATTTCAACAAATAAGGCATTTTAATTATTCTTTGCACAAAGTGTATCCGAAATTTCAAAACTAGGGTGTAAAATGATCGGGAGTTAATCATTTTTTTTGTGAAAATGAGGAATAAGAGATGATTTTTAAAATTGACATAAAATAATCTCAGGATTCTTTGGCTTAATAATGAAGCATAAATAATGGCCATCAATCTTTAACATGAAATATTTTTTCACTTTTTTGGTCTTGAGAAACAAAAATCTTGAAATTCAAACTACCTCTAAGCTTAAAATCTGCCTTTTGACTTTATTGAAACATAAAAGAGAGTGAAGAAGTTGTCAAGTTTGAAAAGCCATATTTTCAGCTTCAACTATTCCATTTTTGAAAAAATTACTAGCAAATGTTTTAAATTTAGCAAGGAAAGAATCTATAATTTTTGAGTTTACATGTATTTTGATAAATATGGGCCAAATCCATATTCTATAAAGAAAAAGTTGATTCAAGATTAGTAGAAAATCTCACTAGTAAAATAGAGGTAAATTTATATGAAAATTTAGTTTAAAGTATGCAATAGAACTTATGAATTTAAGTGATAATTGAAAAATTTATAAGATCTAACTACATCAGAAATATTCTGCCGATTCCCTTGTTTGAGATTGAACAGCTTGAGTAGTATCTTTTCCAGATATCACTTATTCTATTCAATTATTCAAAAACTGTAAATAAGTCTTTGGAAACTTACTATTTATTTTAACAAGGCCAAGGATAATATAATTCTAAAAATTTCCACTGATAATCCAAATTTCCAGCGTTGTAATACTTCCAAAGATTTGGGAGGTAAAGTCTTGGGAGAATAGTATTTGGAAATTTTAAGGATAAAATAATATATATTATGTCGCAGATATTATAAATTTATTAATGAAATGAGCTTCTTGAAAAATAAAATATTCACCTTTAATATGAGTTTATTATATAGCTAGAAACATAATCCAAGATTTTTCCTGAAAAGAAGAATAAAGGCTTAATGTCTCTATTAAGGTTTGATTGATTATAGGGAAATTTTTCAAATTAAGTGTCTTCTTCTTTTATTTCAATGAAATTTTTTTGGCCAAATATAACTATGAGGGTCTTGATAAGGTCTCAAAAACTTATGAAACTAAGCACATTGATGTAATTGTAAATTGAGCTTTTTTGAGAGTTCTAATTCTATCTTTTTGTACTTGAATATCGATATACATATAAATTTACATTTATTCTGGCCAAAAGATATTTAAGCTGAAGAAATGATCTTCATAAACTTCAAATTATAATTCTCCATCATAAAATATCACAGGAATAATTAAGCTAGTATTACTAAAAATGGAAATTAAAGAAATGGGTTTATAATTGATTTTGGATATTTTTTTGACATTAATTATTCTCTTTTAAAAAACAAATATGTGATAATTCAATATAAATATCATTAAACCAAATTTGTATTGACATTATGACTTCTCACACTTTAAATTTTGGGCTAAGCAAAAACTTGAGAACGAAACCCTTCTTTTTTATATTATGTGGGACTTGGGAGAGAATTTTAGTCAAAATATCAGCTTCATTTATACAAATAAGTGAAAAAGATAACACTAAAAGTTATTTGCAAAATTCCTCTTTTGATGGAGGAATGGAAAATAATACCCCTTTTTGGTTGGAAAATGTTATTATAAGGATACTTTTTTTCTCTGTAAAATACAAGAAAATATCTAAAAATTGAGTTAATTCTCCATTTCCAACAATATTAGGACATAATGAAGATTTTTGAAACAATAGCTTTATTATTAAAGAGATAAGAATTTAGAATATATTCATATCAAGTAGTTAATATTGAGACTTTCAGGTGTATTATGTATTGCAAAATATTTTGAGAGACAATTTTTGAGAAATAAGAGTACTCAGGTTTTCCAAGATCATGAGAGAAATGAATGTAAAATAAGAAATATTAAATTCTGGAAAAAATACATCAATATTATCACCAATTATTTCAAAGTAAAAATTCAATTTCAAGAATAAGAGCCATAGATAGCTATCATAAGCAAATGTTTTGTCAAGGAAAATCTTATTTAAATTTGAATTTCATAAGTAATTTCAAAATTTTCTTTGAAATGGTTAAAGGATTAAATGATATATCTTAATTTGCGTGACAAGTGATTTTTTAAAGAAAAATATTTTGATATCAATATTTTCAAGCTGGAAATTTTGAATCTCATAAGAGAATTTCAGAAGAAAAGAATTATAAAAGGTACTGTGAAATAGTATATGGGAAAATACAATACTTTGTTATTGAGAAATATACAAAGAATGACTTCATGGCTATTGGTTTCATCTAGATTTGAAAGTTTCTTGTTTATGTTTCAAAGAATTTGATGGAAGAAAGGATTTATCAGGATTTCCAGAAGGTAAATAATTCAATTTATTATATGTGAAGTCTTTCTTAAGCTTTCAAATATGGCTTGAAAGATGATAAAATAATAATATCAAGTTGGATCCCAGTATTAAGCCAATTGGAAGCTGGGTTGGACAGTTAGAATTTTTTTAATTGTGAATACAGTATTCATAAAAAATTTAATAAACACATCCTATTTATTTTTTAATTGAACATGAAGATTTTTGTTATTCTTAATTTCTTGTGAAATTTGAGTAATTACTGTGGGAAACACCTATTAATTATTAGAAATGAAATATGTCACAGTTTTTGAACCCAAATTTTCCCTACCTCAAAAATTTCATTGGTTCTTTGAGGTATTAAATAATATATTCTGTAGAATTTTTACTATTTGAACTCTGAAGATTTTTGAAATCAAAATAAACTAAAATAGAGATAAGACAAGATATTTTGAATGTAAAACTATCAAGATTAATATCATTTATCTTGGGAAAAAAATATTTGAATAAGTAGAATACAATTCCATAAAAATCAAATATCAACCCTAAATCTATCAGATCATTAAGCCAAAATTCTCTTGATTCAGTTATCATTCTGACTTTTTTCAAGTTTTCTTTTTTTTCTTTTTTTTCTTTTTTTTCTTTTTTTTCTTTTTTTTCTTTTTTTTCTTTTTTTTCTTTTTTTTCTTTTTTTTCTTTTTTTTCTTTTTTTTCTTTTTTTTCTTTTTTTTCTTTTTTTTCTTTTTTTTCTTTTTTTTCTTTTTTTTCTTTTTTTTCTTTTTTTTCTTTTTTTTCTTTTTTTTCTTCTTTCTTTGTTTTTTTTTTCTTTTTTCTTTTTTTAAATATTTTTTTTATCCCTTGTTTTCTGCTTTATTTTTGGCTTAATAAATGTTTTTTTTTTCATTAAAAAAATGACAATATCACATATATATATCTTTTTCAATAATGATAATAATGATAATTCTTTTCTTTTTTTTTAAAAAAAAACAGCAATTTTTTTTTCTCAAAATAAAATATCATTTAATTCAGGTTTCATAAAATAAAGTCAAATAAAATCAAAAGTGTTGTTTTGTTTTTCCAAAGGATGTTTTTCCTTTAAAAAAGAATTCAATAACAAATTTTTTTACAAAAATAATATTAAAAAATAAGTTTTTCCAAACAATAATCATAACGGTAATAAAAATTTATGAAAAGAAAAAATCAGTAATATTCTTTTTTCAAAAAATTGCATCGGAGAAATGGCCACAAACCTTCAGTGTTTGATTTAAAAATGATTAAATTTAAGTAGCTCATTCATGTCTGAGGGATGATTATTCATTAAAATTAGAAAATTTTATTATTCAAAAAACTTTTATTTAGATTAGAATTTTTTTTTGTGTACTTTCTATTTTAAAGTACTAATATTTTTTTATCAACTTGAAATTTATTCTCTTTTTTACAATAAAATTCGATTATTCAATGAATTAAATTTACTTTAACTTAATAAAGCAAAACAATTAAAATAAGAAAAATTAAAACAAAACGAAAAAATACTTTTAATTTCAATTTTTTCTGACACATGATGAGAAAAATTTAAAAATTCAAATTTCTTAATTTCTATTCTAGAATTGAAAAATATGAATTCCTAAAAAACCAATAAATGTATATAAGTTTTGATTCTCTTTTGAATAAAAAAATCCTTTATTATTAAACTTTTTTGTAGTATCACTCGGAGCGGAGTGCATTGTCACGATAAAAAATATCTATCAATTGTTGTTTCAATTCTTTCTCGTTAGTTTTACAAACTTCGAAAAAACTCATAAGGTTAAATTCGGCAACAGCTGCCTTTTTTCAAACACTTGAACGCAGTAAATAGAAGGGGAATCAACCACAACAATGTTTTTGTTGTTTCTCAAGCTGAATAAAGCTGCGTTTTTGACTCACTAGCTTCGAAAAACATCTAGCTAGTTATGTAGCTAGCCTTGGTTTCCGGAGATTAAAAGGAATCAAAGGATGGGCCATCCTGCTTTTGAGGTTCCGTAAAGCGTCAGATGGCTCTCAATGAACACTTTCGAATTCTCTCTTAATAAGTTTTAAACCAACACAAGAAGCGCCCATGAAATTGCAAAAAGAGACCAAAAAAAATAAGACGATAAACATTCTATTTCCAACAAGCTTTCAATCTAAAGACTTGGCCAGATTACATAGCAGTTTGTACTGCGTCGAGGGAATGATGTGAGTCCTTATCCTGACATAGGAAAAAGTAGACTGTCATAAATGATAGCACGCAATGAGTTTCCAATATTATAAAGACTTACCGGAATAATGACTGCATGATGCGTGGGGTGAGGTACCGCGCTAGACTGGACTTTGGTTTGTGTACTAGCAATGGTCTTAGGTGTTTTAGTGAAGGTGGTGGAAAGAATTGAATCAGGAGAATCCGGTTCGTCCGTAGACACCTGTCGTCGATAGAGCTGCAAACAATCCCAATAAGAAAGATTTCTGTCAATATTCTCTGCTTAGCGCAAGTCTTTATTGCTTTACTAACACGACCACCAAATCCACCGCCTAATCCAGGACCACCAAAGCCAGGACCACCGAATCCACCACCTAGTCCAGGACCACCGAATCCGCCGCCAAATCTGTTAAAAGGGCCACCGAATCCGCCACCAGGACCAAGGCCATATCCCCCACCTACTCCACCAAACCCATTCCCGTAGCCACCAAATCCATTTCCATAGCCCCCGAACCCATTACCAAAACCACCAAGCTGATTGTTTCGGAAGTAACCACCACCGTTTCTGTTGCCATAGTTGTTAAAACCACCATTTCCATAGCCATTGGACAGGCCGGAGAGGAAGCCACCAGCGTTGCCTCCGGAAGACTGTGAAGATTGGCCAGAAGATTGGGAGAAGGAGCTCGAGCTACCCTGTCCGCCATTTCTCTCTGCTCCACCATTGAATCCTTGATTGAAGCCTCCATTGCCGAAGCCGCCGTTGGCGTAGCCACCATTACCAAATTGGCCATTGGAATATTGCCCCCCTCCAAATCCTGCGGGTCCAAACTGGGGAGCTGGAGTGGCCAAAACTGTTGAGCATACCACAGTCATGGAAAAAGTCAAAAGAGCCGAGGAATGCATTGTAAAACTGAGAATAATATCGAGTATCTTGGTTTCTAATTATTTCAAAAGAAATTCTCAAAGGACGTTCTTACTAATCGTTAACTAAAAACTTAACAACCAAGAATAAAATATGAATAAGTTAGGGAGCACAGCTCACTGCAGATTGAGACTATGTGAAAGGATGATGAGGTTCAAGTGCTTGAGAAAGCTGCGAATTTATAGCGTTTTCTGCAGAGGTAATCATCGAAAAAAGCCTGAAAGGTAAGTACAACGCTTGGCCAATTTTTTGGCTTGCCTTAGTTCAACTGATGTTAGACAAGTTGCTCAGTCTAAAATCGCGATCTTTCAGCGCGGTAGCGATTCGGCGTCATTTGGAACCAAAAAAATATCTAGACCAGCATCATCGCAGTTAGAAATATTTCTTGGCTTGGTTGTCCATCATCAGCTGACGATCATGATCAGATGCAACTGGCCAGTCGGTCGATCATTATCAAATGCAGCTGGCCAGTTGGTTGTAAAGAAAAATACAATTAATTGGCTAGAAACCGTCTCAAGGAACTCGCTCCTCTCTGTATTGAATCAAACGTTTCCAGAAACTGAAGCGAATTTCATATCAACAGTGTTCTTTTTACTGAGACCTAAACTGTTAATATGAGCAGTTGATGACGCAAAATTCACAAAACCAGACAAGTATCAGCTTTAAAATCATAGTCATATTAGTGGGTTTCATTCCTTGACTGACTCACCACTATCCAGGTGTCTGATTAGAGTTCTTTTTGAGATGTGGCTGGCAACGAAAGCAGACATCAAATCAGATAGTTCTCCAAGTTAGCCGGACCAAGTAATAATCCAAATCTGGGATACTACTACCATCTTATGAAATATAATCTCAAAAAGACGACAAGTTCCCAAGACATAGTCAAAACTCCACTCCCTCCAACATACGCATGTGACACGTGGGAGTGCAGCTTTTAGCCAAAAAAGAACATGGAGCGAATGGACTTTTTTCGTCTATTTCTTGAACATTAA
Organism: Austropuccinia psidii; assembly: GCA_023105745.1. NCBI lineage: Eukaryota > Fungi > Basidiomycota > Pucciniomycetes > Pucciniales > Sphaerophragmiaceae > Austropuccinia > Austropuccinia psidii. The sequence continues at coordinate 4,364,596 of JALGQZ010000009.1, read as the reverse complement.
CCTCACAAAGCCAACAATCCTATGCCTCCTTCCCCTCTCCCAGATTGCCCTCTTGCTTCTACTGGACCGGAACAGCATTCCCATCGCTTAGAGACACCACCGATGGTGGAAATCAACCAGCTCATCACCTTCCTCAAAGGTGCGTTATCGTCAAAAATCCCTTCCCGAAACCTGAATGAAGAGCAAATTAAACAAGTTCTGTCCCAAACTCGACAATTAAAACTTCGGTACAAACCCTTGATATAGCCTTAAGTGGGCAAAACCCAACCTCAACTGGCTTAAACTTGATACTTGAAAGGCATGATTGACTAGAAAAACGTACCCTGATCCAACCACCACCACTGATACCAATCTCAACTGCAAACACCTAGGCTACCATGGCAGCAAAAGGTAGCTAAACAAGCCTGCCAAATAGGGTGGACAGCACGCCCTCCTGGTGCATGCCCTCTGTGCATGCACGGGGCATGCATAATCAATGAGAAACCCCCTAGTGAATGCGCTTTCAGAACTATATCAGTTTTAAGGAAAAATTTATATTTGATAAGATGGCCATGAGAGTTTCAAGATTTCATGAAAGGGTGCTACATTATGGCATAAACAATACTGGGTAAATAAGGCCTTTTCTGTAAATTTTCTGCTTGATTCTTGATGCAATTAAAAGATTAGAAAATCAAAACAAAAATTTTGAAAAATATGAAAAGAAATTAGAACCATACATTTTACAACAAAGAAGGCATAGGATGGCTCATGTTGGGGGTTATTCAAGAAAAATACGTCACATTTGTTATTGCATTTGTTTTGGATGTGACTTTATGTATCAAAAAAATCCCATTGGATAGCTATCAACAATTACACTTGAAATATCCAAGGCCTGGGAGTTTACTAGAGTTGGGGCTGCAAACATGATCCATCAGATTTAATTCTGTTTCAGTAATGAAATACCCTTCAAAGTGGCAAAGGTATCTAGCACACTTTCCCATTAGTCACAGCTCTCATCAATAGATGCAACAGTGGGACTGAGACCTGAAATATACCTTCTTGATGTTGCTCTCTCATTTAACTGGGGTTGAGGGGAATTCTTTGATGAGTAATCCAAATACTCTTCATAGAATGTGCCAGATAATGATTCACCTCATTTAAAAATTCAATAATGATAGACTGAATTTCAAAAGACAGTAAAAACCTTGAATTTTCCCATTATGAAATAGTATTACTTCATATATATATTATTCTTTTGGGTCCCCTGATGAGCCATTAGGACTTGAAGCTGAATTTATCTATTATTTTAGTCATTAATCTCAAAGGCAAACTATGAAGCCTTAATCTATTTATTACCTGATATTGAATTACTAGATTAAACAAAAAGGGAGATCCCTCCTATTGATGTTAACAAAAAAATATGAATTTGAAAGGAAGTACCTTTGTAAAGCAAACCTTCCTTTCAAATTTATCATGGTTATTTATTACCAAAGGGCATAATTTTCATCTATTTATATTTTACATACACTAAATTTGGAACCAAAGTGCATGCAGGTGCAGGCCCAAGCATATCAAAAATACATGCACCCGGAATGCAATTTGGAAAAAAGGAATTCCATCTACCCTACTTCCAAACTTTGGGCACATTCCCAAAGGACCCATTACCCAATAATCAAATGTTAAATGAATTGAAACTAGCCACCCTTGTTATCCACACACCATATGTATTCACCATGCTAGATTCACTATCTTCCACTGCTATAACAGACCAAATGAATGAAATTCTAAAGAAACTGGATACATAAGCTGACTCAAAATCATTGAAGATCCAAGGTGTAAAAAAGCCTAACTTCAAATTGTGGAAATATTCTCAGTGCTAATGCTTTTGTGGCATAGTACCATTATCTTTTCATTGTTTTTCTTCTGTTATGTCCTCTGTTGTCACTACAAATTTAGCTCTTTCGTTTTCTGTGAAAAAGAAGCTTAACCATATACCATCAAAGATAGATATCTTACTTATGCCATTATATACTCAGTATTATGTCATAAACCATACTCTCCCCACCATTTAGATCACTCCACCTATCCGTGTACATATAAAACCCCCTATTGTATTCACTTACCCCTCTCTCATCTTTTCCGTGATCTATGTTGTGGTATTCCATACCAGTTCTTCCAAGGTTCAAATCCACAATTTCAAAGCTAAATCTTTAATCAATAATAATAATAATATATATATAAGAAGAAAATAAAGATAAAAGTAAAAAATTGTAAGAAAAAGGAAGAGAATTATATTAAAATAGCAAAAAATAAGTATCTCACTGGAATATACATCAAATTTTACCTGTATTCACATATTGCCTCAACCCCACAACATCAATAATTCTCTAGATATAATGGATTAAAGAAGAGAAATGATACTATACAATCTGTAAGATGTGACTATGAAACTGATGATAATATTACTATTGATCAACAGTACTATGTCTGTTCTTATGAAATATAATAATAAAAATTATTATAACCACAATTAAATAATTAGAAAATTATTTCTTTCATGTGTTATACACTACTAGTGACTATAACAGTGAGCAGTAATTGTCTACAAGAATCAATTACAAGAAGAATTTAATAATAAAAACTTCTTTTATTAAAATAATAAAATTATTTTAATATATAATTATCTTTTACAAGAATAATTATAAAGATAATTCTTGAAGAAAACTATTACTAGAGAAAAACTTTAAGAATTAAAGATAAATGACTCACTAATACTCCAAAGAACTTATTGATAGATAAAAGTAGAGAAATTTGATGTAGAATTGTGGATTTAAGGGATCAAAAGGATTTATAACAGTATTACAACAATATATAGTTGGATTCTATGATTTCACGTCTTTCTGGTTGATTCTGAAAGATTTAAAACACTTAAGAATAGCTTATAACTAATACTTACTTGTTGGTAATAATGATTTAATAAATTGATAAGATGATGATATGGAAAAAACAGCAAGAAGAGGCTTCTTTCAAGTCAACAACAGCTCACAGAGGCGTGCCATGGAGAAAACTGAAAAACCAGTGAGTGAGAAAACAATAAACCTTTTTGGATTAATGATTGCATCATCTGTTGTCACGTAAGATTATCATAATTACTTAATTGATGCTTTTACGTGACTACCAACCCCAATATGGTTAAGAATAAAAGGAGTAACATCTGTAAATCTTCTTTTATTCTAAAATAATCATTGATTTCTCAAAGTTATCAATGTTATTGCCAATTTCATCACAGGTTGTAATTACTGTGAATTTTTGAAGATTCAGTGTTTCACGTAGAATGGTCAAAAATGGACTGTAAGTAAAACTTTTAATTTCACTAGTAAAACCATAATTCTTTTTGGTTGTACCATATATAATACAGTTCTCTATTAGTCCTGAAAGTTTCAGAAAGATTCATTAAGAATTGTATTTTTAATGAATTTTTGAAGTTTTTACCTCATTTCTACGTAGAATTGCAAATAGCAGTATTTTGCTGGTTGCTATGAGGTAAATCAATGAATGTAGGTCCCAAAAGGGTTTTAATTACTCTTTTAGGGTCTAGTCATGGAAAGTAATCAAGAATTGACATGGTTACAGGAGTCTAAGTAGCTCATTACCTCCTTGGCACGTCAAAATAGCAGGTTATTTGCTATTTTCTTATGATTACAGTAGGTGTAACTTGGTAACCAAGTTCCCAAATAGTTTTAGTTTACCAATTGGGCTAAGATGAGCCATGGATCCATTCTCTGGAGCTATCCACACCTCTGAGGACTCAGAAGTTGGGTACCCTGGCTCTCTTTGATGTCTTTTGTCCCCCTTGCTTATTTTTCACGTAAAAGTAGAAATTTAAGCTTAAAGTGAGATATCCACTATGGGTGTACCAAAAGTCCATGTAAGAATACCATGATATTAAGTTCTCAAAACATGCATAACACTATTCTTAGTGTATATGTAACATGGGATTTCTCACTTTCCCATTATTTTGTTTTAAAATAAAGAAAAACAAAAATTTTCACGGATCTTTTATGTGATATTGATGATGTGGTGTTGAAGTATTTTCCATTTTACCACCTCAAATACTTAAATTGAGCTTATTCACTCTATGGGGCTACCCTAGGTGAATTTTAGTGTAGAATTCAAATCTGGTCTTAAATCCATGTATTTACTTACTCAATAAAAAGTTATTCATCTTTTCTGAAATTGAAAATGATGAATTTTGGATATTGCATGACTTATGCGTTATGCATAATTCAAAATTTCTTTTTAAGATAATTGTGGCCTATTTGGGTATGTAAAATATACCTCAAGGCTCACACAATCTATACTATTTAAAAGAATATGCTTAAAAATGATTCAGCTTGTTTAAATATTCAATATAAATAAAAATATGTAAGATCACATAAGTGATACCATTACTCTTACAAAATCATATGTTACATCTCTTGAAATACAAAAAACACTTACATATAAGTTAACATAGTGTTACATTATTCAATACCCACTTGAACTCCCATAACCAACCATTACAGGTATTATTTACAAATTGAATTTTACATAGAAAGATACTCAACTAAATACAGATCAAGGCTGTGAAGAAGAAAAATAAGGTTAGCAGAGATAAGAATAAAATTTCAAAAAGAATGGTGCAATCAACCAAACATATGGTGCAATATCTCTATAAAATGACACCATTCCAAATTTAACCACTAGCAAAAATGTCTTAAGCCTGTGCACTGACAATAATAATTTTCAGAATGTTGCAATAAACCAAACATATGGTGAAATATATTGATCAAATGAAACAATTTTTAATTTACCCCGCAGAAAAAATGTCTCAAGGTGGAATTTTTTCTAAGTCCCTTGTTTTTGGAAGGCTCTATGGAGGGCCCAAAAGGTATAAATGAAGGACCTCTTTCTCTGTTTTCCCCCCATGCTTCTGATTCAGACAATAATCTTGAGGATCAATCCATCCTTTCTCTAGTAGGATAATCTAGTATCTATCTTGAAAAAGATCAGTAGCAAGGTTCAGTATCTTATAGTATTATTTATGATTAATTAATGAAAGAGTCTAATATTATTTAATATTATTACCATTATAGTAGTATTGTTGAAGTAGTGTTTGAAGATATTATCATTAGTGATCTTATCTAATTTATCAATAACCCGTATTCATAGAAGGGATTTCATCTTACCCTTATACCTTATATCATAAACATTTTAGGTATATTGGATTATATTTATATTGATCCGGCCCAAAAGGTATAAAGAAAGGACCTATTTCCCTATTTTTCCCCCCATGCTTCGGATTCAGACAATAATCTTGAGGATCAATCCATCCTTTCTCTAGTAGGATAATCTAGTATCTATCTTGAAAAAGATCAGTAGCAAGGCTCAGTATCTTATAGTATCATTTATGATTGATTAATGAAAGATATTTCTAATATTGATGAAAGAGTCTAATATTATTTAATATTATTACCATTATAGTAGTATTTTTGAAGTAGTGTTTGAAGATATTATCATTAGTGATCTTATCGAATTTATAAATAACCTGTATGCATAGAAGGGATGTCATCTTACCCTTATACCTTATATCATAAACCTTTTAGTTATATTGGATTATATTTATATTGATCCTAATAGTATTATATTACTATTATATTATTTATATATTACCCTTATATTAAGAAAACCACCATAATAAAATTATCTTATCCTTAAATTATTATAAATATATTGATAGTATTATTAAATCACCTTAAAATGTGTTAATTAGCTATCAAGATTATTATTAATATCAATAGTGATATTATAAAATATTCTTCAAATATCTCAGGTCTTGAAAGTAGGAATCCTAGAAGAATTAATTAAAAATAATTATAATCAATAGCAAGAAGTTAAGCAAACCTCAATTATTAAACAAATCTTAGCTATTACCATTATTATCATAGTGATATTTTATTGACAGAATGATAGAGACTGCTGAAGAAAATTCTCTAATTGAAAAGCCAAAAAACTAAATAATTGATTTGTGAGCTCATCAAAAAGGGTATCTTTTTCAGTATATTTAGAGGGGCAGCTTATAAACCTTAGCACCCATGGTTATTGGCTAATTCTGAAATTCAAAACAGAGTAACCAATAATTTCCCCCTCAAGTACTGCCTACTATTTATCCCACAACAAAAGGAGTTCCCACATCTGGTGTCCCAACAGTGGCATTTCAATCTCAAGTATAATTAATAAGATCACATTATCAATCTTAAAAATATTAAAAAAATAATCAAAAAAATGAAAATAAAAAAGAATAAATCAAAAACAAACAAATAAATAAATAATCATTGTTGTAGATCACACTTATCATGGAGTAATCACCATCCTCAAAGAAGGCTCTAATGTTGGAGGAGGAATTTGAGAAAGAGCAGTCCAGAATTGAAGAATTAGGTCAGGAAGAAATTGAAGAAGAGGACTGTTCTTACTTAGAAAATGATTTAGAATTCCAAAAGAAAAGGCTATAATTACGGAAGGCTATGGAAAGAGCTGCAAAAAGACATGGAAAGAAGACAAAATAAAGTCAATTCTCACCTGAAACTACTGGGGATGCAACTATTGAGAGAATTCTCAGACCCCAGAAACCATCACCATCACCAACCCCAAAGACATTTGCAACATCCACACCAGGAACATTGCCAAGAGCAGCAATATTTTCAAAAAGGGTACATATTACAACACCAACTCAGAAACCTGAAAGAGTTACAATACCTAAAATAAAGACTGTTAAAATAAAGGCCAAGGAATATAGCCTCAGCTTTGATGGAAGTGATGTTGAGGATTTTATCAAGAGAGCTGAAAATACAGCATCAATTGAAGGAGTAAATGAAAGGAATTTGGCCATGAAAATAGCATTCTGGAGTGAAGATAAGGATATCAGATATGAAATTGAGGGAATGCCTGGATATGAAATAGAAGATTGGGATCAATTGAAAAAGGAAATGATCAGTAAATGGGGAAAGGTGGAACCAGAAAGAAGACACACGAAAGATTAATTAACAAGACTATTTAATCAAACTCAACAGGAAGGAGGAGTCAAAAGTGTTTCCCAATACAGAATGTTTATTGGGGAATATGACATAATTTTAAAATATATTCTTAAGTATGGGTATATTAAAACAGAAAATGATTATCATGAAGATGTCTTTGATTCCTTATTACCATAAATTAAAGATATTGTTACTAAAGAAATGATCAAAGACAGAACCATGTTTCAAGCAAGAGAAGGAGGATATCTCTTACCTGAAACGGATATTATCAGAAATTATATTGAGGAAGAATTGGAGGCAGCAGTAGCTATTAAAGTAAAATCACAATTATCAAGGTCAGATGGAATCAAAAGTAAAAAGAAAACAGATTTGAATATGAAAGCTGGGAGGAGGTTATCAAGAAAATGAAAGATATTACATAGAAAATAAAGAATCCACCAGCTCAAGAGGCCCATGTCAATGAAGCCCCAAAAGAAGGAAACCCAATGAAGGATGTGTTGGACCAGCTGAAAGAACTATCAGCGGCTGTTAATCCACCAAAGAAGGTCTGGAAGCATAAAACAAACACACAAAGATCAGGCTTAGCACCAAGTGCACAACCATTCAGACAAAGAAATACCCAGGCACCTTTACCAGCAAATTATTAACCTTATGTTACAGCAAAACTGTATTGAAGACCACCCTTAAAGTGTTATTACTGTTTTGAAAATGGTAATTCATTGAGAAGATGCAGATACCTGGCAGAAGATATGGAATAGAGAATTGTAAGTAGGCAAGGATTAAATTTCCTTTACCCTAATTTCCAAAGAGTACCCTCAGAGGGAACCAAATATACAAAGGATTTAGTAAGGGAATTTGATAAGGAACAAAATGTTTTGTCAAAAAACATAATTGAAAATGAAAAGCCTCTATCAAGACAAGAAGATCAAAAGATAGTTGAGCTGAAAAAGGAAGAAAAATAAGTTTCAATTTCTCAAGTAGAAGACTGGGATAATTGGGAACCACCAATAGTATCTTCACCCACTGAGATGTTGGAAACACATGCAACTCTCATACAGACAAAGCAAAGATTGGCTAAGCAAGAAAGCCAAAAAAAAGAAGATCCTCAAAGTAAAAAACCAATACTACCAGGAACCTACCATGAGGATGAGGCTGAAGAAGAGATGAAGATAATTGTTCCAACCAAATTTAAAGAGAAACATACTTCAAGAAATGAAACCTTTGAAAAGACTGAAAGTAAAGAAAAAGAGAATGTTGAGGAGAAAAGTGACAAGCTAAAAAAAAGATGGTTCACCACAAAAATGAGAAGAAATAATTCATAAACAATGAGAAAGAATTAAAACCAAAATTGGCAATTGAAAATGTGATAAAGAAAATCTTGGAACAGAAAATTAACTTAACCTTGGAAGAAATCTTGTCAGTTTACCCAACCATCATTCACAGGCTGAAAGGGATTTCTCTTGAAGAAAAGGAAGCTTTGAAATCAGTTAACATTTTGGACATTAAAGAAGATGTTATTTCTATAAATATTAAAGTTGTTGAAAAACCAAGACTTCATTCTTCCTGTCTACTTGGGTTTATGCAAGTATTTGTCAGAAATGAAGAATATCCAGTAATGGCACTGGTTGATACAGGATAAGAGCTCAACATAATCACTGAAGATACAGAAATAAAAGCCTCACTTCCAAACAGAAAGCTCAACATTAATTTAAGAGGAATTGGAGGACATGCAACATAATTAATTGGATTAGCTGAATTCACACAAGTAATGTTGCCTTCTGGAGAAGAAAAAGAAATTCATTTCTTCATTGCCAAGGGAGAAGTAAATACAGTCCTTGGAATGCCCTTCTTGGCAGACAATAACATTAGATTGGACTTTTCACAGAAACAAGGTGAAATATTTAGCTATCAAGAAGAAGATGGTAGAAGATTATGTATGCCAATATGCAAACCCCATATTTTAGGATGGCAAACCGGCCCACCAAGAGGAATGGAGCTTTGTTCAATGGGGAAAATAAAGGATTGGTTTGGCAAAGTAAAATTAAAAGAAGCTGAAGATGAATCTAAAGAAAAACTGAAAAGTATTATCAAATCAACTAAAAAAAATATTATCAAAAGATAAAGTCTATGGAATGTAATGTAGATAAAAGATTATCCATAATGCATAGGGGAATAGAGAATGAATCTCAGGAGGAAGTGGAAGGAGACCAAGAGGTAGAAGAACAAGAGCCAGAACAGGGACTATCAACAGAAGCACTATCAAACCAAATCAAATCATAAGAACCAAAGTCATTAGCCTGGTATTTAGACAAGGCAATAGAAGAAAACAAGGAATGGGCTACCTTTGATCCCAAAAAGCTGGAGGAATGGATAAATAGAACTCTACCACCTTCAAATAAGTATGATGATTATATTAAAAACAAAACCCTCAAGTAAACAACCTAAGCTTATGCCCATGCCCCAACTTTTGTAAAATTGATGATGAAACTGAAAACAACAAGAGGTATATATGGAAACAAGAAGAAAAATCAAATTTGTATATGGAAGAAGTTAATGAAGGAGAGAAAAGGGAAAATAAAAGAATCTATAAACCAATTGACACCAATGGTATGTTATATCAGGTTTTGGTCAATGGCTCAGAAATCATAGAAGGACAACCAATACATAGTAGAAAAAATCCGTTTGACATATTCCCCAAGAAAAAATCCCAACAAGATATGGATATTGCAATCAATCCAGAAATTAACTATGATCAATACTGTGACAACTCATTGGAGGATCTTAGAAATAATATTATTGACTGTTCCAAAGATGAATAATTTATAAAGGAATAAAATAAATAAGAATCTAATCAAAATGATGAATTCCAAATACATTAAATTTCTCAAGATCCTCCAAAGAAGAAGATAAAGCACTCTCATGCTTATGAAAATCTTTGGGAGGCCTACATAAATCATGACTCTTTAAAAGAGATCAAACCAAGGTTATCTTCAGATTCAAAGCCAGAAGAAAGTTTGATATAGGTTGAAGTCTCACCATTGCAAAAGGATCTCATGAGCACTATTCTGTCATATGATTTAAACCCAAAAATCCCATGGAGAATTGATAAAGACAAGGAAATGCACTTGGAGAAAGAAAGTTTCTTAAAGTATTATGATGAAATGTCATACTGGCAACTTTCGACAACTGAAGAAGAGCCAGATTTCATAATTATTCCCTACATTGAGCTCAAAGATATATACTTTGAGGGTCCATTAAGAATAAAAGGAGGAAAATGGTTGAAGAATATTCCAGGATATGACCTGTCTAAATTAGACTTCATGGAGCTCTTGGATGAGGAAGGAATTAAGGGAAATTTGGAAAACAAGTATTAGGAAGAATTTTCCTTTGATGAACAAACAAGGAAGGCTCTTTATGATTATAGAATTTTGCCACAAGAAGACTCCAATCTGCATAATATGGAGCTTCTTGGTGAAAATCTTTTCTAGGAAGAGTATGGATACCTCTTTATGCACAAAGAAAAAGGATTCATAGGAAATTGGAAAGGTAAAACCCTAGAATCAAGGAACAAAGGAAGGAAAATACTGGGGGAAATGGCCAAGGATATATGTGTGAATAGATTTCTTCAGCAAAAAGAAAAAGGAAAATGGGTTTCATGAATTGAATATATTTTTCTGCACATAAAGAGAAGGGAAAGTTCAAAAAAAACAAACTTAAAAAAATATTTCATTAAAATTAAATAAAATATGAATGAAGATTTGGGTATGAAAGAGTTTTAAATGTAAAAGTATAATAAGGATATGTCTAAATTAAAAAGGGGGTGGGTATCTTTTTCTTATTCCACCTCTCATGGTTTAAGCTTTTAGGATTAAATCCTTGGGAATTTCAATATCAATTTCTATTCAATTTAAATATCAAGAACATCAATTTCTATTCAATTTGAATATCAAGATCATCAATTTGAAGATCTTTTAAAAAAAGAAAAAAAAATTGATAAGATCATAATATTTAATAAAATTAACAAAAATTCAAGATGCCAAAGCTTGGATGTTATGGGGATGAATTGTTGGAGGATGAAGAGATTTCGGATCAAAGGAAATTGAAGAAGCAATATGAAGAATTAATTTTTGAGTATGAAGATGGATTTCAAGAATGTCAGTAATCAAGTCACCAATCAAGAGAAGAAAAGGAAAAATTAGAAGAAATAAGGTTGACATTAGAGGAACTTAGAGTTTTGGATGAAAAATTAGCTTATTGTAGAAATTACTTACCATCAATGAGCAAAGTACAGCTGAAGCCAATTCTGAAAACCTCCAACTTACATAATTCAAAAGCAAAAAAGAGAAGAAAATCAGTAAAATTCAATATAAATAATCAAGTCCTGTATTTTTGGCAGTGACCTCCTGCCTTATCAAAGAAGACCCAAATATTTCTGACATTATCACTTGAAATTTTCATTGATTCAAGCTTTTGGAAGTGACTTCCTGCCTTATCGAAAAGGATTAATTCTTTAGAAAATATTTCACTTAGATTATTCATTTCATCCAGCTTTACCAAGAAGCTATTATAATTATTTATATTTTTTTTGACATCAAGAAACCATTAGAAATTTTTTTATCATATTTTATCTTTTATAATAATCATGTCTGAAACTGATGAAGCAGAAAATAACCTCCAGATCTATTGGCCAAACTCAGAAACAAATAAAGAAAGTGTAAGTTTCGTCTATGAAACTCTTGATAATAGTAGCAATATCAAGAGTACTATGACTGTCCTCAGTAGAAATATATAATATAATGAAATATTATAACCACAAAATGAAATATAATTATTAAAAATAATCATATAAAAAATAAATTTAATTATTATTACAAAATATAATAATAAAAAAAATAAGAATTATAATAAATTATAATTATTCTATTATTGTTATAGTCACTGACAGTTATAACAATAAGAAGTGTAAAGCTCTTAATGAGACAATTACACCTGGAAAATATGAATATTAACCACTTATAAAGAATACAAATATTATTTCTAAAAGAATTAAAACACACACTGTGCAGAAATAATTCTTATAGAATGAAATTCTATATAAAAAAACTAATACTAGATAAAAAAGATATAGAAATTTAGAGAAAACTTACTTATAATATTTATTTAATACAACAAGTCAAACAGCAACAGTTATTATATTAAATAATAATTATAAGTTAAAAACACTCCAAAAATTAATAATTTTAAAGATAAAACAACTTTTCAGAATAAAAATTAAGATTAAAGAGTTTTTAAGAGGAATTTGTGGATTTTTAAAAGATATATAAGATGATAATTTTATATAATAAAATGTATTATTGGTGATTACAACAATAATCTAAATTCTATGATTTCAATTCTTTAATTTTGATTAATAAAGAATAAAATAACCCAAGAATTACTTTGATAATAAGATTTCATATTTAATAAAACTTTACCTGTTTAAATCTCTAATATGATTGGATTGATAATGAATGATGGACAAAAACAGTGATGAAAAGACTCTTTCTATGTCTTCAGAGCAGCTCTAATGATTCATAATGGATATAGAGGGAATGATCAGGTCAAAACCAAACAAAATGCTTAAAAATGAAGTTCTAACTTGAGGTAACTTATTTTTAATCCCAATTTAAAGTTATCAGTGTTATTCTTAACTCCATGTAACTTTAATCCTCATTTAAACTAATTATTTTAAGTTTTTAATATAAATGAACTTATTTATAATAAAGTTCATCAAATGAACAACATAAAAATAGAGTTTCAAGCAGAAATCTCTTAAACTCAATTTTTAATTAATTTTTAATGAAATTATGATTTTCTTTGAGCTTTAATTAAAAGAGTAAATTTCCAGGCTAAATACCCAGAAAATTTATTTGTAAAAGATATTTAAAATTGAATTTATTTACAGATAATATTATATTGTAACCTGTGTGAAGCTTTCAAGAAAATCGATTAAGAAGTGGATTTTTAATGAATTTTTGAACTTATTGCTATTTTTCCATGTAAAATAGCAATAAACACCAAACCTTAAGTTTTGATATGGTTTTAATGCTTATAACCTTAAATTTTCAAGCTTATTTAAGCTTTGACAGTTCTTTGAACATTAAATTCAAGCCTGCATATTGGGATTTACCCTTTGGCAGCTTGAAATTCCTGTCTAAATTGGGATAAAACCAGTTTAAACTTTTATGTTGGATCAAAGTCTAATCTTAAAGTTTAAATAAGGTTGAAAATCCTCCAATACAGGTGGACAAAATTCATTGAATCCTTGCAGATCCAAAAAGTTGGGTACCCCAGCTCTATTTGGTCTTTTTCCTTTGTCCCACCTTTCTGCATGGATTTTGCTGTTTTATTCATTTAAAGCCATACTATGCCCTTAAACCCTTTTAAATTGAGCTCACGCAGGATTTACATTCTGTATGGCAAATCCTTAGCCAATTCATTAAATATACACAACACCTCAATTTCAACTAAAATTTTGGTAAGCTTGCATAAACCTTATGCAACTTTAAATTTAAGCTTATTTAAGCTTAAATTTAACAATTTTAAATATATGTTGAAAAAGCTACATTAGTACTGTGAGAGTCTTAAATCTTCCAATAACATAAGAAATAAATGTTTTTGGGTATAACACCTTATGGATGTACCCTAGGTTATTTTTGGTGTGGAATTCAAAAATGAAATAATATTTATAAATTTCTTTATCCAAAAAAAGTTCTACTTATTTTTTGTTATTTTTTATTTTGAATTCAATTAAAAAGTCTGTTGAAGACAAATTTAACTGTGTATAAAGTTATTTGTGGCCTTATGGGTATGTTATACATACCTCACAGGCTCACATTCCCTAACACCAAAAAAAAATTGTACCACAATTTTTCTTTTGTAGTATACCCCCAAGTTATTTGGGGGGGGGGTATATTCCACTGTCCAACCTCTCTACTCATACTTTTTTAAGTATGTAAAGCACACAATTCAAACTTTTCATTGAGAAATTGGTCTTCTCTCATGTCTGAAGCTTCTGAGAAACTTTTGGGAATCAGGTATTTTGCTTTCTACAATCCATTCATCTTCATGTTATGGATTTTTATACCTGACTAAGTATTCTCTTTCATTTTTTCCCCTAAGTCTTCTTTCTTTCAAGATCTTTAGTAACTTTTTATCCTCAATTTGATCTAGTGGGGGTACTTCTAAGGGTGTTTCATTTATCAAAGGAAATAATCCCTTGTCACTTGAAGTGTAATGCTTTACTAGACTGACAGGGAAATTTGGATGTTTGTTTTCCAGTTCTCCTGTCAGCTCTACTTGTACTGCATTTGTCCCATGAAGGGCTTTAATAATAGATGGTGCTGCAGAGGAATCATTTAATTTCTTTGGGCCTTTAATATTATTAAAGTTCAAGGTTGAAACTAGTAGTAAGTCCCCTACTTTGAATTCTGGGGTCTTATGACTTTTATCTCATTTTATTTTAGCATATTCAAAAGAATTATTCATGCTTTGATTTGCATGATGTCTCACTTTATCAAGCAATAACTTAAAGCTTGAGGCAGTTGGATGAATATAAATCAGATCTTTTTTTAAAGTATCAGCTGGAAGTTTGGGGTTCCATCCTTTCTCCAACATTGCAGGAGGTTTGCCTGTTGAAGCATGGATGGAGGTCTTGTAGGCTAATTCCAATGCTGGTATAAGTGTACACCAATCATGGGTAAAGCCATCAGAATCTTTAAATTCCAGGCCATAAGAACCAAATCTTCTGATCATGTCCTCAAGGGTTTGAATCATACTTTCTGCCAGCCCATCTGTTTGTGGATGGTAGGCTGTTGAGAATGATAGTCTTGTACCCAAAAGCTTATGTAAATTAGTCCATAAGGCTGATGTAAATTGTGGGTCTCTGTCACTAATGATGTTTTTAAAGAGACCAGTATGGGATATTACTCTATTCCAGATCAAAAGAGCTGTATCCATAGCTGTATCATTCTTGTGACATGGTAAAAAGATAGGTGTTTTGCTATATCTGTCCACAATAACAAGACATTCATTTTAACTTTTATCACGTCCAGGTGGGAAGGCAGTTACCCAATTCATATGAACCACCTCCCATGGGGTACTTGGTTCTTGAATATGGATCATTAAACCAAATCTTTTACCAGTAGCTTTATTGGCTTTCTGGCATCTATCACAGCTGTGACAGTACTCAATAACATCTTTTCTCCAAGATGGCCACCAGGCACATGTCTTAATTCTTTTGATAGTTCTGTCTTCAGACAGATGTCCAGAATATATGTTATCATGGAATTCTAGTAGTATGGTGTTAATTAACATTGTACTACATAGGACCATGACACATGTGTGTTTAGATCTATGATATAGTATACCATCAAACAAATGGAATCTTCCATTATCATAAGATGTTTTCCAAATATCATCCAGAGAATTAGCCAAGGCTACATCTTTGCAATCTTTGTCAGGTAGAGCAGTAAGAATATGACAATTCTTCTCTTGCTTATAGCTTTCTCTAACTTCTTCAAAGAATTCTGTTCCAACCTCTGTGATATTAATTCCTTCCATTGGAATTTGAGGTTCTGCACTTGTAGGAACATAGGCAGGGTTGTCAGGTGTATTTGGTAATGCCCATCTACTCAAGCCATCAGCATTCTTATGAATGTTTACATCTTTATTTACTATGGTCATATTGCCTCTATACTCCTGTATAGCAATCTGCCATCTTAACATGCATCTGTTTGGAGTTTTCATGTTAAGAAGTGATTTTACTGCATTACAATCAGTAATTACTTCAAACACACTACCATCAAGATAGTAATGAAGTTTCTCCAAAGCCCAAAAAAGGGAAAGGAACTCCATTTGGCTAACTCCATATCTGGCCTCAGTAGGTTTAATTTGTCTTGAATTAAAACAAATTGGACCTTCATAAAGTTTGTCATTTACAGTTTGAACTTGATGAAGAGCAGCTCCTAACCCTTCACCACATGCATCAATATACAGCTTGAAAGGAAGTTTCCAGTCTGGCATCAATAATAATGGTGCATTGGTCAAGGAATACTTGATTTTATCATATGCTTGAACCATCTCCTGTTTCATTTCAAAAAGAGTTTGTTGATCACAAATTCTGTGTAATGATCTGGCATGGATTGCAAAATCTTTAAGGTGTTACCTGTAATAACTGGCAAACCCTAAAAAAGACATCATTTCTTTTTTGTTCTGGGGCATTTGTTTCAGTAAAACTGCAGCCACTTTGTTTTTGTCAACACCAAGGCTCAGTCCTGAGACTACATGTCCTAGAGCTTTCAACTCATGAAACCCAAAATTACATTTCTTAAGCGATATTTTCATGTTCACTTGAAGAATTTTCTTAAGTACTAATGAAAGTATCTCTAAATGTAATTGCCAGGTTTCTGAACAAATGATAATTTCATCAATATAAATGATTAAGCATCCTTCTGACAATTCATGTGGGAAGATGGTATTCATCATTCTCTGATAATGAGAGGGTGCATTCTTAATACCAAAAGGCATTCTTAAATACTCATAAATCCCACAATGAGCAATTATTCTCAATAATTTCCTAGCATGAGGTGTCAAAACATTCTGATGAAAGCCTTTCAGAGCATCCATGGAAGTAATGAATCTTGCTTTGGATAATTGAGTCAAAGTCTCATGAATTCTAGGAATTTGATACCTGTCTGGAATAGTATAGGTATTAAGTGCTCCAAAATCACCAACCATCCTTGACTTATCATTATGCCAAGTAATGATTACTGGATTTGTGACTTCTACCTCCTCATTGTGTCCAACTTTTCTAAGAACTCCCAGTTTCATTAGCTCATTAATATTACTTTCTAATGCTTCTCTAGCCCTAGGGCTAGCTGGGTAAGCTGGTCTTCTTAATAGTGGCAGATAAGGCCTTTCCACATTAAGCATAATGTCCACTTCATATCCTTTTATAGCTCCAAGTGGTTCATTATCTGAAGCAAAGGCTTCCCTGTATTGAAATAAAATTTCAATAAGCTCTTCCTTAATTTCTAGTGTTAATTCAGGACTAATTTGTGCTTCAATTAATTGACTTGACACAAATTTTTCCTTATTAACATTTCACTTGTTTAATGACAGTAATTTCTCTTTTTTCTAGAGGAAAAGCAATTTTTTGTCTTTTCTTTTCCCCTATAGTGAAATACCTGTCTTTATGATTATTAATATCAATACCATAAATATTGAGATAATCATTCCCAAGTATAAAGTGTTTTGAAGTACAATTACTCATGACAACAATTTCAACTTTCAATCTTATACTTCCTGTAGGATGAGGAAATATTATTGCTGCTTCAAATATACCCAAGGGGTGCATATTTTGGCTAGCACTGCTGTATGTTATACCTTCAATTGGCATTAATTTGTCTTGCCAATTGTTACAAACTTTTTCAAGATAATCTTTTCCAACACAAGTGCAAAAAGCACCTGAGTCAAGGTGTATCTTGGCTTCTGTGTTATTTATCACAATATTAGTGATACAAGATAAACCAGATGTATAACCTTTACCTCTGGCAGATTTGGTTTTCTGCATTTTGGCATCTTGCACATGTATGAGATCCATACATTCATCACTATACTGTGGTAAATGAGTGTGTACCTCAGTGACTTCAAAAGAAACATTGATGTTTTCTATACTAAGCTCTTCTGGTACTTCCTCTTCTTCTGAAGGCTCAGAATCACTGTCATGTAAAGATACATCAGTTGTTTCTTTTGTGTCTTCCACTTTTTCAACATTTATCTCATTGATTCTTGTCTTTTTTGGGAAAGTTTTTGCTAAATGAGATGTACTTCCACATTTTTGACATTTCAAAGGAGGTCTGTCTTGTGGCTTATTTGGCTTTGAAATTGGTTTCCCATTAGTCTTATTGTCTATTGGGTATTTGAACCAATTTCTTCCAATTTTTGTCCTAGTAATGATGTCCTCCATAGCATTGATATCATCTTCTGTAGAGCAAGTGTCAGCCTGTGACTCAAAACCAGAGCACAAGAATGATAACCAAAATACCATAAACCAATGGTATAGCCAAGATACCACCAAAACATGAAATTGAGCCAAATCAGCTCAATAGGTATCAAAAGAAAGAGGAAACTCACCTCTTCCTGAAAATATAAGTCCCATCACCATAGGACAAGAAATAACAAAGCTATTCCTGCTCAAAGTTATTGCTGAGCATAAAACTTAATTTTCACCTCCCATATAAAATTTAGAAGGAGAGGCTTAACCCCGTCAAATGGGTATTCAAAATGAGGATTTAAGCCAGGGCTATCCAATGGTAACAGCCAAACTGAGCTAGCACCAATATTACTGGAGTTATGGTCAATTTCAGGCCAAATAAGGGTGAACAAAACATTCACCTCCCATCTAACTTCTACAGTTTTAGTGTGGGATACCTGAAGTGGGGTCTTTTTAGAAAGAGCACAATCAGGGATATCTGATGGTGTCATCCACTTCCCCATATCTCAACTACTGCAGAAGTTATGGGGCAAACAAGCTCAATACAGCTTTTTGCCTAAAACACGCATATGTACAAAAATCTTGTACATGGGATAACTTTGCCATATTTAATGATACCCATATCAAATGGATTACCATTGTGTAGAGCACATACAGGGATACACACTGAACCAATTTTGAGGTTGATATCTCAAGAATTGACAAAGTTATGGCTGTTTTAAGGTCAAAATCCCACCTGCTGTCATATACAGCCTTACCATGGGATAATATCCCATAATCATGAATATGAGGTGTCAAATAGACAAAGAAGCATGTTTTTACTTCAATACCTCATATTTAAGTCAATACTGGGGTCCCATACAGTTTCTGTACAGCATTCTACGCGTCATACACGTCAGAATCAGGCTGTGAGGTCCCCAGATGAAAATTTTCACCCTGTATTGGTGAAAGCTGCCCAGATGTGGTTTCAAAACCACATCTGAGCCCAATACAGGCTATACAGGCTGTTTGCAAACCACAAGCCAGTACTAGAGAGTGAAAAATCTTCACTTCCTCTACGTGGAAAGGTCTAGCACCCTTTCCACCCCATTTCAGTACAAAAAGGAGGCTTTTCACAGCCAGAATTGTCTCCCCATCCTGCTCTTGAATACCCTACGTAGTAAACTGTCAAAAACAGTTTTACTCTTGGGTAATAAACAGGTATACTCTTAAATTAAAGTATTGTAGTCTTTATTATTGTAACCCAACAGGTAAAGCTGCACCCAGGGCTTTCAACAGCACTCACCACCACTATATTCATTATAGTAAAGCCCTTTTATTCTAAATTAGATCCATCTTCAACCCTTATAAATCATTTTTAAACTATTTTCCACGCTTCACAGTCATAGTTATAGCTGTAAGTAGCTTTATTAACACTGCAACATAGACTCATCCTGAAAGCAAGGTTCAATACATCTGCTTCTTATAGCATGCTCAAGGTAGCCACCACACTTTATTAATATCCTTTTATGTACCATTGTTTCAGACATATCAGGATGAAGGGCAGTTAATCTGTCCTTCTGTTTGAGAAACCAAGACATGGGCCTGTCCCTGTCAATATTAAAAAATGGCCTCTTCCACAGAATTTTCCATTCTAAATCTCCAGGAATCATTTGCCCATTTCAAAATAATTTGTTCTTTCCACCAAGGCCAAGAATTTTTACCATGGTCTTGTCTCATTTTGTGATAACATTTCTTTGCTGATCTGGGAAATAATGAGTTTAATCTGGCACTTATGTATTCATCTGGTATGTTAAAGTCTTCTTTAAGCATATCAATTGTTTTTATAAATTCCATATGATTATATTTTCCTTCACCATTGACGGTTGGCCATTCCTCTAATTTTGGAATGTCTTTTAAATTGCAAGCAGTTTCCACATCATTACTTGAAATTGTATGATGTAAATCATTATTCAAGTTAAGAACATTTATGTCAAGAATTGGTGTGGATTGCCATGGCAATTAATTTTTTAGTGATATATTATGGATACTTGATTGAATGTCTTCTTTCAATTAAAGTATTGCTTTATCACTTTTTTCCAATTGTTCTTGCAAAAGAGCTGCATTGTGACCAGTTGAATTTTCCAAGTTTTGAACTTGTAATTTCAATTCTCTTAGCTGTCCAGCTATAAAACAAATTGAATTGTCATCTGGTTGATTGAGCAAAGTAACTTTAGACTCAATTCTTGCGCAAATTTGCGTCAAAGACACAATATTGTCTTTATTAACATTTTCAAGGCCAAGAATGGTTTTTTTTGCTGGTATTTCACTTGTAATATCTCATTACCCAGCTTTTGTTGGATATACTCAAATTTTTGAAGCTTTGTCATAATTTCTTTATTACAAGATTCAAATTGAGTTACAAGCTTAACAAGATCTATTTCTTTTGGAAAGATTGTTTCAATCTTTCCTCCTCCTTGTTTTTGCATTCCATCAGAGTTCTTGCCATATTGAACACATTGTCCATGGCTGTCTTTTCTTTCTTTGGGATTCTGTAATTCTGTGGGTAAGGCTTGTTCCACTTGGGATTTCCCTTTCCCTTTGCCTTTTGCTTGCCCTTCTGATTGGTCTTTGGGGCTTGCTTGGCCTTTCTTGGCACTTGCTGAGGTGGAATTTTTCTGGTGGATGCTGGGGGAGCTTCCACTTGGATGTTTTCCTTTCCCTGGGCCAACTTCTTCTTTTGATCCTCTGATAACATGCTTTGATTTTTCAACCAAGCTTTTATCTGTTGGACTTGTCCTTTGCAAGACATTGGTGTCCAACCCTTCAGAAGTTCTTCTGTCTTTTCTGGCCCCATGAACTTCTTCACTTTAAGATAAGAGTTCATTGTGCCTATCCAAAGACTTGGGAGAATTTCCCACTCTTGCTATTTTGCGGCCATAAACCAGTTCTTGTACCGACACTGGTAAATCTCCACTGCTGCCTGTTGGAAATGATTCAGGTCTAACAGCAATAGCAGTTATGTCAGCTTCTGGACTCTTAATAAGAGGTTCAAAGGTGCTGGCTAACCTTTGGGAACTGGTGGAATTTCTGGCATCCCCCATTTGTGCCTCTCCTCTGGGCTGACATTCTTGTCTTTTGGATTTGTGACTGGAATGTCCTGGTCCAGATCCATTTGATTGGATGGAGTAATTACTTCCACTTCTAGTAGGAGTCATTTAACATCAATTTTAAGAAAAAATAGACTAAGAATGAATTGAATTCACCTGCTGGACCTTTTAAGGGTTCTTTGGTTATCAAACCCCTTGGTGCTGGGCTGGTTTGAATTTCAATACTAGACGCTGAGGCTTCAGAGTCTGAAGAGCTGTCTGTAATTGATGACACTAGAGAAAAAATAAAAATATAAGTTATTTTATCTAGCAATAAAAATAACTGATAAACTCAACTTATTCAACAAAGCTGTTTTAATGTAATTTATGGCAAATTACGTTAAAAATAAGGAAAAATGTCTAAGATTAAAGAAAAAAGATTCTTAATAAAGATTTTTAATTTTTTATTTTCTTTAAATAAATAATGATTATGCAATTAACAAGTTTATTAATCAAAATTGTATTATTATTCACTTTATACTAGAATAACTCAAAGAACAAATTTCAAGTCTGTGATGTGAAAAAGCCACTAGTTAGACAAAAGAAATTTATTCCAAGTCACTCAATAGTATATTTTTTTGAACAATATTCTTAGGAAAAAATAACTTTATTAATATTATAAAGATTATTTATAAGGGATAAGTCCCAAAAAAGCCAATATTAGGATGAATATGGCAATTTTATGTCAAAAAACAGTAAAATAAGGTCTAGAATATGATTCATTTCCCAAAAATTGGTTAAAATCATGGCCAGGCCCCCAAATGTAAGGTTTGTCTATGAAACTCTTGATAATAGTAGCAATATCAAGAGTACTATGACTGTCCTCAGTAGAAATATATAATATAATGAAATATTATAACCACAAAATTAAATATAATTAATAAAAATAATTATATAAAAAATTAAACTTAATTATTATTATAAAATATAATAATAAATAATAATAATAATTATAATAAATTATAATTATTCTATTATTGTTATAGTCATTGACAGTTATAACAATAAGAAGTGTAAAGCTCTTAATGAGACAATTACAGGTGGAAAATATGAATATTAACCACTTATAAATAGTATAGATATTATTTATAAAGGAATTAAAACACACACTGTGCAGAAATAATTCTTATAGAATAAAATTCTATATAAAAAAACTAATACTAGATAAAAAAGATATAGAGATTTAGAGAAAACTTACTTATAATATTTATTTAATACAATAAGTCAAACAACAACAGTTATTATATTAAATAATAATTATAAGTTGAAAACACTCCAAAAATTAATAATTTTAAAGATAAAACAACTTTTTAGAATAAAAATTAAGATTAAAGAGTTTTTAAGAGGAATTTGTCGATTTTTAAAAGATATATAAGATGATAATTTTATATAATAAAATGTATTATTGGTGATTACAACAATAATCTAAATTCTATGATTTCAATTCTTTAATTTTGATTAATAAAGAATAAAATAACTCAAGAATTACTTTGATAATAAGATTTTATATTTAATAAAACTTTACCTGTTTAAATTTCTAATATGATTGGATTGATAATGAATGATGGACAAAAACAGTAATGAAAAGACTCGTTTTATGTCTTCAGAGCAGCTTTCATGATTCATAATGGATATAGAGGACGTGCTCAGGTCAAAACTGAAAACCCATTCTTAAAAATAAAGCTCTTAACTTAAGGTAACTTATTTTTAATTCCAATTTAAAGTTATCAGTGTTATTCTTAACTCCATGTAACTTTAATCCTCATTTAAACTAATTATTTTAAGTTTTTAATATAAATAAACTTATTTATATTAAATTTCATCACATGAACAACTTAAAGATAGAGTTTCAAGCAGAAATCTCTTAAACTCAATTTTTAATTAATTTCTAAAGAAATTATAATTTTCTTTGAGCTTTAATTAAAAGAGTAGATTTCCAGGCCAAATACCCAGAAAATTTATTTATAAAAGATACTTAAAATTTAATTTATTTACAGATAATATCAAATTGTAACTTGTGTGAAATTTCCAAGCAAATCCATTAAGAAGTGGATTTTTAATGAATTTTTGAAGTTATTGCTAAGTTTCCACGTAAAATAGCAATACACACCAAACCTTAAGTTTTGATAAGGTTTTAATTATTGTAACCTTAAAGGTTTAAACTTATTGAAGCTTTTTAAGCTTGATTAAGCATTGACAGTTCTTAAAACCTTACATTCAACCCTGCATATTGGGATTTACCCTTTGGCAGCTTGAAATTCCTGTCTAAATTGGGATAAAACCAGTTTAAACTTTTATGTTGGATCAAAGTCTAATCTTAAAGTTTAAATAAGGTTGAAAATCCTCCAATACAGGTGGACACAATTCATTGAATCCTTGCAGATCCAAAAAGTTGGGTACCCCAGCTCTATTTGGTCTTTTTCCTTTGTCCCACCTTTCTGCATGGATTTTGCCGTTTTATTCATTTAAAGCCATACTATGGCCTTAAACCCTTTTAGATTGAGCTCAAGCAGGATTTACATTCTTTATGGCAAATCCTTAGCCGATTCAGTAAATATACACAACACCTCAATTTTAACTAAAATTTTGGTAAGTTTGCATAAACCTTATGCAACTTTGAATTTAAGCTTAAATTTAACAATTTTGAAAAAAATGTTGAAAAAATTACATTAGTACTGTGAGATTCTTAAATCTTCCAATAACAAAAGAAATAAGTGTTTTTGGGTATAACACCTTATGGATGTACCCTAGGTTATTTTTGGTGTGGAATCCAAAAATGACATAATATTTATAACTTTGTTTATCCAAAAAAAAGTTCTACTTATTTTTTGTTATTTTTTATTTTAAATTCAATTAAAAATTCTGTTGAAGACAAATTTAACTGTGTATAAAGTTATTAGTGGCCTTATGGGTATGTTGCACATACCTCACAGGCTCACAGAAAGCCAAGACCTCTGGATTACTAATAATTTTAAAGGAATCAAAAATGAAGACCAAAGATGGGGCTTACAAATTATTGAATAATTCAAGATACCAATTATTCAAACTATCCCCTTTATTTAATTTGAAGATTTATTTGGAAATGAAGATGTTACTCAAGAAACCCCTACAGAAGCCTCTTTAAGCCAGCTTCCTGGATCAAACCTTCCAAAACTAGAATTTATGGATATACTTAATTATGATGGAATCAAAGGAAATCTCAATGATGACTATTGGAATGAAATTTTTCATATGGATTCAGATATAAGGAGTAGTCCTTACTGTGGAACAATACAAGCTCAGAGATGGTTTTGTCTTCAAGAATATAAAATTCAGGGTAGAAGTATTAAATGGATAGGGGATTGCTATATTATTGAAAAGGGATTGGATTTTGATTTAGAGGATAAATTCTTACAATTAATAATTCCAATGAAGAATAACCAGTTTTGTTTGAAGAAAGAAGAATGGAATAAGCAATCAAAAGAAATTGTCAGCAGCAAGATTGAAATAAAAATGAAGAAGAATCAATATTATTTTAAGAAAATTATTCCTCAGAAAATTAAAGGCCCAGCATGGCCTTAAACTGCAAGTCAACTTTCTAGTTACTGTTTCTCTTTCTCTATTTTAAATAAAGATATAAAAAAACAGAAAATATTAACACATGCAAGTACCAATGATACATGATGGCCCAGCATGGCCTTAAACTACAAATTTAATTTTTGACTTTTCTGTAATAGTATAAAAAAACATGAGAAAAAAATATCAAAGAAATATATAAAAAAATTTTATTCATAATAAATAAATAAATCAAAGAAAAGCTATATATAACTAATAAAAAAATGAAAATTAATAATTGATATGGAATTCCAAAGTGATTATTGTGGTAAAGATATGTTGATTAGTATAAAAAAAGAAGGAAAAAAAGGTTACAGTAATAGATAAAAAAAGAGCTGGTTATCAAATTCATCTAGATAAAATTTTTTAGTTCTTTATTATGTAATAGTATAGGTAGGTTTTCATATTTAAAAAATAGGGGTGGCTAACTATTTCTTATAACACCCAAAGCACAAGTGGCTATAAGTTTTGGGGAAAGTGGGACTTTAATAATGAAGCATCAGTTTATAAATTTAATCAATTAAAATCAATTTAATTAGTTGTCTTGAAAAAATCAACATTAATATACTATTGAATTATAATATATTTAAGCTTATTTTTCATTAATAAAGTACTTAGAGGCTTCTTGAATTCTCAATTTCATCAATAATTACCTTTCATCAGGTTGAAAATTCCTCATAATTGCACTTCTTCAAAAGAATATTATAGGTTTTGGGAAAAAATTCAAGTTTCAATTTCAAAAAGAAAATAATTTCAAGATATAATTCAACAAAATAATCCAAAAACAAGGAAGATTTAATCTGTATTATGATGAAATTGAACAAATGAAAAGAAGTTTCATTAACTTACCAATACAAGAGTAGAGCTCAAATTAATATTGAATATCTCAAAAATAAAACACAGAATTCCTCTTTTTTCTCACAAAAAAAAGAAAGAAAATTTTGAATAAGGAATACCTCAAGATTCTTTTCACTAAAAGAAGACAATATATTTCACAAGGAAAAAGCCACTGATCAGTTTTGTATAGCATAAATCCTTAAAAAATAAATTAGGAAGCAGCTTATCTTAATATTATATAACTAAAGAAGTCAAGAAACAAAGGAAAAGAATTAGCTAAAATACTCAGAACACATACATGCTACATACAAAGAATCCAACTCACAAGCAGGGGTGACCAGATTTTTCAATTTAATTTTCTTTACTTTTTTTAATTTTTAATTTTTTTAATTTTTTTTGATTTTTTTTAATTTTTTTTTTAAAAAAAAAATTAATAAAAAAAACTGGCCACCCCCTTTCTTTAAAAATAAATCAAAAGAAATAAAAAACAAAACAAACTCATGAGGAAGGAGGAGGCAATATAGAAAATAAATATAAAGCTATATTTGCTAAGATAATATTATAATGATATAACTATCATAATATTATAATATTGAAAATAAAGTAGTATTAAAACAAAAATAATATTATAATACTATAATTTTAAATTCAATAAATACAAAAACAGCTATAGTAAAAGGGATATGTCCCTAAATGATGAATAAATATAAATAATCTTATTGATTCAACACTATAATATTCAGAATAATATTTTCACCTTAAATATATACATTGATAGATATTATCAAGGTTATTTCAAAGATAAATCCACAGAGGCAACTGGCCAGGTTGACCCTACATAATTTAATTTTTTAACCTCACTTGGCTTAAAGAATAACAAAAATTTAGGATATTTTTCTCTAAATATATAAATAAAAAATTACTTTGCTAAAATTATTATGAAAGGAATGGGAGAGTAGCTTGAAAATGTAGCTCCTTTTATATTGAACAGAAGGGCTTTTGGCTCACCCACAACTTGAACATCATAGCATTAGATATCAAATCAACTTTTGGTTTCTTTGGAATCTTCTTTTATTAATTTTAAAGTTTGATTTATATAAGTTTGAATTTTTCTATATAAGTATATACAAGTATATATAAATAGATATAAATTTATATAAGTAAATATATACAAATATAAATATAAATAAATATAGATTAATAAAAATAAATCTAAATCTATATAGATAAATATATGAAAATATAAGTATATATAAATATATATAAATACAAATAAATATAAATCTATAATTAAGTACAAATAAATAAAAGTTAAATATAAATAAATACATATAGATTATAGATATATATAAATAAACATAGATAAACACAAATAACAATAATAATAAATGTAAATAAATATATACACATAAAAATATAATTAGAAAATAAAATAAAATAAAAAAAAGAAAACCCTTCATGTGATTCAAATTAAAATAAGAAGAAAAATACCAATATAAAAATAATATAAAATAAATTCAATAATTTAAATAAACAAAAAAGATATCATTATAATTTACTTTTTTTGAACAAAAAAGAGAAAAATCACTGAAGAAATTAAATATAAGAAAGATTAATTAAAATAAAATAGATGCAATCAATAAAAAAATTAGTCACATGAGGAAGGACTATTATAGTAGGGTATATTAAAAAATATATCCTAAAAATAAAAATAATTAAATTAGAAAATTATATAAAAAAAATGAAAGAAAGAAGAAAAAAGAAATTAATTAGAAAAGAATTCTTCACACAATTCAAATTAAACCAAAAAAAACATATAATAATAAAAACCAATAGTAAACAAAAAAATCAAAATTTAAAATGAAAACAGTTATTAAAGATTTTTTTTAAAAAAAAACTAGATGCAATCAAAGAAAGGAAATACCACTCAAGCAATCAAATATACAAAATTAATAAAAAAATCTGGATGTGGTCAAAAAAAAAGACTAAAGTACAGTACAGTACAGTGCATTACAGTTATGCTGCTGTACAGTGACCCAAAACATGTCTTTGGACACTTTTTTTCAAGAAAAAATTCTCACAAGAGGTTTTTTTAAAAAAATGTCAGTGTGTAAAACTGTTACACGTATTTGCTTCTAAGAATTATGATGCACAAATAGCAAACACACAATGGGATTTTCTCCATATAGAGTGATAACAAAAGCAGGAAATTTTTATTGCCATTTTAATGTGTATTTACATGTCTAAAATTTCTGTACAGATGTGTAGATTTAATGAACAATAGAATTCAAAGAGATATAAATAATGAATGAAGTAAATGTGATAAAAGAACAAAGAATATCAGCCCGATTCATAAGAAATGAAGTTTCTGCCTTTTCAATTCATTTAACTAATAGTGGCTATGTTACAGGTTAAAAAAATAAAAGTCCTACCATCGCGTCATTCTAAAATTGCATTCAACCACAGCCTCCATTTGCTTGTGAATACCAATTAGAAATTTCTCAAAAAAAGCGGCTGAGAGGTCATCCCAAGCGCTCTGAATGGCTTCATGTAGTTTGTCTATTGTGCAGGGCTGGTGATTTTTTGTTACACAAGTTTCCATGAGTTTCCATACATTCTTGATTGGATGGAGGTCTGGCAAGTGGGCTGTCCAGGGCAGCTTGTCAATCTGATTGGTGGCCCGCCATTTGTTTGATATTTGGGCTGTGTGAATTGGGGTGCCATATTCCAGCATTCCTATGCAATCACGAGTCCTAATATAAGGTGCATTGACCATGAAGTTGTAGAACAGTCGCAAGTGTGGCTCATATACTTGCTGTATAAATGTTGAAGCTGTTTGGGTACCATCTAAAAACCTAGTGGGTCTTTCGTGCTTCCAATAAAAGCCCCCATACCATGAGTGATTGTCTTCCCAAACAATGATTAACTTGGAGGTTTATAACATGTATTTTTCTTGAGGCATTCGCCAAATGCGGACCTGATCAGCCTTCTTGCCTAATTGAAATAAGGATTCATCCATCCAAATGATGCAAGCCCATTGAACAAACTGCTGCACAAAGGTGAGTCTTTGATTGAAGTCCAATTGGCGAAGGTAAGGCTTTTTGGGGGCAATACATGATTGCTTGCCAAGATCATGTACTGCCTTGATGAGGGTTTGAATGCTGGCATTGCTCAGAATAGAGCACAAAATTTCATTTAAATTGGCTTGTTGGTTTTGCATAATAAAGGCGTCCAAATTTTGTTGGTCTGCATCATTCAACAATGGTGGTCAGCCGGTTTTGGGCAATTGGCACAGGATCCATTCTCTTGAAGCCATCTGATGGTGTCATTCACAGTCAATTTGGGGACCCCCATGTGCAACAAGACCATTCAGAGTGATAAACAAGCCTGAGACATCCCGACAATCTGGCTGTGTTTCTCCACTCCATCATTGTCAGGCATTAGTATCTAATACAAAAGGAAGTAAAATCAAATTGCAGAAAATTAAAAACAGAAGCGCAAAAGAAATTGTTGAAAAAGAACATAAAAAAAGAAGGAAATAAATACCTGAATTAAAGAATAAAAACCAAGGCAATAAAAATTTTAAATTGATTACTTTGATTGGTTTAATAAAAGTTAATCCAAATGAACCAATAATAATATTTGATGACTCAAATCAAAATGAAAAAATACGACATAAGGGAAAAATTTAGGTAGGGTTAATTGAATAGGAACAAAAAATAAAACAAAACGTAAGGGAAAGGAGGTTAAAACAAAAGAAGTTGTTTTAAAAAAAAAAAAACTAAATTTCCAAAAAAAAAGATTGGGCACAGGTCATGCGCTGTGCATCCATGCAGATGGTGTCCAAAGACATATTTCGGGTCAATGTACTTTAAACTTGAGTATAAACAAAATTATAATATTAAAAAAAATTCATTATATTAAAACTAAAAAAACATTATTAAAAAAAGAAGAAGACACTACTTCAAGTAGAAATTAGTAAAGTGTTTTCTTTAAAAAAAATAGAACAATGCGATAAAATGAATTTTTTTAAAAAAAGAATAAAAACATTCATGATAAAAAAACAAAGAAAGAAACATTACAGTGAATTACTGTACAGTTATTCACTGGCACTTTAAAAAAAATAATTATCATATAAAAACAAAATTAAAAATAAGAAATAAGAAATAAAATAAAAAATAATGATTGCGATATTAAGTAAAGTACAGTACAGTACTATGAATTACTGTACAATTAATATAAAACTTTGACTTTATTGAAATGAATGAATAAATACAAATACAATAAGACTTAAAATTAATTACAGTTTTTTCAAAATTAAAAATAAAAAAATATAGCAATGAAAAATAATTTGCACACACACTTTCCAGCTACAAAAGAAATATTACAATAATTTGCAGTACTAAGAATAAATAAAATTAAGAAATTATAAAAAAAGAAATTTTAAGGATTCACAAAAAATGAAAGTTCATTATAAAATATTCTTTTTAAAAAAAATAAAAAACAATAAATAAAACAAATTAAAAGAAACAATAACTATCATTATTCTATATTATTTTTGTCAAAAAAAAATAATATATACTAGATAATATATATATATATATTATATCATAAATAAAATAAGAAAAGAATACTGAAAGAAGTACAATAATGATATAATCAATGAAAAATGATTATAATTCAAAATGAAATACTTCAGTAATGTCTTTTTCTAAAAACAAATTAAGAAGAGTATTCAAAATTAATCATATAATAATAGTGACAATTGAGTCATAATAACTAAAAAAAGGATTTAAAGTGTAAAATAAATCCATTGATTATAGTAAAACTCAAATTTAATTATAGTTCAGTTAATATTAGAAAATAAGGTATTTATCAAAATAATAATAATAACATGTGGTTATAAATATTATAACACAATAAATATATAGACATTTGGGTAATATGGAGATTAATATCATCACATAAAACAACAAAAATCAATTATATTGAAAATAATAATAATAATAGTGATTAAAGTAGAAAAAAAAGGGTCCACCATGACCTAAAACTGGATTATTTAGTAGAATTATAAGATTTTTTTTTTCTTATAGGTCCAATATGACCCTAAAATAGATTATTTCTATTATTATTATTATTCAAAAAATTCTTATCAAAAAAAATATTTATTCATTTCAATATTAATTCCCAGACACATTTTTATAATTTATTCAACAAAAACTTCATAAATATCTTTACATTTAAGCTATTTATTCAAAAAATACATTTTAAAGTAGGTCTTCTATGACCTTAAAATGGATTTATTTCAAATTTTGGATGATCATGAATTATTCTTTTTTTAATATTTATTTAGTAACTATTTTAATAAATATTTTGATATACTTACACTTAATTTAATATATCATTTCTTAATTAATTAAATATATATCATTATTTACCTTCCATATTCATTTTTGTTCAAGAAAAGGTGGTCCTCTATGACCACAAACTGGAAAATAAAATTGAAACTTCTTTCTATCCATTTTAAATGATATTATTAGCAAAATTATAAGTCCACCATGACTAAAAACTGGACAATCATCAAAAAAATTAAATTTATCTTTTATTTATTTCTCATTTATAAGTATTAATTAGTGCTAGTTAAATTCTCCATGACTTTAAACTGGAAAATTATTCAAATAATTAAATTTATCTTTTATTTTTTTAATTAATTTTTCATTTTTATGAAAATTCATTAGTGTCAATTGGGTCCTCTATGACCTTGAAATGGATTCTTATTTCTCAATTTATTAATTCATTGCACTTATAAGTTTCTATTATTGTTCCTTCAAGAATATAATGAGAATCATTATTTGAAATATTATATAAGGGTGTTAAATTCATATTCAGATTATAGTTATACCCTCTCAGAGTAGAAATATTGATATGCACCAGTATAAGTCCTCCATGGCTGTAAAATAGACATTTTTTATTTTCTAATAGCATATATTAGCCATATAGAATATATAGCAAAAAAGTTAAAAGGTATTGGCATACTAATTTTCAATATCTATTTTAATTTGAGAATATCTTGATGATTAATTCAATATTTGATTATTTATTTCAAACTTCATTTTTTAAAAAATAGAATAAAGTAAACCAAGAATATAAAATGAAATTTCTTTTTATTATTAATTTTAACTCAATAAATATCCAAAGTCCACAAAGACTATAAACTGAAACTTTTACATTTATCATTTTAAATAAATGAATATTCAATTATATAAGTTCTCTATGACTTTAAGCTGGAAAATTATTTAAATTATTTAACTTATCTTTGATATTTTGTCTTTTACATTTCCTTATAATTCATTTGTTTTATTTATGAAAAATTCATTAATGTCAATTATAGGTCCTCTATGACCTAAAACTGGAAATTTTCTTTTTTAATTTAATTCATTATGATCAAAATATAGTTATCACTATATCCCTATAAATAGAATGATGATTTTTTAAAATTGATTAAATGATCTGCTTATTATTGCTATATTGCTTATCAAATATTTTTTAGATTGAAACTGGAACCTTCAAATCAATTATTGGTCCTCTATGACCCTAAACTGGAAAATCCAATTGAAATTTCTTTCTATTCATTATGAAATGAAATTATTATAAATATTATAAGTCCACCAAGACTATAAACTAGAATTCCTTTCCTTCATTATTATTTTTACTTAATAAATATTCAAGTTGCATATAAAATATAAACTGGAACTTTTCATTTATCATTTTTAAAATACATAAAGATTAAATTATATGAGTCCACCATGACCTTAAGCTGGAAATATTAAGATATTAATACTATAAAAGATTATATATGAAAAAGTCAAATACCTATATATAAATAAAACTAAATAAATAACTATATATATATTTCTACAAAAAAGAAAAAAGAAGAAACCACAAGAATTATCAATCAATTAAAGCTTAGAAATATGATGTTTATTATTAATATTATTATTAAAAAAATTTCATTCATAAAAGAGAGTCTTTAATGGTCTTTCTGCTCTAGGTGGCACTTGGACAACTGGTCTTTATATACTTAAACAATACATATACACTAAGCAGCCAAGGTCAGACCTGGTCTGATGAGGGGAAATATCTCTGAGTTGATTAGAGCTATAGCCTTGTACACTGCCACTATATGGTGTCAGGCCACCAAAAATATTAAGCAATCTTCTTAATACTAATAAGACTCATAGTAATAGTAATAATAATAAAAAGAAAACTTTAAAACTCCTCAAGAAAATATAACAAGAATCAAAATTCAAAATACCAAAAAAACTGGAGAAACCAACTACAGAAATTTTAATGGAGAGGAGGTATTATACCAAACCTGAACATCAATCTTACAGATAGAAAGAAAAAAGAAGTATGACAAAGATATTTTAATAGTATCTTGGAGGCTCAATCATGATATGATGAGCTTTAATAAGAATAAATGGAAGATGATAAATATAGAATTATTTTTTTTTGAGCTCATCATAAAAACATCCTGAAGGTATATTCAACTCTAAAATTATGAGAATTTATTTCAATATATAAAATTGGCAATTTAATGAATCCATGAATGGAGTAGTAGACTTCTAAGTCCTTGTATGACTTAAAACTACAGGGGTAGCACAGCTGAGGGCCTATAATCTATTTCTGTATTTTAGTCCATGAAAGGGGTAGTGGTATTAAAGAAATAATGTGAAAAAAGAAGGGGTAAGATTTGTAATGGTTCAAATAAAATCCTCAAATATATGTGAAAAATTGGCCAAAGAATGAAATATTGAAGAAAGAAGGACAAAAATGTAGAAGTGAAATATGCAAGGAGATTGGTAATTACTGAAAAGAAGAAAGAAATATCTATCAACCAAAACATTTTATGAATTATTAAGCCTCAAGGTAGCTCAACTTGATATTAGTAGAAGGAATCTTTTAGCTTAAAAAACCTGCCCTTGGATCAAGTCAAATTGAAGACCAGGAGGTCCTAAGCATGACAGGAAACTGCTCCCTTGTGAAGAAATGGACAAGGGGTCTTATTGTGCTTGCATGACATAAAAAGGCAGGATTTTTTATACCTAATATACAGGGTCTGCACACCTGAGTTATAGGGTCCTGTATCACCTAAAAATGCAATCTAAATTATATAGACAGAAAACAATAAAAAAAGTGAAGATTTATTTAATTTAATAAATGATTAAAATAAGGAGATGAAATAAAGAAAATAGAAGTGATATTATAGTAATTTCAACATAACCAGTATTTTTTTTAAAAAAAAAACAAAAAAAACAAAAAATAATAAAGAAAAAAAACAGAATAAATTCAGTGATATATAAAATGGATACCAAAATAGTGCAGCAAAATATAAATCAGTACTCAAGAAGGTTAAACCAGTTAATGAGCCTATGCCAAAAGACATCAATCCTCCTTTGGGATGGCCACCATTATCAAGAGACCCTTATAGTACACCACTATCACAAAAACCACCTAAATTTATGGTCAAATCAAAAATAACACAATAAAGATTTTAAGTGATAAATTTTGGACCACCTGGATGGCTTTCAGAAGAAGAAAGGAGTCTTCTGATGAGTTTCATAGCTTCAAGAGAAAAAGAAATTGCATTCAGTGCAGAGGAAAGGGGTTTACTGAAACATTCATATGGAAAACCCTACTAAATACCAGTAATACCACATACACCTTGGAAAAAGAAGCCAATACCAATAACAAAGCCCATAATACCCCAGTCTATTGAAATGGCAAGGGAAAGGATTAGAACAGGCGTGTATGAGAAATCTACTTCCAGCTATACAAGTTCAGTATTTTGTACTGCAAAGTCAAATGGCAAACTTATAATTGTCCATGACTCACAGGATATTAATAAGGTAACAATTGAAGATGAAGGATTACTACCACATATTGAAGAATTTGTAGATGCCTTTTCAGGGAGAGCTTGTTATGGACTTGGTGACATAATGGGAGGGTATTATGAAAGAGAATTAGAGAGTTCTACAAGACCCTTAGCTACATTTGAAGCACCACTTGGAAGGCTACAACTCACAGGATTACCACAAGGAGAAACCAATTATGTTGCAGTTTATCAAGCCCAAATGACTTGGATACTTCAAGAAAAAATACCAGAGAATGTAGGAATTTTCATTGATGATGGAGGGATAAAAGGTCCAATATCAACCTATAATAATGATCCTTTACAAGAGAATAATTCTATAAGAAGATTCATTTGGTAATATGCTGTTACATTAGAGAGAATATTATTCAGAATTAAAGAGGCAGGACTTACCATATCAGGTATCAAATTTGCATGTTGTGTGCCAGCATTGGACATTGTAGGGCATGTAGTTTCTTTGAATGGAAGAGAAATTTCAAAGAAGAAGATTAATAAAATACAAAGTTTTCCAAAGCCCCTCAATTAAATGGAAGCAAGAGGCTTTCTGGGACTTTTTGCATATGTTAGAATGTTCATTCAAAATTTCTCTCAGATTGCATCACCACTAAGAGGAGTAACAGGAGATGATGTAGAATGGGAATGAAATGCTAAATGTGACGAAGAATTTATAAATTTAAGAAGAATTGTAGGTGAGAAAATAACATTGAAAAATTTGGATTATGAAAAGGGATCAGGAAAGATTAAATTAGAAGTAGAATCAAGCTATATAGCTGCAGTAGAAGTGCTTACTCAAGAAGACAAAGATGGAAGAGACAGACCAGTTTTTTATGAATCAATCACATTCTAAAGACTGGAATTAAAATACTCACAGACAAAGATGGAGCTATGTGGAGTGGTCAAAATACTCAAGAAACTCCAAACAGTACTTTGGGGACAACATTTTGAGGTACAAGTAGATGCAAAATCCTTAATTGAAATGATAAGCTCACCCTGTTTGCAAAATGACCCAATGACCAGATGGGTTGTATTTGTTCAATTGTTTTCTTTGGAATTAGTTCATAAGCCAGGTAAGAACCTATAATTCCAGATGGGCTATCAAGAAGATCTCAGTCAGAAGATGAAGAAAAAGAAAAATATGATTTTGATTAAGAATAAGAATGGATAAAAACGCACCCAGGGTTTGGAGTAAAGCATAATAATATAATAGAATTGGCAGGAATAAAGCTACCATCAATGCAAGAAAGATTTTGGAAAAGAATGGTGGAATATTTAAATAAATTGAAAAGTCCCTTTGGTAGTAAATAGGATGACTTCAAAAACATTAAAAGGATGTGATCAAATTTCTTTTTGGAGGAAGGCCAACTCAAAAGAAGGAATACACCAAATCCACAAGTAGTTGTGTCAAGTAAGAATTCTCAAAGAAGAATATTGAGATCCTTACATGAAGAAATGGGACACAGAGGAGAAAATGAAACCTATAGAAGAGTTAAAGGAAGATCTTAGTGGGAAGGAATGAAGAAAATAGTCAAAAATGGGTCAAATCTTGTAAAGCTTGTCAAAAGAGAAGTCATTATAACCAAAAAGAGGAAGGAAGAATATCATTCACCTCAACATTATTTGAAAGAGAAAGTATAGATGCAGTACATGTAAAAGCAGGAAGATGGAAGTATTTACTAGTGGCCAGGGATTATTTCTCAGGATGGCCAGAGATAATTGGTTTAGTAAAGCTTACAGAAAAGTCAGTATCAGAATGGTTCACTTCTGAATGTATTTGCAGGTATGGAGCCCCAAAGGTGCTCACAGTAGATGGAGGGCCTGAGTTTGGAAAGAAATTACAAGATGCAGTAAAAAAAGCAGGTTCAAAGATAAGGGTAACAACACCCTACTACCCTGAGTCACAAGGAATGGTGGAAAGGGGACCTAAACAATTGAATGATGCATTGGTGAAGATGTGTGGTGAAAATAGTTCAAAATGGAAAGGAAAATTACCTTTGGTTACATTGGCTTACAGAATATCAACCAAAAGAACACCAGGTTACTTCCCATTTGAGCTTTAATTTGGTCAAAAGGCAGTAATACTCATAGACATTGAAGCAAAAAAATATTTAGAAATTGAATGGCACAAAGTCCAATCTAAAGAAGATTTATTGGAAGAAAGAGCTGAACAGCTTTCAGGAAAAGAAGAAATGAGAAAAAGGGAAAAAGAGAAATTAAAAAAGGCCAGGGAGGATTCAGTAAAATATTGGGACAGGAAACTAGCACATCAAATAAGAAAGACAATCCATCCAGGTGGAATTGTTCTTGTATACAACAAAGAATTAGAGTAAAAATGGGGATTATTGTTCAAGAATATATGGTATGGACCCTATAGAGTTGTGAGAAAAATCAACAATGGTTCATATGAGCTGGAAGAATTAGATGGCACAAAGCTAGCAAGAAGGTTTGCAGCAAGTCAAATAAAGAAGTTCTACCCAAGAGGAAAAGAGTTGGACTCAGAAAAAGAAGAGGAAGAAGGAGAAGAGGAAGTTGAAGATTAATTTCAATTTGAAGATGAAGAGGACTTTGATGAATAAAAATCCTTTTCTTCAAAAACAAAGGGGGAAATGTTTGATTATTTTTTGAAAAAAAAGTGGATTATCATCTTGAATGCTGGGGACAGAATTAAATGGAGAGGGGGATGTGGTATTCCATACCAGTTCTTCCAAGTTTCAAATCCACAATTTCAAAGCTAAAACCTTAATGAATAATAATAATAATATATGAAGAAAACAAAGATAAAGCTAAACCATTTCAAGAAAAAGGAAGAGAATTAAATTAAAATAACAAAAATGAGTCTTTTACTGGAATCTATATCAAATTTCATCTATAGTCACATATTGCCTCAACACCATAACATCAATAATACTCTAGATAACATGGATTAAAGAAGAGAAATGATCCTATACACTCTATACCAGTTAAAAGAATATGCTTAAAAATAATGCAGCTTGTTTGGATATTCAATATGAATAAAAATATGTAAGATCACATAAGTGATACCATTACTCTTACAAAATCATATGTTGCATCTCTTGAAATACAAAAAACACTTACATATAAGCTAAAATAGTGTTACATTACTCAATCCCCACTTAAACTCCCATAACCAGACATTACAGGTATTATACAAAAATTAAATTTTACATAGAAAAATACTCGACCAAATACAGCTCAAGGCTTTGAAGAAGAAAAATAAGGTTAGTAGAGATAAGAATACAGTTTCAAAAGAAATGGTGCAATCAACCAAACATATGGTGCAATATCTGTATCAAATGACCCCATTCCAAATTAAACCACTAGCAAAGATGTCTCAAGGCTGCACACTGAAAATAATAAGGTTAAGAATGGTGCAATCAACTAAACATAGGATGCTATATCTTGATCAAATGACACCATTTTTAATTTACCCACCAGAAAAAATGTCTCAAGGTGGATTTTTTTCTAAGTCCCTTGTTTTTGGAAGGCTCCATGGAGGGCCCAAAAGGTATAAATAAAGGGCCTCTCTACCTGTTTTCCCCCCAATGCTTCTGATTCAGACAATAATATTGAGGATCAATCCATCCCTTCTCTAGTAGGATAATCTAGTATTTATATTGAAAAAGATCAGTAGCAAGGCTCAGTGTCTTATAGTATTATTTATGATTAATTAATGAAAGATATTTATAATATTAACGAAAGAGTCTAATATTACTTAATAGTATTACCATTATAGTAGTAGTGTTGAATTAGTGTTTGAAGATATTATAATTAGTAATCTTATCTAATTTATCAATAACCCATATCCATAGAAGGGATATCATCTTACCCTTATACCGTATATCATAAGCCTTTTAGGTATATTGGATTATATTTATATTAATCCTAATAGTATTATATTACTATTATATTCTTTATATCTTACCCTTATGTTAAAAAAACCACCATTATAAAATTATCTTACCCTTAAATTATTATAACTATATTGATAGTATTATCAAATCACCTTTAAAAGTATTAATTAGCTATAAAGATTATTACTAATATCAATAGTGATCTCAAACAATATTCTTCAAATATCTGAGGTATTGAAATTAGGAATACTAAAAGAATTAATTAATAATAATTATAATCAATAGCAAGAAGTTAAGAAAACCTCAATTATTAAACAAATATTAACTATTACCATTATTATCATAGTGATCTTTTATTGAAAGACTGATAGAGAAAAATGAAAAGCCACACAACTAAATAATTGATTTGTGATCCCATCAAAAAGGTTATCTTTTTCAGTATATTTAGAGGGGCAGCTAATGCACCTTAGCATCCATGGTTATTGGCTAATTGTGAAGTTCAAAACAGACTCACCAATAATTTTCCCCTCAGGGTACTGCCTATTATTTATCCCACAGCAAAGGGAGTTCCCACAAGGCTATTGCTACACTTCTGTAGGTTTTTGCAGAGGTGTTTCTCCCATCCCCAATTGTTACTTAATGCTAAGACTCTGTCTTGCCCAATCAAATTTCTTCTTGTTTAACAGATTATGAGATCAGTTCTCTAACAAACTGAAAAACCCTCCCATCTCCCTCCATCACTGAAAATTCACTGGAGCTTTCTTAGAAGAACAAACTAAATGTCTCCAGCTACCTTGACTGGGTCATTCACTTAGAAGACATCCTTGGCCTAAAAGGCTACCTCAATCTTTTCACCAAATCATAAAAATTTGAATGTGAAAAGGTTGATCCCAAAAGATCACAGAAGGCTTTCTATATACTTTGAACTAATTGTGAAATCAAAGTAACTGTTGAATTTTCTGCTCAATCTGGTAAAGACCCTCAAGAGTTGGAATCTCATGGAGGCCTTCTACCAACCCGAAATTGTACAAAAAAATGACCTTCCTCAGCCAAATCTTCTCCACAAACTTTGGAAACTCTAAGATTGAAAGAAATACAGCTCACTACATGAGAACACCTGCCATTTATGCAGTTTCATACAGAATTCTGACAAAGCATGTCAAGATTGTTGATTACGTCAGTTCCATGTGGACACTTCCCATTCTTCCCCCAAATTTGGCTTGGGAAATTTGATATAGAAGAAAAGGCTCCCACCCTCAGAAACACTGTGGAAAATATCAGATTATTAAATCAAAGAGAATCAAAAGGAGAGGAAAGCTCAAAAGCCCCCACTTCAAAAGAAATGCCACATGATGGAGTTTGAGCTACAACTTGTGAGTAACAACCAGTCTCTAAAACTAGTTTGATAGCCTTTTTGGAAAGAATTACCTTTATTGAGGTCTGGAGGACAGAATTGTGGCAATAAACTGATTCCCAACATCATGGGTTTGATTATGGTTGGAGACAAGGGGACATCTCAATCAAACAACCAAGAATTGTTGGGTTTTCTATTAAGTTGGCGTAAAAGGGTTCTTCCACTTAGAGGTTGCTTGTAAGCTCCTGTTGTGACTAATTTAGCTCCATGAGGATGAAATGGGTAATACAATTAGTTAGATATACTTTGGGACACAGTACT
Source organism: Austropuccinia psidii (assembly GCA_023105745.1). Lineage (NCBI taxonomy): Eukaryota > Fungi > Basidiomycota > Pucciniomycetes > Pucciniales > Sphaerophragmiaceae > Austropuccinia > Austropuccinia psidii. Next base: position 4,324,474 of record JALGQZ010000009.1, on the reverse strand, counting down.
CTAACCCAGTGTTAGTGTCACATGGTGGAATGTGATATACAGTTTGTCAGTATCAAACAGTATTTCAGCTGGCTTAATAGACTCCTTTTAAGAAAGATTTTCCTTTGTTGAGGTCTGTAAGAAAGAATTGTGACAAGAAAAAAGCCTTGCATAACCCCTTTTCAAAGAATTCCTGAAATTAAGTCCTGGCTGGCACAACCCATTTACCAAACACTCCAAACCAGAATTTTCTCACCTGAAACTGGTAAAAACTACCAAATACCTTATGACCTCCTCTTCCAAAAACACCCCAAGACTTCCAATCTTATCTTAGACTCAGGATCCACAATCTCAACAGTCAATGACTCAAGTCTATTCACTTCCTTGTTGAACATCTCTGAAAACATCAAGCTTGTCAAAGGCTCTGTTATCAATGCCTCAGGAAAAAAGATGGTGTGGGAACTCCTTTTGGTGTCAAATTAAATAAGGCAGTAGCTTGAGGGGGAAATTATTGGTAAGTATGTTTTGAATTTCAGAATAGTCCAATAACCATGGGTGCTAAGGTGTATTATCTGCCCCTCCAAATAATACTGGATAGTCAGGCTACAGAAAATCACAAAATAAAATATGTCAGGATGAAACTATGATGAAGGTGTAAATAGGCCAGTTACAACTTTAAGTATGTTTGTGACACGGTAAAAATGGTTAAAACAGATTTATAAGAGTTGAAGATGATTTTATTTAATATTAAAAGGGATTTACTATATATAATATAGTGGTGGTGATCACTGTTGAAATCCCTGGGTGAAGCTTTATCTGTTGGGTTACAATAATAAAATACTACAATAATTAAGATTTATAATTATACCTGATTGTTAACCAAGAGTAAAACTGTTTTTGACAGTTTACTATGTAGGTTATTCAAAAGCAGGATGAGGAGACAATTCTGGCTGTGAAAAGCCTCCTTTTTATCCTGAAATGGGGTGGAAAGGGTGCTAGACCTTTCCACGTAGAGGAAGTGAAGATTTTTCACTCTCTAGTACTGGCTTGTGGTTTGAAAACACCCTGTACAACCTGTATTGGGATCAGATGTGGCTTTGAGACCACATCTGGGCAGTTTTCACCAATACAGGGTGAAAATTTTTCAGCTGGGGACCTCACAGCCTGATTCTGACGTGTATGACGTGTAGAATGCTGTACAGAAGCTGTATGGGACCCCAGTATTGACTGGCATATGAGGTATTGAAGTAAAAACAATCTTTTTCATTAGTTTGACACCTCATAATCATGGTTATGGGATATTATGCCATGGTAAGGCTGTACTGGTCAGAATGTGGGATTTTGACCTTAAAACAGCTATAGCTTTGTCAGTTCTTGAGCTATCAACCTCAAAACTGAACCAGTGTGTATCCCTGTATGTGCTCTACACAATGGTACATTATTTGATATGGTTATCATTAAATATGGCAAAGTTATGCCATGTACAAGATTTTTGTACATATGCATATTTGAGGTAAAAAGCTGTATTGATCTTGTTTGCCCCATAACGTCTGCTGTAGTTGAGATATAGGGAATTGGATGACACCATCAGATAGCCCTGATTGTGCTCTTTCCAAAAATACCCCATTTTAAGTATCTCACACTAAAACTGTAGAAGTTAGATGTGGGGTGAATGTTTTGTTCACCCTTATTTGGCCTGAAATTGGCCATAACTCCCGTAATATAGGTGCTAGCTCAGTTTGGCTGGTGCCATTGGATAGCCCTGGCTTAGAGCTTCATTTTGAGTACCCATTTGATGGGGTTAAGCCTCTCCTTCTAGATTTTAGATGAGAGGTGAAAACTAAGGTTTATGCTCAGAAATAACTTTGAGCAGGAATAACTTTGTTATTCTTTTTCCTATGGTGATGAGACTTATATTTTCAGAAAGGGGTGAGTTTCCTCTTTCCTCTTATAATTTTTGAGCTTATTCAGCTCAGCTCCAAGTTTTGGTGGTATCTTGGCTATACCATTGGTTTATGGTATTTGGCTGTCATGCTTGTGCTCTGGTTTTGAGTCACAGCCTAACATACCCTCCCTCTGAAAAAGGCTCATCATTTATCAGACTGTTAAGTCCTCCTAGCGGCCCTTAATCTCCTTAGATAAAGGTTCCCATCTGGTATGGCATCATCTGCCAACCATTTGTCTTTATCAGCTGTCTGGTGCTTGAATCTGACTAAGTATTGTCTTTGATCCTTTCCATTAAGTCTGATCTTCCTGGCCCTGATGATCTTACTCACAGGTAAGATTGTTCTTTAAGTGATCCACAGGCAACAGGGGATTCCACCCTTTCTCTACCACTGCAGGTGTTTTTCCTGTGGTAGAGTTCTGACTTGTATTATAATCCAGTTGGACAGCTGGTAGAAGGGTAACCCAGTCATGGGTGTATCCTTCATGGTCCTTGTATTCCATGCCATAGGCACAGAACCTTCTAAAGATGTCTTCCATAGTCTGGATCATCCTCTCAGCTAGGCCATCTGTTTGGGGATGGTAAGCTGTGGAAAAAGAAAGCTTGGTGCCAAGAATGTTATAAAAGTTGGTCCAAAATTCAGATGTGAATTTTGGGTCCCTATCACTAATGATGATTTTAGGGACTCCACAGGTAGATATGATGTTATTCCAAAATAACAGGGCAGTATCCATGGCTGTGTCCTCTTTGTGGCATGGTAGACACCTCATGCTCTTGCTGAACCTATCAACTATGATCAAGCAGGCATTGTAGTTTTCTTTGCCTCCTGGGACAAGTCCTGTAACCCAGTCCATGTTGATAGTTTCCCATGGGCGTTTGGGTTCTTCTATATGTTGAAGTAACCCATACTTCTTCCCATGTTTCCTATTTGCCTTTTGACATCTTTCACAAGTTTTGATGTATTCTCCCAACTCTTGTTCCCACTTGGGCCACCAAGCTGTGCTTGCTACCCTCTCTTTGGTCCTGTCTTCACTCATGTGTCCCGTATAGGGGCAGTCATGACATTCCTGTAGGATCAGAGATATGTGGTCTCTGTCTACCACTGTGAGTGCACTTGTGTGTTTTTCTCTGTGGTAGAGCAGGACATCTATAAGGAAAAACTTGTTATCCTTATAGGCCCTCAACCAGGGTTCTTCCAGCTGGGATTCCAGTTCTGGAATCCTGTACTTTTGTTGAAGGAGTTGTAGTAATATGCCACACTGTTTGTGTTTGGCATAAGACTTTAGTACTGCATTGAAAAACTCATTGTGCAGCTCTGAGGAGCTTATCCCCAGTATGGGAGTTTCTGTTCCCTCTGAAGCAATGTTCTCACTGTCAAAGGTACCATGTTCTGGTGCCCATTCAGAAAATATGGAGTTCTTCCTTCTATCTATTTCCATGAAATGGATAGGGATCTTGGCTGAAACTTCAGGGTCATAAGCTGGATTGCTTTTGACATTGTCCAGTGGCCATCTGCTGAGGCCATCTGCATTGGTATGACTTTTACCTTCTTCGTATATGATGGTCATGTTACATGTATACTCCTGGATAGCTATTTGCCATCTCAGAATGTGTCTATTTGTAGTATTCATGTTTAGTAAAGACTTCAAGGCTGTGCAGTCTGTGTAGACTTCAAAGACTGCACCCTCCAAATAATAATGGAGTCTCTCTAGAGCCCAGACTAGACATAGAAATTCAGTCTGGGTGGCCCCATACCTGGCTTCTTAATCTTCCAGTTGCCTAGTGATGTAACATATTACACCCTCTCTTGGTTCACCATCCACCATTTGTTCTTGGTGAAGCACTGCCCCCAAGCCTTGGCTACTTGCTGCATCTATGTATAGCTTGAATGGTAGTTCAAAGTCAGGCAAGATGAGCACAGGTGTATTTGTGAGTTCATGCTTGATACTCTCATATGCATCCCTCCTTTCCTTGGTTGTTTCAAAAACTACATCCTTTGAACATAGCTTGTATAAACTACTAGTTATGTGTGCAAAGTTTTTGATGTGGTTTCTATAGTAGCTAGCAAACCCAAGGAAGGATTGCATCTCTTTGATGCTTTTTGGTACTGGCTTTTGCAGTACTGCTGCTACTTTATTCTGGTCAATTGCCAGACTAAGAACTGAGACTTTATGTCCTAGAGCTAGTAGCTCTTGTTGGCCAAAATTACACTTTTTTAGTGAAATTTTCAGATTGATGGGTGTACATTTACTTAGCACTCTGTCTATATATTGTACATGGTCTTCTCATGTCTCTGAGTATATAATGATATCATCAATATATACTGCCATCCATCCTTCTAATATTTCTTCTAGAAATATTGTGTTCATCATCCTTTGGAAGTGGTCTGATGAATTTTTAATGCCAAATGGCATCCTGGTATACTCATATATGCCCATATCGCATATTATTCTGAGTAATTTCATGGAGTTTGGTTTAACTCCATTCTGGTGGAAACCTTTCATACAGTACATTTTGGTTTTGTATTTGGCTTTTGCCAGTTTATCCAAGGCATGGGGTATCCTGGGTATAGGGTACCTGTCTGCTTTTGTGTAGTTATTCAGAACTCTGAAACCTCCACACAGCCTAGACTTGCCATCATGCCAGGTGATCAGGACAGGAGTGGTAATTTCCACTATTTCATTATGTCCAATCTTTCTGATGACATCCATTTCCAGGAGTTCATTGATATGTTTTTCAATTTCCTTCCTGGTTTACAGACTTGCTGGGTAAGGAGGTCTCCTGAGCATGGGTGGATAAGGTCTTTCCACATCCAGATATAGTTCTATATCATGGCCTTTGATCTTGCCTAATGGTTCTTTAACAATGGCAAATGCTGGTCTGTTCTTTCTCAGCATCTTCAGTAATCTTAGTTTCTGTTTACTGGTGAGGGTAGTGCTAAACTATCCCTCTCTGAATTCCTTCAGAAGTTCTTCTAGTGGATCCTGTGAGGATATCTGGTATATATCAAGTGAAAACTTCTTTTCCTTGTTAGTACCAATGGTGATGTGCCTATTTTGACTGTTGTAAATGTCTATGCCATACATCCTCTGGTAGTCTGTTCCCAGTAAAAACCCTTGGATGTGGGCATCCTCAAGCACTACAAGCTCTGGGTTGAGTCTGATATTACCCTTCCTATGGGGTATAATTATCTCTTTGATAATTGTCCCAATGGAAGTCATCTTCCCTGATGCACTTTTGAAGTTATTTGCCTTAGTGGGCAAGAGCTGTTTTTCCAAGTTTGGGAAGTGGTTATCCAGATAGTTTCTGGCCACTATGGAGCAGTGTGCTCCACTATCAATGATCAGTGGATGCTGAGCATTGTCAATACAAACAGCCATTTTTGGGGCTGTCCCATGTATATATTCCATTCCTTTGGTTGGTGTAACCAGGAATGTTTGTGCATCCTGTGTGTGTTTGCACAAGTTCTTGTGAGCAGTGTCCTGTGGCATGCCTGCTTCCAACTGTATGTCCTGAATTTCTAGTGGGGTTTCCTCTTGGTATTCCACTAGATATTCCGCTCTTGGGTCTTGATCATCATCAGATGGTTCTCTGATGGAATCACCCATGGAGTCTGATTCAGAATCCTCTATTGGGGATTCCTCTTCTGGGACTTTCTCAATGGCATAGATGTTTTTCTTTGCCTTTGAACAGTTGTTGGCATAGTGGTCTTTTGAACCACAATTGTGACAAGAATTCTTCTTCTTTGCCACTTCTGCCAATCTCTCTTTGGGTTTGTCTTCAAACTCTCCCCTGAAAGGTTGTTTCTCTTTGAAACCACTGTTCTTATATGGGGTGAATTTCCCGATATTAGTCCTTTTCCTTATGTCTTGTAAGGTGTTGGCAATGTCATCTAGATTGCAGTTTTGGTTGCATATGCATTTTACTGCATGCTCTAGTTCTCCTGGCAGTTGTGTCAGGAGCTTGTGATTCCTCATTTGGATGTTCATCTGAGGATCAATGGCTTTAAGTCTTTTAGACTGTCTAAGACACCACTCATATGGATCTTTGTCCGCTGAGTATTTGTGATTTTCAAATGACATTGTCTTCTGCCATATCCAAGTTCCATTACTGTAATTTTGGATGATTCGACTCTTCCACCATGGCCAGTTTCTTCTGCCATGGATTTTTTCATTTCTGTGTACCATATACTAGCATGACCTTCAAATGCAGTATTCAATCTAGCAGTAATCCAGTAGTCTGGTATTCTTGGTACATCAATGAAGAGTTCATCAATATAATCTATGAGTTCCATATGAGCATATTCTCCTGATCCAGAGAATTTGGGCCAGCTTGAGGCCTCAGGAAGCTGTTTCAAGGCTTCCTTCTCTGAATAAGACATGCCATCTCCATCCTGATATTGTGATGGAGATCTTGCCTTATTCATCAACATGGCATCTGGTTTGATGTCATATGGTTGATATGGGTTATCCATAACTTGGCCTTGTGGTTGGGGCTTCATGTTATGGTAGACATTAAACAATTTGTTTATATCTTGGTCAAAAAAATCCCTTTCCCTTCTGCTGTGTTGTTGTTCTTCAAAGACTATATTCAGTATTTTGTTGGTTTCTTCAGAGGCTTTGCTCAATTGAGCATGTTCTTCTTGAAGAGATTTAGCAATTTTATCCATTGAGGCTGTTAATTCTTTCATCCTCTCATGGCTTTCTTCAAGTTCTGCAAACTCCTTTTGAGTTTTCTCAGCATATTGGGACATTTGTAACCACAGCGCATCACTGTTTAAGTTACTCTCAGGTGAGACAGCATTATGTTCAATCGGAGTGGGGGTAATATTTCTATTAATAGGACTACTTATTCTAGAGTGGTTTACAGCTACTTCTGGTTCTTGTGCACTTCTTTCACCAAATCCAACAACTTCAGGATCATTGGGTCTGACTCTTTCTTCCTTTGATTGAAAGAGGTCTTGTTTTTTCCCTTGTATCCTTGTCTTCTCCTAGAAACCTCCTGCAAACTGCTTTGCAGATTGTTCAGCATATTGGGACATTTGTAACCACAGTGCATCACTGTTTAAGTTCCTCTCAGGTGTGACAATGTTGTGTTCAATCTGAGTGGGGGTAATGTTTCTATTACTAGGACTACTGATTCTAGAGTGGTTTACAACTACTTCTGGTTCTTGTGTACTTCTTTTACCAAATCTAACAGCTTCTGGATCATGGGGTCTGACTCTTTCCTCCTCTGGTTGAAGGAGGTTTTGTTCTTGCCCTTGTGTCCTTGTCTTCTCCTGGAAACTTCCTGGAATTGTGAAGAATGGTGACTCTTGGCCACTGATCTGCTGGTTTCTGAATTGTGTGAAGCCACTGGAGAGCTGATTTGGCCTGCTCCTTGTGAGCCTGAAGGAATCTGAGTAGGCCCTGTCTTGGTTAACTGTTCTTCTATAGGTTGGATAGTGGCTTGATTCTCCCTTATCCTCTGTGCCCTTGCCTCCAGGAGTCTGAACTGCCTGGTAGGATTCCAACCTTTGGTGATTATCATAAGGTCTTTGAAGTCTATCTATTTGAGACAGATCTTCTGGAAACTTGCTCCAAGGTTTGCCCAGTGACTTGCCAGGTTGAACCTTTTGTTGTCCATGCTCCATTGAAATGAATCTTTGAGGAGTTGGTGGATCTGAAGAAATTGATCCATATCCTTCCAGTCCTCTGGTTTGAGGTTCCTGTTGAATTGGAGTGTTAATGGAATGGTTGATATTATCTCCCTCATTGTTTTGCCATCCACCACTGTGTCCAAGGTGTCCTCTTCCAGGTCTTCTGGTTCTGGACAAGCCTTCTCTGTCCCCTGGCTGGTTCATTTGGAAGCCAAGGTCTCTGAGGTATACAGGGGACATATCAGTGTTTGCAAGCAGTCAAAAACTTTATGTTCTTTGGGTATTTACCTTTGACTGTGCCTTGTACAAATTTGTTATCTGCTGATTTGGGCAGTTTGCCTTTGGAGGTTACAACTGGGTTAGTAATTGTAATCTTTCCTGTACAAGTGTTTAAGGTTGGTTTACCTTGTATTGATGCAGAGTTTTGTGGTTTTCTACTCCTATGAGTGGCTATTGGAGTCCACTTCTTGGCTGTGATGAGACCTTCACTGTGCCTCTTTCCTTTTCCCTTGCTGCCCTCTGGTTCTGAGGGTGTCACTGGTGTGTTGGCCTGTGACTGGGTCTCAAGTGGGATGTAATTTTCTTCCACTGAATCAAGGTAGGAAAAAGAGGGCTTATGTCAGTTAAGACTTCTCAAAAATTCTGGTTTTGCACGTGTAAGATTGGCCTCTGGGCTTGTATGTTACTACAATATTCCCTGTATAATGACAGCGTAATTGAATCAACAATTCCACGTCAGAATTACAGCTTTTGGTACCCTGTCACACTGTTTGTGTGCCAGTATCCCACAGATACACTTGTGGTTTTCAAGTGTAATCTGAATAAGTGGCTCTTTATAAGTGTAATTGAGTTAAAAAATACACTTAAACACGCCTAACTGATGTTTTTTCAGTCAGAGGTGTCCTTATTCAATCAAGAATACAGGACTTATTGATGGCTTATGTGTTTTTATATGTAAACACGCCAAAAATAAAGGTTTTAGTGGGTATTAACCACGTGGTAAGTACTCTTATAATATGAGTATTAAAGTAGAAATATATATAAAATATATATTTTTTAAAAGAAAATACGGCTAAAAAGATAAAACAATTGTCAGAAATAAAAAAATTAGAGAAAAAACTTACTTAAAAGGTCCAAAAAAAAGTTTAAAACATGGCCAGGCCCCCAAAATGTCAGGATGAAACTATGATAAAGGGGTAAATAGGCTAGTTACAGCTTTAACTATTTTTGTGACACAGATTTATAAGAGTTGAAGATGATTTGATTTAAGATTAAAAGGGCTTTACTATATATAATATAGTGGTGGTGAGCGGTGTTGAAAGCCCTGGGTGCAGCTTTATCTGTTGGGTTACAATAATAAAAGACTACAATAATTAAGATTTATAATTATACCGGATTGTTAACCAAGAGTAAAACTGTTTTTGACAGTTTACTACGTAGGTTATTCAAGAGCAGGATGAGGAGACAATTCTGGCTGTGAAAAGCCTCCTTTTTATCCTGAAATGGGGTGGAAAGGGTGCTAGATCTTTCCACGTAGAGGAAGTGAAGATTTTTCACTCTCTAGTACTGGCTTGTGGTTTGAAAACAGCCTTTATAGCCTGTATTGGGCTCAGATGTGGTTTTAAAACCACATCTGGGCAGTTTTCACCAATACAGGGTGAAGATTTTCATCTGGGGACCTCACAACCTGATTCTGACGTGTATGACGCGTAGAATGCTGTACAGAAGCTGTATGGGACCCCAGTATTGACTGAAATATGAGGTATTGAAGTAAAAACAAGCTTCTTCATTAGTTTGATACCTCATAATCATGGTTATGGGATATTATGCCATGGTAAGGCTGTATTGGTCAGAATGTGGGACTTTGACCTTAAAGCAGCTATAGCTTTGTCAGTTCTTGAGATATCAACCTCAAAACTGAACCGGTGTGTATCCCTGTATGTGCTCTACACAATGGTACCTTATTTGATATGGTTATCATTAAATATGGCAAAGTTATGTCATGTACAAGATTTTTGTACATATGCGTGTTTTAGGCAAAAAGCTCTATTGAGCTTGTTTGCCCCATAACATTTGCTGTAGTTGAGATATGGGGAAGTGGATGACACCATCAGATAGCCCTGATTGTGCTCTTTCCAAAAATACCCCATTTCAAGTATCTCACACTAAAACTGTACAAGTTAGATGTGAGGTGAATGTTTTGTTCACCCTTATTTGGCCTGAAATTGGCCATAACTCCAGTAATATTGGTGCTAGCTCAGTTTGGCTGGTGCCATTTGATAGCCCTGGCTTAGAGCTTCATTTTGATTACCCATTTGATGGGGTTAAGCCTCTCCTTCTAGATTTTAGATGAGAGGTGAAAATTAAGGTTTATGCTCAGCAATAACTTTGAGCAGGAATAACTTTGTTATTCTTTGTCCTATGGTGATGGGACTTATATTTTCAGAAAGGGGTGAGTTTCATCTTTCTTCTGATACTTCTTGAGCTGATTTGGCTCAGCTCCATGTTTTGGTGGTATCTTGGCTATACCATTGGTTTATGGTATTTTGGCTATCATGCTTGTGCTCTGGTTTTGAGTCACAGGCTGACAAAATAAGTCTTGTGGGTTCAACAGATAGAGAATACTTATCATCAGTCTCTAAATCATACCTATCAATAAGAATAAAGTAAAAAACCTTGATTTAAGACCAAAATTTATGATAAAATAAAGACTAATATTTTTTTTTTAATAAAATTAATGATAATATTTTTTTTCTGGTTTTCTGTTATTTTAAGAAAACTAATGAGAATGAATTTTTTTGGTTTTATGTTGATTATAATGATTTTTTTATATTAATACTAATAATAAAACTACAGGATTTGATTCCTTTGATATTCTTAATATTGAGCTTATATCAATACTTCTTTTCTTTTAATAATACTAAGCTTCTGAGCAAAGGTAATAAAATTTTGATTGAGCTTATATTACTATTTGCTTAATAATAATAAGCTACTGAAAAAGGCTACTGAGCCTTTTCACTACGGAAATACTACTATTATTCAAAAATAATAAGCTACTGAGCTTTTTAACTGAAGATATACTACTATTCTTCATGAATAATAGGCTACTGAGCTTTTGAACTACCACTATACTAATATTCTTAAGCAATACTAAGCCACTGAGCAAGGATACTGAGCTTTTTCACTATGGCTATACTAATATTCTTCAACAATACTAAGTTACTGAGTGAGGCTACTGAGCTTTTTCACTACAGCTATACTACTATTTTTCAACAGTACTAAGCCACTGAGAAAGGATACTGCGCTTTCTCACTACGGCTATACTACCATTATTCAACAATACTAAGCTACTGAGCGAGGCCACTGAGCTTTTTCACTACAGCTATACTACTCTTCTTCAACAATACTAAGCTACTGAGAAAGGCTACTGAGATTTTCACTACTACAACACTACTACTACTCTAGATATCCTGCTAGTTCAGGAATGGTTGCAATCATGGATAGTGGAAACTTGTTCCACAATGATTGGAAAAATGAGGGAGAGAGGACCTCTATTTATACCTTTTATACCTCCATACAGATTGTCAAAAAAAGGTACTTAGAAAATTATAGTTGAGAAGCTTTAGCTGGTGAGATTTTTTTGCAAAGTGGAGAAAATACAGCTCTTCACAATTGAAGTTTCTTCTAGTCATATTATATCTTGATAGAATTATGCTGGTGGTGATTTTTCTTATCAAAGTCATGGGATGTCATTGAGATAATTTGGCTGGTGATATTTTATTTTTTTGCCAAGAAAGTGGAGAAAAGTATAGCTCTTCACAATTGAACATTCTTCTAGTCATATGATATCTTGAGAGAATTATCCTGGTGGTGATTTTAGGAAGGCAGCATTTCATGCGGGATTGCATTATGTGTTAATTTTGACATGTTTTTTCTTTTTGAAATTAAGACTCAAGTTATTCTTGGGAAATCCATTTTAATTCTTGTTTTGTGGCCTTGAATTATTTTAGTTGAAGTTAAATGGGGAAAATTGATTCTTAATTCTGTGCTCCATAGTATAGGTGTATTGAGACCAACTCAATTGAATTGCATAATTTTGTTTATTATGCAATAAGGTGGAGAAATTGTGTGATACTAGACTATGTAAATTGAAATCCTTCTGCATAAAGCTTCATGCTTGTGTGTTTTCATATATTTGTGGGGCTAAGGATGTCTTAGTGTGGAGAAACTGTGTGATTTTTCACTGTTTCCAAAATATCCTTCTGTACTAAAGCAGTGTTAAAGGTGAATTATATTCTGCTGTAATGTCACTTTTCTTGAGGTTGTGTATTGTACATCCTTGTAAAATGTGTAGTTATAACATGTGCACATGTTTCGCAAAATTGTTTTTCTGAGTCAACCATTGAGAGCTTCTTTTTCTTTTTGAATAAATTATCTTCTTTTCTTCCCAAAAATCCATAATTATTCTGGAATATTCCTATATTTTCTGAATTCTACCTGAACCTTCCAAATATTTAATTCAATATTTTATAAAAAATTCCAAAATATTTGTAGATCTTCCTATTTATTCTAGAACAATACCTGTCACAAAACCTGCTTCGGGTGTGTCTCCAATGTGGCTTGAGCCAGCTACATGATCAATCCAAAGTTGAATAGCTCCTTCTTGTCAGCTGACACTACCATGAATAAGCTGATGCATCAAATGCTGTGTCACACTGATGAAGCAGGTGACAGAATCGTGGTTTCATATCTTAGCTAGATTCTGTTTTCCACTGCTTTATACTTGTATTTTTTATTTCATCACCATATGGTACCTCTTGTTTTCTGCTAATCCCTTCTTCTATCAATTTTTCTTCACCACATATCATGGAATTTTTCACCTGTCCTCTTTTCAGAAAACACACTATTACAGATGCCACTGGCAACACACATGCAGGATTTTTTGTGAACTGCAGAACTCAAAGTTGCCACTGGTCTCAAGTTGCTTCTCTCCCCGATGAAATTAATATTTCAAGAGTTTTACCCCAGCTTTTTGTCTCTAGCACAAATTCTTCTCAAACATAAGCCAAAATGATGAAGATGAAAAAGAAGTCAAAACTGAACTTTATGCTGATAACAAAATCCATTTGGAGATTGTTTGTAAGTTCTTCTGACAATACTATTATTTCATTTCTTAATTTTTGATTTCTTTTGTCTTTCAGCATTTGTTTTATACTTTATTATGTGGTTATACCTCTTATGTGGTCTAAGCAAAGCAAATTGCCAAAAAACTCACAGTATGATCACCTATCTAATTTGGCTTTTTTCAAAAAATAATAAATTTCACAATATGTTGGACTCAAGCATACCACATGAAGCTGAAACAATAATCAAGTGCCTCAAGGTCAATTTCTCATTGGAACAATATGTTGCCTTCCCAAGCTGTTACACAGTTTACAATGTTGAATTGGCACCTGATGAATGTGAATATCAGCTCCCATTTCAAAAGAATATCTGTGGTACTAGTGTTTTTAAAATCTCAAATCTCAAGCCCTTTCCACAAATAAGCTTTACACCAACAAGGACAATGAGATCTTATCCTTGATGCATTAGCCAAATTTGTTTATCATGTCAACCATGGCTTCGTATTCCTCAAAGCACTTTTCTCTTCCATCCTTTACTTTTGTGGCTGAAATGGTTTCTCAACTCACATGGTGTTAAAGAGAATATTTATATGTGGTCATCTCAGCTATCTTCTCAAAATAAAAGTGTGGTGTTGGAATTTTCACAAGGTCTAGTCTGGAAGGTTGTTTTTGGTAGAAATCAGGATAGGATTAAGTTGGAATTTGTATTCAGCTTATTTGGAGATTGGTTCAATCCTCAAGGAAACAAAATGTCAGGCAAGAAAGTTTCAATGGGAATAATGTCACACAACTGTCTCAACCTTCCTCCCTGCCTCTGATTTCAGCAAGAATGTACATACCTTTCTGGAATTATTCCTGCACCCAAACAGACCGACATGATGACCATAAACCATGTGTTGGAGCCATTGGTTAATGATCTGCTAGAATTGAATCAGGGAATCAAAGTTACAACTCCAAAATATCAATATGGACGTAAAGTATCTGTGAAGCTTGTCTGTTTGATTGGTGATATTGTCGCAAATCAAAAAGTTGCTGGCTTTATGTCACATTCTTACAAGAAATTCTGTTCATGGTGTGATATCAATGACAATGAACATTCACAATTAAGGTTAGGAAAATTGCACAATGGACAAGAAATAATTGGCACCTCATGGAAATGGAGAAATAGCCCATCAGCTTCAGTTCAAAACCAACTTGCCAAAGAAAAGGGAGTTTTATGGTCAGCAGTCAATTGCTTACCATATTGGAATGAAGTACTAAATGTATCACTTGGAGTCATGCACAACTGGTATGAAGGTGTACTACAGCACCACTTTTGATATTGCTGGGAATTTGATAAGACAGTTATGAAGGATGTGTTTGTAGAATCTGATCATTCTTAATCAGGTTATCAGGCAATGGATCTTGACAATTTGGAAACTAGTGATGAAGAGTTTCAAAATTTTGCTGGTTACCTATGCCAAGAAGCAAAAAGTAAAATCAAAAGCAGAGTCAAGGAAAGGGTTGTTCCAAAGAGCATCAGCCAAATATCTTCCCAAGTGGGTGTTGTTTCAAATGGAAGATTGAAGGCCAGTGAGTGGCAGGTTTTTTTTTCAGTGTACCTTCCACTAGTTGATTTGGATTCATTTTTGGAAGAAGAGCCACAGAATAACCTTCTTCTAATAAATACAGGGCCCTGTTTGCATGTACAGCCATTGTTGGATCTAATCAAATCACAAAGGAAGATACAATGAGGTTCTCTCACTATTATTCCGCATACCAGAAGACGGCAATGGAGTTATTGCCTAAGATTAAGGTAAACCCAAACCATCACTATGCAATGCATATACCTGAACAAATGAAGAGGTGGGGTCCATTGATGGGAATCTCTGAGTTTGGTGGGGAGTGGCTTGCTGAACTATTACAAGAAATGGAAAGCAACTCAATAAATGGTATTATCTTTAACTTTATTAACTTCCTGTGAGAAGTTACCCAGCTAATCTTCCTTAAATTTAGGTTCTATTGAAGAAATAATGATGAAAAAATTTGGGATAATCCAGAAACTTCAAAAATTGATCAATGTGGATGAAAAGAAAACTCAAAACTCAAAAACAAAAAACAAAGAAAAAAAGAAAAGAGATGGATGACACCACATATTTCAAAATTCTTGGTTATTTGAAAGTACAATCGCCAAGTTTGAAAGATTATAACAATTTAGAAAGCTTAAATGATGGTCTAGTTATTCAAAATTATGCAACAGAATACAGTTTGTTTGTGTGGCGTTTGGGTTTGAATATCTAAAAAGACCCTCCAAGTGATCTAATTTATGTTAAGGGGGATAGTGATATAATATTTTGGAAAGTCACACATATTTTGGACCTTGAGTTTGATCAGATTAATCAAGGTACACTCATTTTGGTCAAATGGCTCCAAGATGCAAAGAGGGTTCAAGATTATTTGGAATTATTTGAGCCAGCTTTGCAAGCTTGGAAGGTGAAACATCTGGTAGTAGGCCATGAGGCCAGCTTTGTCCCAATTCAAAGTATTTTGGGTTTGGGATCCTAATGGATTCTTCCTGCATTGGCACTTGGGTGTGAGCGTATTAGCCTCCTTGCAGTTGAAATTGACAAATTAGTTGGCTTGAAGCCATTTACTTAATACTATAGTTTTTTATTTTTTGTTTAATTTTTACAATATGCTCCTTTGTGTAATTCAAAAAGTGAAATTTTAGTTCCAATTGGATTCTCCTTATGTGTGAAGAATTCAACATTATTCTTCAAAAAAATACACATCTTTTGATTTTTTGCAAGTACATTCTTTGTATCTCATAAATGTGTATGAGTGTATGCTAAGAATTTTATATGCTTAAAAGGGGTCAAGTTGTGTTAAAAGGATACATTTTTTTATTATCAAACCTGAGCCAATCTTTTTTAAAACTTCTCTCTTGTGAGGATAAATGAACTACCAAGACAGATTTATGTACATTAAATGAAATTAATCCAGAAATTACAGTCACTATTCAACAAGTCTCAATATTGTATGACATGAAAAGCCTATTTACCAAACAAAAACCCAATATTTGATCAAAATCTCAATGTATTTAGAAGATGATATATATTTAAATCAATAAAACTCTAATATATTCAAGTAAACTAAGTAATAAGAGAAAACTCATTGTGAAACTATAATCCAGCCCATTCATATTCATAATGTGAGCGACCTGAAACACTTTCCATTTCATTATCCTTATCAACCAAATAGTTTTGCACTTCCTCCTCATCTTCATCATCTTGGCTTTCAACATCTTCACCTTGGAGCATCTCAAAGTCACACCATCACTGTATCCTACATGCACAAACTTGTCCAGGCTGTCTTCATTGTCATCATCATTATATTTATTCATTATCTCACGGGGGATATCATATGGCTCAATGATCTTCTCCCAATACTTTTCACCAAACCTGAAGTCACTTAGCTTTATGTCAGGGTGTTGAATATCACAAATGGACTTGGTGGCATCAGGAGGAAACACCACACTGAAGGTGTCATCAATCTTTGTCTTTTGACCAATGGGATGGCTGTTGTACCAAGTTGGATCATAAAATTCAATTAGAAAATTTTTGGGGGGTCGAGTTAAAACAGAGTCCTTTGGGAAAACAGGCTCCTCTTGTTTGCATCTTTGAGAGCTTTTTCCAATATTGGAATCAGATTTATCCATCTCCTTGTCAGCTCTGCATATGAATTGTGTTTCCTGGAATGAACAAAATTTCAAGCTTTTGATAATGTAAACCAACTTTTTGCTATCTTATTTGTCATCACTATGAGATTCATTGCTGGCCAAGATGCGTAAGTATCTGTCAGGAAATCCTTGACACATTCCAAACTTGTATTGAGAATCTCTTAACTACAAATTACAGTCAATACAACCCATGCATTGCAAAATTTTCTGGAAGAGATTTAGCTTACCCTTTTTCTTGCATGTATTATTGCTTACCTTTCTTCATCCTTTTGATATTTTCCACTTTCTCTGGATACATGCTTGTAGCATTGAGACATGACAAAATGAACATAATAATTGTAGGTTAGCTCTAGAAGCTGAACATTATTCAAAAAACTCAAGTTGATGTTCATGTATTTGTAGGCTTCTGAAACTGAAACTTGACAAAAGGTTTGGATAGCACTAATGCGACAGGCATTGTTATAAATTGTGTTGCTTGCATCATCAAGATCTGGTTCCCATTGTCAAACTCCAAGCTTTGCTAGCAATGCTTGGATGTATCAAATGTAGAAGTCCTTCATATTGACAATTCCACGGCCCACCTTTTTTTCCCAGGATTTGTGTGCCTAAGAAGTAGTATCTCAGACACAGGAAGGAGGGTGTGGGATGAAATAAGGCAGTACCTTGAGGGGGAAATTATTGGTAAGTCTGTTTTGAATTACAGAATTGTCCAATAACCATGGGTGCTAAGGTGTATTAGCTGCCCCTCTATATAATATTGAATAGTCAGCCTACAGAAAATCACAAAATTAAATAAGATTTGTGACTTTAACAGATAGATAAGACTTATCAGCAGTCTCTAAATCAGACCTATCAATAAAACTATGGTAAAAACTCTGATTTATCACTAAAATTTTTCATAAAATAAAGACTAAGATTTTTTTTGTTTTAATAAAGGTATTTTTTTTGGTTTTCTGTTATTTTTATAAGACTAATAAGAATACTTTATTTTATTTCATTTTTTCTTGTATGTTGATTATAATGATTTTATATTAATACTAATAATAAGACTACTGGATATGATTTTTTAATAATTTTTAATAATTTTTTTTATATCACTACTACTTTTCTTTTAATAATCTTAAGCTTCTGAGAAATGCTACTAAGCTTTTACTACAGTTATACTACTATTCATTGAAAATACTAAGCTACTGAGCAAGGCTACTGAGCTCTTACTACTAAAAAACACTACTACTCTTCAACAATAATAAGCTACTGAGAAAGGCTACTGAGCTTTTACTACTAAAACACTACTAATACTCT
The DNA here is from genome assembly GCA_023105745.1 of Austropuccinia psidii. Taxonomy (NCBI): domain Eukaryota; kingdom Fungi; phylum Basidiomycota; class Pucciniomycetes; order Pucciniales; family Sphaerophragmiaceae; genus Austropuccinia; species Austropuccinia psidii. The sequence continues at coordinate 4,306,769 of JALGQZ010000009.1, read as the reverse complement.
AGATATCCTGCTAGTTCAGGGATGGTTGTGATCCTGGATGGTGGGATCTTGTTAAATGATGATGGGGAAAATGAGGGAGAGAGGACCTCTATTTATAGCTTTTGGGCCTCCATAGAGCTTCTCAAAACAGGGTACTTAGAAAAAATTATAGTTGAGAGGTTTTGGCTGGTGAGATGTGTAGTTTTGGTGTAGCAATGTGTTTGCTGAGAGAATTATGCTGGTGGTACTTTTTCTTATCAAAATCATGTGATGTATTGGAGATAATTTGGCTGGTGGGATTTTCTTTTTTCCAAGAAAGTGGAGAAAATACAGCTCCTGCCAATTGAACTTTCTTCTAGTCATATGATATATATGCACAAATTATTCTGGTGTTTCTGTTTCTTATCAAAATCATGTGATGTCTTTGAGATAATTTGGCTGGTGAGATTTTCTTTTTGACAGAGTCATGTGAGGTCATTGAGATAATATGGCTGGTGATTTTTTCTTGAAGGTGGGGAAAGTATTTCTGTTTCTATGTTTTATGTATGTTCTGAGAGAATTATGCTGGTGGTTTTACTTTAGTATTGTATCATTTCTATCAAGTTTGATGCGTGTTATTATTACTAGGAAAACATTTGTTCTTGGAAAATATATTGTAATTTTATGCATAGTCTTGAGGTATTTCTTCTGACAATTGAATCAAGGTGGGGAAAATACAGCTCTGATGCTGTGGTGCGTCTTCATATATCTTTATTTGGATTAACTCCTTTTAATTGCATAATCTCTTATTGATTATGCAATAAGGTGGATAAATCCTTAGATACTATACTGTTTTGATAAGATCTTGAGGCTGTGTATTGTATATTTCTGTTTGAAATCTGTAGTTGTAATGTGTAAATATGTTCTGCATAATTTGTCTTATTATCATTTTCTCTTTTGTTTTATTGGTAAGCTTGAAACTGATACTAATGGTATGGAATACCACAATGGGTGCAGTATTACTTTGTTGAATTAAAACCTTGATCTCCTGAGTAAATGAAAACTTGTGGTTGAATTTTGTAAATAGATTGTAATTGGGTGCAACAGGGACTAAGTTTTGATAAACCAAACCCAATAGGATCTTGATGTGAATGTAGAAGGCATACTATTGGTAAATAATGGATGAGTTTTGTTAAGTACAGTATTTTGTTATACATAGAAGTGCTTACTTTTGTTTTTTTGAATGCCTCTGGAGTTTCATTTATGGTGAGTTGGTTTGGATCATGTTTGACTGTGGGGGTGGGATAAGGGCAGAAGGCACTTGGCATCTTTGTTGGACTGAGCTTGGTGTTTGGTTTGAATGTCTTTTCTTTCAATTTTTGTCAGTTCTTTTTTCACACACAGAACCCTTGCTTATTATTTGAGCTTGTTCCATAAGAGATTCAAGTACCTTATTGCATTTTTGAAGTTGATTCTGAAGATCGCTTATTTTATGAGACTGCTGAGCAACATAATCATATGGAGGATTATTTTAAAAGGAAGTCACATTCCTAAGTCTGGGCCTACTGTTTTTGTTCATATTTATTTATTAAGAAAATTAATGTGTAGATGAATAGGTGTAAGAATTTGGCTTGTGATAAGAAAAAAAGCAAAATAAAGCAATGGAAATTTTTTTCTCTTGAATGAAAAACTTGGTTCATGTAATAATGAATAATAAATAATATTTGGAAAATTAGAATATAATATATTGTGACCTTAAGAAGAGGAAACAAAATGTGAAAAGTAATTCAAATTAAAACAGAAACTAACTTCATTGAGCAGGAGGAGCAAGGGAAAAGAGAGAAGGGTGAATTTATGAAACCAAAAATTCTGGTGAAAGAAGCAATTTCTGCATGATTGAATTTGAAGTCAATGAAAGGCCAAAACAGATACAATGGTAAATGTTGACATTTTTATGTTGAGCCAAAAATTGTGAGCATCTGTTTTTGAACAATGAAAGAAGAAAAAGCTTTTAAGCAGAAGAAAAATTGAAAAAGAAAGTTGAATGGTTTTTTTCTACATGAAAAACCTATTGCATTGGATACACTACAAGTTCCAATGTAAAACTGATGAAAGGAAATGAGAAACCTTTTGAGTGAACAATGGCAGAGGGTGAAAATTTTTCTGAAAACAAAGAGGGGATCAGAAATGAAGCATTATTATTTCACCTGCTGCATCAGAGCAGCACAGAATTTGATGTTTCACCTTATTCATGGTAGTGTGAGGCAGGAAGGGTTTTCTTTTTATTCTGGAATTCCAAGTGTGTCTGTAGCACTACTTGCCTTTTCAGTTCTCTAAAAATATTCAAAGATTCTCTTATTGAGTTTCTTGGAATTTTTACCTTTTTTTATTCATTTTACTATTATTATTGTTATTATTGGTAAGCTTGATACTGATTCTAATGGTATGAAAGACCACATCCCCCTCTCCATATAGTGCCGTCCCCAGCGTTCCAGTTGAAATCTTTCCAATTTGAATCTTGTTCTGTATTTTGTAAAATTTCTTTTTGCTCAAAGATTGCATCTTCACCCATAATTTCTTTAATTATTTTTTTCCTGATTCTAAAGCTAAATGAACTATCTTCCCCCTTGGATAAAATCTCTTGATGTGACTTGCTGCAAATCTCCTTGCCAGTTTAGTACCTTCTGATTCTTCAAGCTCATAAGGTCCATTATTAAATTGACTTATAGCTCTAAAGGGTACATTCCAATGGCTTTTAAAGAGTAAACCCCACTGGCTGAAGTGTATTTCTTAGTTTGTGTGTCATTGGGTTGTCCAAGTATTGAGCCAATTTGTTTCTTGAATCTCTGAATTTATCTGCTTCTTTTAATCTTGTTTCCTCCTTTGATAAAATCTGGATAGCTCTTGCTTCCAATAGTTCTTCTGTTGTTGATGTTTTATTCCATTCTATGGCTAGGTATGTGTTTGTTTATATATAAATTGGAAGCACAGCCTGCTGACCAAATTGAAGTTTAAATGGTGAGTATCCTGTTGTTTATTTTGAATAAATTCTATCTGCCAAGGTTACAATTGGTAAGTATTCTTTGCATTTGGATCCATTTTCAACACCCATCTTTACAAGTGCATCCTTTAATTGCTTATGACCTCTTTCAACCATTATCTGTGATTCTGGATAGTAAGGTGTAGTCATTCTGATTATTTATACTGATATTTTGACTGCTTCTTGTAGCTATTTTCCAAATTCTGATCCTCCATCTACTGTTAATTCTTTTGGTGCTCCATATTTACAAATACATTTTGAATTGAACCATTCCAATACTGATTTTGAGGTTAGCCTAGTAAATGCCACAGTTTCTGGCCATTCTTAAAAGTCATTTCTTGCCACCACTTAATATTTCCATATTCCTGCATTAAAAAAAATTCCGTAAGTGGTCTTTTATTAATATAAGGTTCTCTTTCATCATATCTCCTAATACATATAAATCTCTGGCTGAAAATGATCCTAGAAACTCATAAACATTTGTTGGAAATCTTGCATCTTTTATTGTTACTTTATTGAGGTCTTGAAGGTCATGAACTATTCTAAGTTTTCCATTTGGCTTTGCCGCACAAAATACTGGGCTGTTATAGCTTGATTTTGATTTTTCATATAGTCCTGTACATATTCTTTCTCTGACTAGCTCAATAAATTGAGGTAAAATGGTTTTTGGTATTGGTATTGGTTTCTTTTGCCATGATTCATGTGGTATAACTGGTATTTTAGATGTTTTTCCATAAGAATATTTTAGTATGCCTCTTTCTTCTTCACACAATGCTATATCCTTTTGCCTTAGTAATATAAATTTTTTCAATAAATTAATCTCTTCTTCTGATAACCATCCAGATGGTACAAAATATATCAATGAAATTCTTTCTTCTGTAAATTTTGATTTTTCAATAAATAGAGGTGGGCTAGGTGATAAGGGTGTTTCATATGGGTCTCTTGATAATTCAGGTCTTTCCAAAGGTGGATTCAGATCTTAAGGCATAGCTTCATTGACTGGTCTAACCCTCTTGAGTACTGACTTATATTTTTCAGAATTGGCTTGAGCTTCCATGATTATTAGGCTGGTTTAAAGTATCAATTGATAGAATTATTTATTATTATTGTATTATTTTTTTTTATTATTGCTTTTATTATTATTTTTATTATTATTTTCATTATTATTTTTATTATCATTTTTATTAATTTTTTGAGTTTAAATTAAAAAAGTCTCTTCAGTGTCTTCTTTTCTTTCTTTTCATAATTAAATTTGAGTTGTAGCTTTAAGTCATGCAAGTACTTTACCTCTAGGTGGATAAAGCCCAGTAAATCAGGTATACCAAATCCTGCAGTTTAATTTCATACAAGGACCTTTGTGAACCCCAGTCCTGATTTTACCGTCCTACTGAGGACAAAGCAGATTAATGTTGATAATTTTATTTTCATTGAATATTCTTCATTAATTTAACCTTGAAGCTTTCATTATTATATTATTCACTTTTGTTTTTACTCTTGATCTCTTTTTTTGATTTTCTTGATTCCTTGATTTTACTTGCATATTAAGACCTCTGGTGAGCTAACCCTGTGGTTTAAGTCATACAAAGACTAACTTTGGAAATCTGGGAACCACCATGCAGTTGAAAGTCATACAAGGACTAATCTTAGCCTTGAGGCTTCTACCATGTAGTTTAAAGTCATACAAGGACTAATTTTAGTCTTATTTATTTTATCTGTTCTTTTATCCTTTATGTTGATCAAGACTTTTCATTTTACTGATTTATTATTACTGTTATTATTATATTTCTTTATATTGGGATTTTTTTTGTTATATTGAAACTTTTTTTATTTTTTATATTAATTTTTTTTATTCTTTATGTTGGGAAAATTTTTTTTTTGATTTAAATTTTTTATTTTTTATTTTGAGGAGTGAGGAAATTGATGAGTGGTGTTTTATGAGGTTTAAATTTGAGAAGTGATGTTAACTTTTGAAATGGTGCAGTGGATAGTGATTTTGGGTCACTTTTAGCTTTCATTAATGTCCTGGGTTTGATTCCCCACTTGCACATGGTGTGCTTGATGTTCAGTTTCATCATGGAAGCTTATTAAATTATTAACTGTTGTGTTCAAGCCCTGAACAAGGCCTGTCTGTTACTGTTGACACTGCTTTATTCTTCCTGGATTCTTATCAGGCTGAGTCTATGATGAAGCAGTAATTAAGCTATTACAGCTTCAACTATGACTGTGACACGGTGATAAAAGTTTAAAATAAAGGTATTTAATGATAATAAGGGCTTATACATGAAATAAGAGGGCTTTACTATTGTGGAATAGTGGTGGTGAGCGCTGTTGAAAGCCGTGGGTGCAGCTTTACCTGTTGGATTACAATAATAAAGACTACAATACTTAGATTTAGGGTATACCTGATTATTTTACAAGAGTATAATTTCTTTTGACAGTTGTACTACATAGGAATTCAAGAGCAGGATGAGGAAACCTTTTCTGGCTGTGAAAAGGCCCCTTTTTATCCGGAAATGGGGTGGAAAGGCTGCTAGAACTTTCCATGTAGAGGAAGTGAAGATTTTTCACTCTCCAGGACAGGATTGTGGTTTGAAAAAGGCCTCTATAGCCTGTATTGGGCTTGGATGTGGTTTTGAAACCACATCTGGGCAGTTTTTACCAATACAGGGTGAAAAGTTTGTCTGGGGACCACACAGCCTGATTCTGACATGTATGATGTGTAGAATGCTGTACAGAACCTGCATAGGAACCCATTATTGAAGCAAAACCAAGCTTTTTTGTCTTTTTGACACCTCATAATCATCGTTAAGGGATATTATCCCATGGTAAGGCTGTATTGGCCAAACTGTGGGATTTTGACCTTAAAACAGCCATACCTTTGTCAGTTTTTGAGATATTAACCTCAAAATTTGTTCAGTGGGTTACCCTGTATGTGGTATACACAACAGTACCTAATTTGATATGGCTATCATTGAATATGGCAAAGGTATCCCATGTACAAGATTTTTGTACATATGCGTGGCTTTTAGGCAAAAGCTGTATTGGGCTTGTTTTCCTTATAGCTTTTGTTCTAGATGAGATATGGGGAAATGAATTGCACCATAAGATAGCCCTGATTGTGCTCTTTCCAAAAAGACCCCACTTTAGGTATCTCACACTAAAACTATAAAAGTTACATGAGAGGTGAATATTTTATTCACCCTTATTTGGCCTGAATCTGGACATAACTTCAGTAATACTGGTGCTAGCTCATTTTGGCTGGTCCTATTGAATAGCCCTGACTTAGAGATTCATTTTGAATACCCATTTCAGATGAGAGGTGAAATGTAAGGTTTATGCTCAGCAACAGCTTTGAGCAGGAATAACTTTGTTATTCTTTGGCCTATGGTGATGGGACTTGTATATTTGGAAAGGGGTAGGTTTCCTCTTTATTTCAATACCTTTTGAGCTTATTTGGCTCAGCTCCATGTTGTGGTGGTATCTTGGCTATACCATTGATTTATGGTATCTGGCTGTCATTCTTGTGCTCTGGTTTTGAGTCACAGGCAGACAGTTCTGATAGGATGATATTCACTCTTGGGTCATTTGAGAAGTGGTGACCCTCAAATGTAACTGAGAAACATTTTTCTCAATTGCTTCACAGCATATCTTCCTCAATTTGATTGTCTCTTGATCAGTGCCACCAGGGCTCCCCTGAGTAGTGAAAAAACCTCTCTTCTTCTTTTGTCTTTTATACACATGTTAAGTGATTTTTCAAATATGAATGATCTTCATTGTGGCTGATTTTATGATTTATTTGATTTGTTTAAATTGAATTGTTTGAAGTTGTATTTTTCTAGTTGACAACAGTAATTGAAAGTGGAGTTACAATATTTTCTCCTTATCTTGGTGGCTTTTGAGCTTCTTTTGATGCATCCTGTATTGCTAATTGTAGATGTTTTATTAGTGGAATTGGTGAGAGTAATTGATTCACTTAATGAGGGGCTGCTTTTTGTGCTACTGTGTTTTCAATATGTGGTTTTGAATTTCTTGATTTCATTTTTGTATATCTCTTTTAAATTGATTCCAGTATTTTCATAAGTGGCTTTCAATTCAAGCTTTTAATTAAGGTTTCCAAATAATGTGGGGCTATATATTTTGAAATGGCTGTATACACCCTGTTTTCTCTAGTTTCAATATTATGATATTCCTTTATTTTCTTTAATTCATTATTTTGTAGGTGAGATAAACATATTTATGAGATATAAGAGTTTATTACTATAATCATTATGAAATTTTTCTATTACCAAATTTCTTGTGAGATTCATCTTTCTACATTATATTTGATGTATGAAAAAAATTCTCATCTTCATCTTGGTTTAATAAAAATTCTGGTTCTTTAATTGATGATTGGATTGAAAAGGATTTTCCCATAGCTCCACTTCCTGCTTCACCTCCTGATCTTACATCTACTACTCTTCTTGATACTCCTCCAGATTGGAGTAGTCCATCATATTTTCAATTCCCCCTGCTTTTATTCTACAAGATGATGATGTGTCTTCTTTAGAGTTTATTGAAAAAAAGTCTTCTCCAGCTCTAAAATATTTTGAGAATGATGATTACTTTGATTATCTTGAAAAAAGTCTTCTCTTTCACTAGTTTCTAGTATTGATGAGTCTGTTGCATTAAAAAGTGCTGATAGTTTCTCTACTTCCACTTTATGTATATTTAATGAATCTGATTCTTCTGTAGAATATCTTTATCAAGATTAACTTCAATGATGCAATTCTAACATAGAAAACAGTTTTAATCCACCAGGCTCTCCTTTTAACCTTCCTGTGGCTTTTACTGCTATTCCTGATATTAAAGTTGCTTCTCCACCATTATTTCTACCTTCATTGCCTACATTTTCTTTGAATCCTGAATTAAAATCATTGCCCCCTCCTGCAAGGACTTTAAAGGAAGAACCCAGAACCAACAAAATAGATGAATACAACTTAGCTCCTTTGATTGATCAACCTGAATTAGCTTAATCCACATTCAAGAAGGCTTGCTGCTACTCCCCATCCCCTCCTATATCTCTCAAAAAAACAAAGAAAAAAACCTTCAAGAAAAAATATTCTTTATGCCTGCTAAGAAAAATTTGTTATAAATAGATGAAGGATGAATGTCAGTTTTCTCTTTTGTTTTTTATTTATTTATTAGTTATTAATTAAGTTTTTTTTGATAGGAATCTGACCCCCTTTTCTTGTTTGGGTGAAACTTTTGAAGTTCCTCATCTATGTTGGCTGAATCATGAATCTGTCTCCTTTTTCTAATTGTAATAATACTTAAACCTTTTAAGATTAGAATAGGCTATACCTGAATTTTGCTTTTATTAATTTTATGTTTGTGATTATTTTTTATAAACTTTTTTCATTTAGAATTGAATGATATGATGTGTTTTTTTGAATAGATAAATGATAAATTTTTTCAATCAATCATTTTTCAAGAAATATAAGAATTAAAACAAAGCCATAATATCAATATGGATGTGAATGATGATGAGTAAGTCTTCCTGCTTTCAAATAATGATGATAAAAGTGCATATTATTTTTATATTGGCTTGAAGATGGTAGGATGAGTTTGATAATCAGCTTAAATGGAAAATAATATTGTGAATTAATTCTAGTATGATTCCCTTCTTTGAAAAAAAGTTAAGACCAATGGGCCCACACTTTGCCAAACTTGTGCCATTTTTTTATTATGAGGTGGCATAACAACAGATAACCACCCCTGTTTTTCTGTTTTTTATTTGATTTGAGATACTTGTACATTGAAAATACTTTTAAAGAATTCTGAACTTTGAATATTGTTTTGAATACTGATACATAGACTTATTTCTTATTTGATTTTATCTTTTCTTTTTTTTCTTTTTTTTCTTTTTTTTCTTTTTTTTCTTTTTTTTCTTTTTTTTCTTTTTTTTCTTTTTTTTCTTTTTTTTCTTTTTTTTCTTTTTTTTTCTTTTTTTTTCTTTTTTTTTCTTTTTTTTTCTTTTTTTTTCTTTTTTTTCTTTTTTTTTCTTTTTTTTTTCTTTTTTTTTTCTTTTTTTTTTCTTTTTTTTTCTTTTTTTTTCTTTTTTTTTCTTTTTTTTTCTTTTTTTTTCTTTTTTTTTCTTTTTTTTTCTTTTTTTTTCTTTTTTTTTTCTTTTTTTTTTTCTTTTTTTTTTCTTTTTTTTTCTTTTTTTTCTTTTTTTTTCTTTTTTTTTCTTTTTTTTTCTTTTTTTTTCTTTTTTTTTCTTTTTTTTTCTTTTTTTTCTTTTTTTTTTCTTTTTTTTTCTTTTTTTTTCTTTTTTTTCTTTTTTTTTCTTTTTTTTCTTTTTTTTTTCTTTTTTTTTCTTTTTTTTTCTTTTTTTTTCTTTTTTTTTTTCTTTTTTTTTTCTTTTTTTTTCTTTTTTTTTTGCTTTTTCTTCCTTTTTTTTTCTTTTTTTTCTTTTTTTTCTTTTTTTTTTATTTTTATTTATTTTTATTTATTTTTATTTTGTTTTATTTTTTTCATTCCTTTTTATCTTTTTTTGTTTTTTTATTTAATTTAATTTTTTTTAATATTTTCTTTTTTTTATGTTTTTTTGAATCGCTAATTGAAACAGGATGACTTCAGTTATTGTTGAGAAATATTCAACCTTCTGTTGCAAATTACTGAAAGACATATGTCTTTCAAAATCTCTCCCAATATATTGTTGCATTGTTCTCTGTGTGTGTTTCCTTTCGATTCCAAAAAAAACCGTTAGCTTCATGAATAAACAGATACCCAAAATCACACCGGGAGATAGTTCCTCCCAATATTTCCAAACTATCTAGATTCATGTCTTCTTGAGCCCATAAAATTTTGTGATACAGTACTTCCATTTTCATTTGATGATATCAATAAGGCTTCTTCCAGTAAGGATTCCGTAAATTTCCCTTTATTCCAAGAGTGGTTAGTAATTCCAAAAAATCAAAATTTGTAAGATTGGATCCAGGTAGTTCTGAAAGAAATTTGGTCTGAAGTATTGGTGAATGCAGGCCTTCAAATGTAATAATTGGAACTATTACATAATATTCCTCTCCTTAATACTCTGGTATGTCTTCCTGTATGCCATTTTGATTCTGGATGTAATTCCTTGATTTTGATTAAATAAATCAGTTGAGCTTGAAGATGAAATATTTCAAAAGCAGAATATTTGTTCATAGACATCATCAAGGTCTTCTAGAATGCTAAGTCCAGCTAGTCTTTGTGTATATTCTGATAACTCTCCTTCTTTTAGGTCTTCAAATCTTCTTCCTTGTTTAGATTTATCTTCAAACTTTCATTATTTTGTTGATATAGCTTCAAGTCATCTCCTGATTCTACCAATTTTCCCTCTGGCCTTATTTCTATTCTTTGTTTAATCCATTTTTTAATACCTCTATCAAAACCTTGATCCATTTTGTCTTCAGTAATTATGGCACTTTCATTTTCTAATTCTTCAAATTTTCTTTTTGCCAATGGCTTGATTATGTTGTCTTTTGGTTCTTCACTTATTAAATCTTTTTCAATATCACTCATGTACCCAGGTTCCTCCTGAAATAAATTGAAATAATCTTCTTCATTTGCTGAGGAATTTGCTTCAGGTGGCTTCAGATCCATTTTAAATTTCTTCTGTGGGCTTTCTCCTTCATCTTCTTTATTCATACCACTTAACTCAAGTGCTAGCCATTTCTCTGGGTCTTCTATGGCCATGTCCAAATTTATTCTCATTCTCAGTTCCTCTTTGGATTTTACTATTGCTTTACTATTTTCTACCTCCAGTTTATCTTCTGTCTCCTTTCCTTCAGATTTTCTATCAGGTACACAGGTAATAATTTCTTTAGAGGAAGATAATATGCTAGGCTTTTCTTCAACTATTATTTGATAAAAGCTTTCAAATAATAAGGAGTCCATGAAAATTCCTTCTTTATTACCAAACTTTACTTTGAGATTTTCAATTTGGACAATTGGTTTCAAAGAGTTACCAGTTACATTTGCTTTATAATGGCTGATCTGTAATTCTGCTTTCATGGCTATTGCCTGAGTTATAATATTCAGAGCATTCTTTGCATCCAAGATGGCTTAGAAGAATATTTTTTGTGATCCAAGAAATATTTTTCTCAGTTGTGTTGGAGATTGATTATCTTCTTCCTCTGTTTCTTTGATTTTGGATGATTCTACTTTATCCATTGACCATTTTCAAATTTCTGAAGAGGCAAAAAGCTCCATTACTCTTGGTGGAGAAATTTTACAACCCATAGCTTGAGGTTTACATATTGGTCAACATAGTCAATGTCCATGTTGCTCTGGATAACTCAATATTTTCCCTTGCTTGTGTGAAAATTCCAATTTAACATTATTATCTGCTCAAAATCGTCTTCCAAGTATGGTGAGTGCAGCTCCTTTTGCTATGAATAAATGAATTTCTTTTTCTTCTCCAGTGATCATAGTAATTGGTGTAAATTCTGAGAGTCAAATCAAAGATTTTGTATGTCCACCGATTCCTCTGAGGTTCATATTGAGTTTTCTACTTGTAAGTGATGCTTTAATCAAAATTTCCTCTTGTATTATGTTGATTTCTGCTCCAGTATCAACCGATTCCATTGTAGGATATTCTTCTCTTCCAATAAATACTTCCATAAGTACAATTGGGCATGCATAATGTATTTTTGGGTATCATTGTCCCTTAGCTTTAATGAAAGTAATATTTCTTGAATATTTGGTATATTAACCAATTTCGTCACATCTTTTTCTTGGGTAGTTAAATTTTGCAATTTTTCAATAAATGTTGGTGTCATTAATCATATTTCTTCAAGAGTAAGATTTACCTTTTGTTCAAGTATTTTCTTCATAACATGTTCAATTATTGGCTTTTGGCTATTGATTGTGGATTTTACCTTGTTCTTTGATTCCATCTTTTCCAAATCCTGATTTTGTATCTGCTTATTCCTTTTTTTAGTAATGATTTCAATATCATAATTTTCTCTTCCATTTTCTTCTTGTGTTTTCTGGTATTTTGTTGGAATTAAAATTCTTATCTCTTCTTCTGCTTCATCTTCCTCATGGTAGGGACCTGGTATCTTCTTTTTAAAGGATTTTTGTGTTTCATTTTTATTCTCTTTCTGAGTTTGGTCTTGACTTTCCTTCCTTGCAGCTCTTTGTCTTGTCTGCAAAAGTCCAACATTTATTTGAAGTTTTCATTTGCTGGTGATATTTGAGGAGGTTTCCAGTTTCCCCAGTCTTCTATTTGAGCTATAGCGGTTACCTTCTCACCTTTGCTTTCCTCAATTGCTGTTGTTTCTTGCTTCTTTGGAGGTGGAATTGATTGTGCAATCATTTTCTTTTGAAAATACTCCTGCTCTTTGGAAAACTTTCTAACTAATTCTTTTGCAGATTTAGGGCCTTCTGTGGGTACTCTTTGAAAATTTGGGAAAAGATATGTTCCTCCATTCTTCAAGACAATTCTTTTCTCCAAGTCTTCTGTGAGATGATTACATCTTATTGGGGAATGTCCTTCCTCTAAGAATTAATAAAATCTCAGTGGCTTTCTTGGAGCCATTTGAGCTTCAAAATATGGTTGATAACAAGACAATATGGGTGGTGAAGGATACCTTGGCCCGAATATCTTTGGGCTTTGTAGGGCTCTCTGATCTTTATTATTGCTTGATTGAGGTTTCTAGGGAGATTAAACTATTTAAGGGAGGTGTTTTATCTGGTTCAATACTTCCTTTACTGATTCCTTCTCAGTATTCTTTGATTAATATTCTTTAGGCTGAGGTTTGTGTAAGATCTCTCATTTGATTTAGGACTTCTTCCCAGCTTTCTGCTTCAAGCCTAGCTTTCTTCTCTTGTGACTTTGCTTGTGAAATTTCCTTCTGTTGAACTAATACTTTGGCCTCCAAATCTTGTTCAATATATAGATTTAAGTTTTCTAATCTTGGAATGATATTGTTTCAAACAATATCTAGGAAAATAAATTTATTAATATTAGAAATATTATTTGTAAGGGATACATCCAAAAAAAGCCACAATTGAAGTGATTAAAGAAATTTTACATCAAAAAACAGTAAAATAAGTTCTAGAATATGATTTATGTCCCAAACGTTGGTTACAATAATAGGCAGGAACCCAAACCTAAGGTTTGTCCATGAAACACTTAATAATAGTAACAAATATCAAGAGTACTATGAATATCCTCAGTAGAACATATAATATAGTTAAACATTATACCCAAAAATTAATAAAATATTAAAAATGATTATATTTTAAAAAAGGATTGAATTATTATTAAATAATTTAGTAATGAAAAATACTAATAATTATAATAAATTATAGCTGTTCTATTATTAGTATGATCACTGACAGTTATAATATTCAGAAGTACAAAGATCTTAATAAGACAATTATATGGGGAAAATATAAATGTTAACCACTCATAAATGATATAACTATTATTTATAAGAGAAATATCACAAACACTGTTCAGACATAGTTTTCATAGAAAAATTATATATAAAAATAATAATACTACATAAAAAAGATAGAACTTTAAAGAAAGTTTACTTATAATATTTTTTTAATAGAAGAAGTCAAACAACAGCACTTATAGTATTGAATGATCCTTATAAGTTAAAACCACACCAAAAATCAATATTTTCAAACATAAAAACCCTTTGATTATGAAATATGAGATTTAAGGGTTTTTTTGAGGAATTTGTGGATTTTAAAACATATTTAAGAAAGTAATTTTATATAATGAAATGTATTATTGGTGATTACAACAATAATGTAATTTCTATGATTTCAATTCTTTAATTCAAAATTAAGAAGGAATAAAAGACTTAAGAAATACTTTTAATGATAAGATTTTATATTTCATAAAGTTTCATCCGTTTAAATGTCTAATATGATTGGAATGATATTTTGTTATTGGAAAAATCAGTGATTTGAAGGCTCTTCTTATGCCTGAAGAGCAGCTTTCATGATTCATAATGGATATAGAGAGAATTATCAGGTCAAAACTTAAAAACAATGCTTAAAAATAAGGTTCATAAGCTAAGGTAACTTACTTTTAATTGCAATTTGAAGTTACCCATATTATTCATAGCTAGAAGTAACTAAAATCCTCTTTTGGGCTGATCATTTCAAGTTTGAATATAAAATACGTTTTTTATATAAAGGTTCATTACATGAAGAACTTCAAAAGAGAGTTTCAAGAATAAATCTCTCAAGCTGAATTTTTAATTAATTTTTAAGAAATCTTAATTTATCTTAAGAATAATTAAAATAGTGAATCTCAAGGCTAATTACCAATTAAACCTGTTCAAAAAAGCTACCTAAAATTTAATTTATACACCAATAGCATTTAATTGTGAGCTGTGTGAGACTTTCAAAAAAATCCATCAAGAATTGGACTCTCAATGAATTTTTGAAGTTATTTCCATTTTTCCACATAAAATAGTAATTCTCAGCCTGTGACTCAAAACCAGAGCACAAGCATGATAGTCAAATACCATAAACCAATGGTATAACCAAGATACCACCAAAACATGGAGCTGAGCCAAATAAGCTCAAAAGGTATCAAAAGGGAGAGGAAACTCACCCCTTTCCAAATATACAAGTCCCATAATCATAGGACAAATAATAACAAAGTTATTCCTGCTCAAAGCTGTTGCTGAGCATAAACCTTAATTTTCACCTCTCATCTGAAATACAGAGTAAGACACCTAACCCCATCAAATGGGTATGCAAAATTAATCTCTAGGCCAGGGCTATCCAATGGTACCAACCAAACTTTGCTAGCACCAGTATTACAGAAGTTATGGTCAAATTCAGGCCAAATAAGAGTGAATAAAACATTCACCCACACATGTACAAAAAACTTGTCAATGGGATACCTTTGTCATATTGAATGATAAACATACCAAATAAGGTACCATTGTGTAGAACGCATACAGGGCTACACACTGACGTAATTTTGAGGTTGGTATCTCAATAACTGACAAAGTATAGCTGTTTTAAGGTCAAAATCCCACATTTTGACGAATACAGCCTTGCCATTGGATAATATCCCATAACCATGATTATGAGGTGTCAAACTAATGAAGAAGCTTGTTTTTACTTCAATACTGGGGTCCCATTCAGGTTCTGTACAGCATTCTACGCGTCATACACATCAGAATCAGGCTGTGTGGTCCCCAGATGAACGTTTTCACCCTGTATTGGTAAAAACTTCCCAGATGTTGTTTCAAAACCACATCTGGGCCCAATACAGGATATACAGGCCTTTTCAAACCACATCTGAGCCCAATGCAGGCTATACAGGCCTTTTTTAAACCACAAGCCTGTCCTAGAGAGTGAAAAATCTTCACTTCCTCTGTGTGGAAAGATCTAGCCACCTTTTCACCCCATTTCAGGATAAAACAGGGGCTTTTCACAGCCAGAAAATCTTTCCTCATCCTGCTCTTGAATTCCTACATAGTAAACTGTCAAAAACAGTTTTACTCTTGGAAAATAATCAGGTTATACTATAAATATCAGTATTGTAGCTCTTATTATAGTAATCCAACTGGTAAGACTTCACCCAGGGCTTTCAAAAGCGCTCACCACCACTATCTCTCCATAGTAAAGCCCTTTTATTTTATTCAATACCCTTATTATCTTTAAAATATTTTTTCCAAACCTTTTTTCCGTGTCACAAACATAGTTAAAGTTGTAATTAGCCTATTTTTACACCTTTATCATAGTTTCATCCTGACAGTAATACACACCAAATCATAACTTTTGATAAGGCTTTAACACTTATGGATTTTAGGCTTTCAGATTTGAAAGTTCTTAAAAAATTTATTATAAGCTTTCATATTGGGATTCAACCTTTGGAAGCTTTTAATTTCTTTCCAAATTGGGATAAACCCAGTTAAACTTTGATGTTTTATCAAAGGCTAATCTCAGAGATTAAATAAGGTTGAAAATTCTCCAATAAAGTTGGAAAACCTTCTCCAAGTCCTTTCAGATCCCAAAATCTGTGTAAACCAGCTCTTTCTGGTCTTTTTCATTTTTCATAACTTTCTGTGTGGGTGTCAGGCTGAGTCTGTGATGAAGATGTATAGTAGTATTTACAAGCTTTACCTATGACTGTGACACAGTAAAAAATGGTAATAAAAAGGATTTTTGATGGTTATAGGGGTTTTAGAATGGGATAATAAGGGCTTTACTATAATAATATAGTGGTGGTAGGCGCTGCTGAAAGCCCTGGGTTGTCACAACCACAAAAAATAACCCTCTTCAATTGATGTTTTGGCAATCCCAGCCCAAAAACCAAGTTAGGGCCAATTGGTCACACCATATCTTTAATGGCCAATTGGCCCCCTCTGGTGCTATATGGCCTTTTTGTCATAGCACCTTTCCCCTGGCCATTTATGGCCCCTATTATCATTGATGGCCTCAGGCCATATCCTGCCATAATTGGCCTCCCTGGCCAACTTCCACCTCACCAACCCCCAGGCCTTTATCTTTGTTCTTGGGCCTGGGGGGTCCTTTCAGTATTCCAGGGGTCTGAAGACCCTCTAGCCACCATCAGGCCTCTTGGCCCAACCCCCTATATTAGGGGGTTTTGGGCTAAATGACATTTTTTTGCCCTTTAGGCCCCTTCTGGCCTAATCAAATGAGGCCAAAGGGGGCAGTCCACTCGCCCCTGAAGGCAGGTGGGATTACCTGAGCCAGTGTTTGACCATGGTCTCCAAGCCACCAATTTTGGCCAAGAACTCAAAGTACCAAATTTTTGACCAAGGACCACTCGTGGCCCATTTTCAGCCATGGCCTTTGGTAACGCCCAGAGGCCACCAGCTCAGCTCAAAATCCACTCTCCCCCCAGCTCAAGGGGAAGATTTCCCATTCCTCCATGCACTGTGAGCCTTAGAGGTAATTTCATATACCCAAAAGACCACAAATATAAAAAATAACATATTAATATAAATAAAATAAATTTATTTATATTATTAAAATAAAAATAAAAATATAAATATAAAATTATATTAAAAATAAAAAATTAATTATAATTTAAAAATAAAAAATACATTAAATTTTGTAAATGTAAAATTACATTTATACTTGAAAAAATTAAGTAAAAATGAAACTTTAACAAAATTGTGAGAAAATAAATAAATTTGGAAAAAAGTTAAATAAAATTTATTATAACTTTTTATCCAATAAATAAACATATAAAATTTATTTCACCATTGGATTCCTCATAAAAAATCAGGTGGGGTCACCTCTGAGTGAAATTCTTGTAACTCAACTCTAAATAAGCTTAAATTAAGTTTTTAGTATTTTCAATACAAAAGTTGAAAATCCTCAAAACTTTAATTTAATTCATACCACATGTGGTGTTAACCATCAATTTTTGTGTTAAAATTGAGGTGTTGTGTTTAGTTTAGAAGTTATGAGGAATTGAAGTATTTTCAATTGAATTCAATTGAAATGTCAAAATGTGCGCGTGTATTACATAAGTGAACTTTGATTTACATATGAGGTGTCAATTATTACTGTATTGTACTGTACAATTGAATTGAATTACATATGTAAATTATAAGTATAATACATGATGAGGAATTAAAGGAAAAATAAATTGGAAAGATTAAATTTGGGGGGGGAAAGGAACTCCAGCTCTAAGGGGGAGCTAGACCCCCAAAATCCTTGCTGACAGGCGTGGGATGTCAAAATTCACGCAAAAGTTCATCACTTTTGGCCTGGAATTGAGTTACAGGGTCTGTGGACTCAATTGATGATGAGGTTTTGATACCAACTGGGGTAGTTTTAGCTGTTGCCAAGAGGGTAAAACTACCCTTAAGATAAAACAATCATAATAAAAAAAGTTTTAACTGGTTTCTACGCCTCTGACACACATTCTGACGTGTTTTGAAGGCTCTAGGCCTGGTATTGCTATAGTAATGGCTGATTTAAGGGTCTAAAATGGCTAAAAATGGCTAAAAATGGCTTAAACCAGCCCTTTTTGGTCTAAACCAGGATTCAATGATGCCATAATTGGTTTTTCTGTTGTCAGACTGTTTTTCACGACTGACAAGAGTAAGTTTTACTTTTGGAGCAAGAGAATTGATGGCTATAAAAGAATGTCTTCTTTGCCCCACTTTTCTCTTCATGTTAGAATCTTTTCCTTTTATTAATTAGTTTAAAACTGTTCAACCAATCAATCAAAGATTCCAACCACCACTTATAAATCATTTTAATCCTTTTAACCACGTAAAAAAAATCATTATAATCATTGTTTGTAACTCTTATAATCATTTTTTACCCCTGAACCACCCCAAAAGTGAATTAAAGCATCTTTCATCACTGTAAACTTTGTCACTTTGTTTCCAAATTCACTCTGGTCACTTTTGGGCGTGTTTTCTCTTTAATATTCTTTTTAAAGACTTTGTTCTTTAATTAATTGCTTACAGTTCTTTGCTCAATTAATTCCAATTGAAATTGCTCTTGAAGAAATTTCTTTTGTAGCCTTAAAATATCTCTTGTAGAGTATTTTTTGGATAAATTTTTATTGTTGGTAAAACAATAAATTTTTATAATATTATTGTTTTATACTAATAAAGTTATAAACAATAAAATCGGCGTGTTTTCTCTTAAAAATAATATTTCATACTATTTTTAATTGAATTTTACCTTATACAAATTTTGAGGACAGGAAAAGTACTTGATTTTTAATCAAAGTTTCATATCCACACCTTACATTTGGGGGCCCAGCCGTGATATTTTACCTGTGACATATTTTTTTACTCTTTTTAAATCTTTTTTCTTATATTGAAAAATTTAAAAACATATAAAAAATACTTATAAATTCAAAAAAATCCATAAAAAATAATTTTTTTCATATTATAAGTGAGGATTAAATTTTTATTTCTTTTTTTGAAATATCCTTTTTTTACTTAATTAATTGGCTTTTTCATTAATTTTAGTGTCTGAAAACGTGGTAAGACAAGAAAACATTGAAACAGCCTCAACAGTAACCAGCATTATCCCTGCCAGTACTGTCAATTCTGATCATAATAGCACTGTTATTGTGACTCAAAATAACCAGCCTGAACCAATATCTTCTGAATTAATTAACTTGGACATAAGTAATACCCTTCAGAAAGCTAAAAATTTGGCCAATAGTAAGTTTTTTGACGTAAAAATACTATTTTAAGCCTTTTTAACCATAATTATGCCTTCAACCAGATCAGGAGCCAGCTACAACCCCTCAAGCAGCTCCCAAAAAGGTAATAGACGTGATTATGGCAGAGGCCAACCAGGTACAGAAGGAAAAGGGTCAGTTGATGACTTCCAAACAACTAAAATGGGTCATTCTGAAGCTGATAATACCATTTTACCTTCAAAAAGAGCTGACACCGCCACAAGAAGCCTCAGTGGACATATACAAAGCCAGCCACAAAGCTTACAACAATGCACTGCAGTACAAGGAGTACCAGATCCTGGCAGATCTGTGGAAAAGCTGCATGAATTCTTACCTGACAGTAAGAAAATTCTTGGGCCATCCCAACACTTGCAAATTGCTCAATGGATGGCATCCATTGATGGAGAAGAAAAACATGATGCTTTTGACACTGGAATGGAGGAAAAACAACCCTCCACCACCCAAACCAGTGCCAAAAACAGCCCCAGTGGCCAGCAGCAGCAATTCCAACGTGAAAAAGCAGCCACAAACTCCAAACAAGGGCAAAGGGAAGGCACCAGCCCCAAAACCTTACAGCCAGGGCTACAGAATCCCAAAGATTCAGCAGGATGCCATGGAAAATGTATTTCAGATGGCCAGAACCATGATGGAATTACAGAAGAAGGAGGAAGCCAGATTAAGGTTCCAGAAATGATTTCTGACATATTTGATTCCATCCCAGAGTTGTATAATGCTATAAATGACGTGAAGAAACATCTTTCTGATAAAAATGACACCATTTGTAACAACATTAAAACAAACAACCTGAGTCTGTGCCAAATTAATGAAACACTTATGTGTTTTGAAAAAGTTTTAAGAACAATTAAAAATTCTAATAATGACAATTCTTCTAACATTAAAATAAATGAACAATCTGCCATTATTAAAGAATTAACAGATAAATATTCTAAATTCAATATTGATGACATGATTGAAACAAGAATTAAACAAGCCATAAATATTATCAAAACAGATAACAAGAAAGTCCTTGATGACATTTCAAATTCATTTACTGAAGTAAAGACATATACCATTGCCTTGAAAAAGTGTTTTGATGCTTCACAAGAAGAAGTATCAAAATTATCAATGAAATTGAATCAAGTCACTGCTGATAATACAAGACAGACAGAGTTATGGCAAGAACTGACACATAAGGAAGACATGTATAAAATTGAAGTAATAAATTTAATACAAAGCTTCCAACATGAATACAGAAATTCCCAAAGGTGTAGCAACAGTAAAATGAATGACATTGAACAAATACTGAACACCTTACCAAGAATGTCTACACCTCTAAATCAAAATGAGGGCACAAGAATTCCAAATCCACAAGTATTGGATCCTGATAATTCACAATTAATAAATGAATTATCCACTTCTTTTCATAACTTGGAACCATCAATGGGCCAAGCACTCTTGAAAGAAGTTCCAAAACTTAAAGAATGGCCTCACTTCAGTGGTGAAGGAGAGTATGACCATATGGAATTCATTAGAGGTATTGACATGATCAAAGAAGATTTTGAATTACCAGACAGATTGGTAACAGCCAGGTTTAACACCTTGTTTACCAGATAAGCTCACAGATGGTACATCAAAATAAGACAAGCACATGGACACCAGAGTTGGACTTGGTGGAAAGCCCAAATCATCAACAAATGGGCAAATGATGCTTGGAGGTTTAAAGTTGAAACAGCCTTTGAATCTGCCAAATTCAATGCTGATAAAGACAGAGCTTTACCATGGTTTTGCCAACAAAAGGACAGATTAACAGCATTATATCCTGACATGTCAGAGTTTATGATCCATAGAAAAATTCTGAGACAATGTGGAGGTGACTTAGAGCATGCTGTCAAAAGCAGGACTACTGAACAATCTTCAGCAGAAGATATTATCAATATACTAGAAGAAGTAACCACCAGAACCAAAATTGGTTCTAGTAGGGTGAATCTCAAAACAAGGTTTAATACACCTTGGAAAGATTCTGTGGACAAAAACCCCAAAGAAAATTCTGGTAATATTAAATATAAATCTGCAGATACAGTCAGAAAATGCCATATTTGCCAAAGCACCACCCATTTAGCCAATACATGTCCAAAGAGGGGGAAAATCAATGAAATTGACATTGAAAAGGAACCAGATGTTGAAAAAGAAGACATAATTGAAGACAATTCAGATGATAAGTCATCCATATTTTCTGAATCTTCAAAAGATATAGAAAATATCAATGCCACTTTTGACATCATGGAATCTTATTCCCACTTACCACAATTAAGCAATGGTCAAGTTGATTTATCAAAAGTTCAAGATGCACAACTTATGAAGACAAAACCAAACAGAGGAAAAGGTTATACAGCTGGTAACTCCTGTATAACAGAAGTGGTAATTGACAACAAGCCCACCAAACTTTTGCTTGACCCAGGAGCCTTCTGCTCTTGTGTTGGAAAATCCTTTCTTAAGACTTGTGTGCCAAATTTTGAAGACCAATTGTTACCAATTGATGGTATAAAATTCAACAGTGCAAGTAACCCAATGAAAGCATTGGGAATCTTTGAGACCAATGTCATATTCCCACACATAAATGGGAATTTAAGGATCACAGTTGAATTTGTTGTTATGGAAAATTGCTCTAGTACCCATTTTATATTGGGAAATGACTATTTGATCATGTATGGGATAGATTTACATAATAACAAAGACAGATACCTTACAATTGGGGACAATAAGCGTCAGAAATTTGCCTTTTTACCATTTAAAAGACAAATTACAGTAAACAAAGTATCACCAGTCAACTTAGAGTTAGAAAAATTCAAGTCTGAACAGTTAAATGAGGCTGAGATAAGCCTTCATCTGACTTATAAACAAGAAAATGAACTTTCTTCCCTTTTGTATGACCACAAAGGAGCATTTGCTACAGACAAAGAACCTCTGGGAGCAATTATTGGTCATGAAGTTGACATCATTCTTAACATTGAGAGACCTTATCCACCACTCTTAAGAAGACCTGCTTATCCAGCAAGTCCAAAATCAAGAGAAGCTCTAGAAATTCATATCAAAGAACTTCTAGACCTTGGTGTAATAAGAAAAGTAGGCCACAATGAGGAAGTAGAAATAACTACACCAGTCATAGTGGCGTGGCATAATGGAAAATCCGGAATGGTTGGGGACTTTAGAGCTCTGAACACTTACACTGTTCCAGACAGATACCCAATACCAAAAATCCAAATTGCCCTTACTCAAATATCTCAAGCAGTGTATATAACCACTATGGATGCCCTTAAAGGATTCCATCAAAATGTGGTAACACCAAGAGCAAGAAAATACTTGAGAATTATTGTTCATTGTGGAGTGTATGAATACTTAAGGATGCCCTTTGGTATCAAAAATGCACCTTCACACTTCCAAAGAATGATGAATGAAATCTTCCCTGAAGAGCTCTCAGAGGGATGGTTAATCATTTACATTGATGACATTATTATCTGTTCAAAGACTTGGGAGGAGCACATGTACAGATTATCAAGAGTTTTGACAAAAATCCAATCAGTAAACATGAAAATCTCCTTGAAGAAATGTCATTCTGGATTTAAAGAACTTAAGGCACTAGGACATGTTGTATCTGGTTTGTCCCTTGGAATTGATAAAAACAAAGTTGCAGCAGTATTGTTAAAACCCATGCCTCAGAATAAGAAGGAAATTCAGTCATTCTTGGGTTTTGCAGGATATTACAGGCAACACATTAAAGACTTTGCATCCATAGCAAGACCACTTTATAAGTTGTGTGACAAAGACACAGTATTTGAGATGACTGTTGACAGAGTCAAAGCTTTTGAATCTCTAAGAGAAGCATTGACCACTGCTCCACTCTTACTGATGCCAGACTTTAAATTACCTTTCAAACTGTATATTGATGCATCAGGGGATGGACTAGGTGCTGCACTTCACCAAGTTCAGATCATAAATGACAAACCTGTAGAAGGACCAATATGTTTCATATCCAGGCAAATCAAATCAACTGAAGCCAGATATGGAGCAAGTCAAATGGAATGTCTATGCCTTGTCTGGGCCTTGGAGAAATTGAACTATTTCTTAGAGGGATGTGTTTTTGAAGTAATAACAGATTGTACAGCTGTGAAATCACTTTTGAACATGAAAACACCTAACAGACACATGCTCAGATGGCAAATAGCCATACAAGAATACAGAGGCAATATGACTATTGTTCATAAGGATGGGAATATTCATAAGAATGCAGATGGACTAAGCAGATGGCCATTACCAAATAACATTGATAATCCTGCTTATGTTCTAGAAGAAGCTTCACCACAAATTCCAATAGAAGGAATAAGTGTTACAGACTTGAACACCACCTTCTTTGAAGAAGTCAGAAATAGTTACACTCAAGATAAGAATTGTAGCATCTTATGCCAATTACTTAACAAAGACTGTAAAGACAACTCTCTAATACATGCCTTGGATGAAGTATGGAGAAAATCTTATAATGAAGGAAGATTTCACCTACTGGATGGTATAATTTACCACAGAACCAAGCACACATGTGTCATGACAGTTGTAGACAGGTCATTAATCAATCTTGTACTGAAAGAATGCCATGATAGTCCCTTTTCAGGACATCTTTCTGAAGACAGAACAAGAGAGAAAGTGAAGACCTGTATATGGTGGCCAATGTGGCAAAAAGATGTTGCAGAATATTGCAAAACCTGTGACAGATGCCAAAAGGCAAATAAATCCACTGGCAAAAGACTTGGAAATATGATGAAAATCCAAGAACCAAACAGACCTTGGGAAATTGTCCATATGGATTGGGTAACTGGCCTACCACCAGGAGGTGACAGGAGCTATAATGCTTGCCTAGTAATTGTGGACAGATTCAGTAAAACTCCAATCTTTTTACCATGTCACAAAGATGATACAGCCATGGATACAGCTCTTCTGATATGGAATAGAGTAGTGTCATGGACTGGGATATTTACAAATATCATCAGTGATAGAGATCCCAAATTCACTTCAGCACTATGGACAAATCTTCACCAATTATTTGGCACTAAACTGTCTTTCTCTACAGCCTACCACCCACAAACTGATGGCCTGGCTGAAAGAATGATCCAAACCTTAGAGGACATGTTGAGAAGATTTTGTGCATATGGCCTTGAATTTAAAGATTGTGATGGATTTACCCATGATTGGTGTACTCTGTTACCAGCACTGGAATTAGCATATAAAACATCAATCCATGCTAGTACCAATCAGACTCCTGCTGTTCTAGAAAAAGGATGGAACCCCAAGTTACCCCAAGACTCCTTGAGGAAAGACTTAATTGAAATACATCCCACAGCTGCTAGCTTCAAAGGAATGCTAGACAAAGCTAGAAAGCATGCAGTAAGGTGCATGGAGGACTCTTTTGCATATGGTAAAGACAAATGGGATAAATCTCATGCAACTCCAGATTTCAAAGTGGGGGACCTAGTTCTTGTATCCACCACTAACTTCAATAACATCAAAGGATGTAAAAAGTTGAAAGACTCCTTTGCAGGACCTTTTGTGATTAAGGCCCTGCATGGAGAAAATGCTGTTGAAGTAGAGTTATCTGAAGAACTTAGCAATAAGCACCCTACATTTCCAGTGAGCTTGATAAAACCATATAAATCTAGTGATGCTGAGAAATTTCCCTTGAGGAATAAGGTTCCCCAAGTTATACCTCCTACTGAGACATCTGGTACTAAAAAAATAACCAAAGTTCTTAAAGAAAGGAAATTAAGAACCAAGAAAGTAAGGGAATACCTTGTTAGGTACAGTGACCCAACTTGTGAAGATGAATGGTTAGAAGAAAAAGATATACCAGAAGCTACCAAACTCCTGAGGAGATTCAGACACACTAGAAAAACCAATATTACAAAGTAATATTCTTTTTTTAGGGGGAGGGAATGTGAGCCTTAGAGGTAATTTCATATACCCAAAAGACCACAAATATAAAAAATAACATATTAATATAAATAAAATAAATTTATTTATATTATTAAAATAAAAATAAAAATATAAATATAAAATTATATTAAAAATAAAAAATTAATTATAATTTAAAAATAAAAAATACATTAAATTTTGTAAATGTAAAATTACATTTATACTTGAAAAAATTAAGTAAAAATGAAACTTTAACAAAATTGTGAGAAAATAAATAAATTTGGAAAAAAGTTAAATAAAATTTATTATAACTTTTTATCCAATAAATAAACATATAAAATTTATTTCACCATTGGATTCCTCATAAAAAATCAGGTGGGGTCACCTCTGAGTGAAATTCTTGTAACTCAACTCTAAATAAGCTTAAATTAAGTTTTTAGTATTTTCAATACAAAAGTTGAAAATCCTCAAAACTTTAATTTAATTCACACCACATGTGGTGTTAACCATCAATTTTTGTGTTAAAATTGAGGTGTTGTGTTTAGTTTAGAAGTTATGAGGAATTGAAGTATTTTCAATTGAATTCAATTGAAATGTCAAAATGTGCGCGTGTATTACATAAGTGAACTTTGATTTACATATGAGGTGTCAATTATTACTGTATTGTACTGTACAATTGAATTGAATTACATATGTAAATTATAAGTATAATACATGATGAGGAATTAAAGGAAAAATAAATTGGAAAGATTAAATTTGGGGGGGGAAAGGAACTCCAGCTCTAAGGGGGAGCTAGACCCCCAAAATCCTTGCTGACAGGCGTGGGATGTCAAAATTCACGCAAAAGTTCATCACTTTTGGCCTGGAATTGAGTTACAGGGTCTGTGGACTCAATTGATGATGAGGTTTTGATACCAACTGGGGTAGTTTTAGCTGTTGCCAAGAGGGTAAAACTACCCTTAAGATAAAACAATCATAATAAAAACAGTTTTAACTGGTTTCTACGCCTCTGACACACATTATGACGTGTTTTGAAGGCTCTAGGCCTGGTATTGCTATAGTAATGGCTGATTTAAGGGTCTAAAATGGCTAAAAATGGCTAAAAATGGCTTAAACCAACCCTTTTTGGTCTAAACCAGGATTCAATGATGCCATAATTGGTTTTTCTGTTGTCAGACTGTTTTTCACGACTGAAAAGAGTAAATTTTACTTTTGGAGCAAGAGAATTGATGGCTATAAAAGAATGTCTTCTTTGCCCCACTTTTCTCTTCATGTTAGAATCTTTTCCTTTTATTAATTAGTTTAAAACTGTTAAACCAATCAATCAAAGATTCCAACCACCACTTATAAATCATTTTAATCCTTTTAACCACGTAAAAAAAATCATTATAATCATTGTTTGTAACTCTTATAATCATTTTTACCCCTGAACCACCCCAAAAGTGAATTAAAGCATCTTTCATCACTGTAAACTTTGTCACTTTGTTTCCAAATTCACTCTGGTCACTTTTGGGCGTGTTTTCTCTTTAATATTCTTTTTAAAGACTTTGTTCTTCAATTAATTGCTTGCAGTTCTTTGCTCAATTAATTCCAATTGAAATTGCTCTTGAAGAAATTTCTTTTGTAGCCTTAAAATATCTCTTGTAGAGTATTTTTGGGATAAATTTTTATTGTTGGTAAAACAATAAATTTTTATAATATTATTGTTTTATACTAATAAAGTTATAAACAATAAAATTGGCGTGTTTTCTCTTAAAAATAATATTTCATACTATTTTTAATTGAATTTTACCTTATACAAATTTTGAGGACAGGAAAAGTACTTGATTTTTAATCAAAGTTTCATATCCACACCTTACATGCACCCTGTACTCAAGGATGCAGGAGTGGTGCATATATGGTATTATATATCGTTATACACCATTTTTTCTCAGCAATCCAATGGTGACACTTTCAGGACCCAATTCCATAATTCCAAATCAAGGTCCCAAAGTTCATCACCCATTTCAAAGGAGGACTCTTCAGCTCATAAGTCTGGCAATCCATGGTGGCTAACAGAAGACCATTTCAGGACCCCAACCACCTGGCCCTGCAGGAGTTGGGTTGACCATTCTCAGAGGTTATTCATCATTAAATCAGTTTTCAAGGCAGAAAGCACTTCAATACTGCTTAGACAACTCAATTGGTCCATACAGGCAGCAATCAATTATACCTGTATGTCCTTGGCCCAATTGGGCCAATTCATATTCCACTGTGGGAATTCAATCACACAGTTCAATTCTCAAGATGGCCAGATCTGTATTGACCCAATTCAGGAAATACAACCAGATTATTCACCTTCTCAGATCAGCCCCCAGCGTTTCACATATACTGGCCACCTTTCATCACCTGGGGACTTTTTCACCAGTTAATTAATAGATTAGATTTCTTTTTATCCTTATTTTCTTTTAGCTTATGAAAGTAAATACTGATAATATTAAGTCAGTCATTTGCACCTTTTCTTCCTTGCCTGTCAGTGGATATTGGTAGTCATATCCTTTACTAATTCCATTGTTCTTTCTGGAAGGTCAAAACAGTGAATTGAGGATTCATTTGGTTGGCTCTTTGGCTTTTGGTTTCTTATTATCCTGGCCATTGGCTTCTTTTCTCTTTTATCTTTGGCATACTTGTCTTTACCTTCTATTCTTCTTTTAATAAATATATTCTTTTATTCCTTTATTATTTTGAAGCCCTCCAAGCAAGTTCTTGATTCCTGAGTGCCAGGCCACTCTTATTTCATAAGAGCCCCTGTGAGATGGGTGCAGTCTTACCAGTTGGATTACTATAATAAGAGCCACAATACTTAAATTTCGAGGATAACCTCATTATTTCCAAGAGTATAACTTTTTTTGACAGTTTTACTACATAGGAACTGAAGAGAAGGATGGGGCTTCCTTTTCTGGCAGTGAAAACGCCTCCTTTTATCCTGAAATGGTGTGAAAAGGCTGCTAGACCTTTTCACGTAGAGGAATTGAACATTTTTCATTCTCAAGGACAGACTTGTGGTTTGCAAAAGGCCTGTATAGCCTGTACTCAGATGTCCTTTTGAAACCACATCTATGAAGCTTTTACCAATACAGTGTAAAAACTTTCATCTGGGGACCACACAGCCCTCTTCTGACATGTATTATGCATAGAATGCTGTACAGAACCTTTATGGGACCCCAGTATCAAATTAACTATGAATTATTGAAGTAAAAAGAAGCTGTTTCATCCGTTTGACACCTCATAATCATGGTTATGGGATATTTTCGCATGGTAAGGCTGTATTGGCCAAACTGTGGGATTTTGACCTTAAAACAGCCATACCTTGTCATTTTTTGAGATATCAACCCTAAAATTGGTTCAGTGTGTAGCCCTGTATGTGCTATACACAATGGTACCTCATTTGATATGGCTATCATTAAATATGGCAAAGTTATCCCATGTACAAGAGTTTTGTACATATGCATGTTTTAGGTAAAAAGCTGTATTGGGCTTGTTTGACTTATAACTTTTATTCTAGATGAGATATGGGGAAATTAATGGCACCATCAGATATCCCTGATTGTGCGCTTTCCAAAAAGACCCCACTTTAAGTATCTCACACTAAAACTCTAGAAGTTATATGAGAGGTGACTATTTTATTCACTCTTATTTGGCCTGAGTTTGGCCATAGCTTCTGTAATACTGGTGCTAGCTCAGTTTTTCTGGTACCATTGGATAGCCCTGATTCAGAGCTTTATTTTGAATACCCATTTGATGGGGTTAAGTCTCTTACTCTGTATTTCACATGACAGGTGAAAATTCAGGTTTATGCTCAGCAACAACTTTGAGCAGGAATAAATTTGTTATTCTTTGTCCTATTGTGATGGCACTTGTATATTTGGAAAGGGGTGAGTTTCCTCTTTCATTTGATACCTTTTGACATTATTTGGCTCAGTGCCATGTTTTGGTGGTATCTTGGCTATACCATTGGTTTATGGTATTTGTCTGTCATGCTTGTGCTCTGATTTTGAGTCACAGGCTGACAGTGGGGTTTTCCCTTTTATTCATTTAAATCCATACTATGGCCTTAAACAACTTTAAATTTACATTATTTATGCCAAATTCTTAGCCAAAATAGTAAATATACACAACAACTCAATTTAACCTAAAACTTTGGTGAGTTTGCATAAGCCTTATGCAACTTTAAATTTAAGCTTATTGAAGCTTAAATTTAACAATTTTAAAAAATGTTAAAAAATTTGGTATTGTGCTGTGAGATTCTCAAATCTTTCAATAATAAAAGAAATATCTATTTTTGGTTATAAAACCCTCTGGGTCTACCCTAGGTTATTTTTGGTGTAGAATCTAAAAATGACATAATAATTATAACTTCGTTTATCCAAAATAAATTAGGGCTTAGTTTTTGTTACTTTTTGTTTCAAATCTAATTGAGAATTCTGTTTAAGACTAAACAAGCTTTATCAAAAGTTATTTGTGGCTTTATGGGTATTTAATACATCTCTTACAGACGCACACATTTTCTCCCTGAAAATCAATCTGACAATTGCTTTCATATTAATAATTTATCATAGTAAAAATTTCATATAAAAAATGAAGCTCCATGAAGTATTTTAAATAAAAGCTTCTGCATGAATAACCTATATGTTAGTCAATACCCATTGTTATCCAGAAACTGTAAGACCAAATTTGCCTTAATTCAAATACTTGTAAAATTAGGCTACATGGAACAGCTGAGTTTAACACAAAAGTGATGGTTCAATTGATATGTGGTGCAACTCAAGTATGAATTTAAGAAATTAAGTATGTTAATCCTTGATATAATAAAAACAAAATCAATATTTCTTACAATTGAGCTGAATATATCTCACCAGGAGGTTACTTATGGTAAAGTGGAATGGGAAATTTAATGGAAAAATAGCACTAATGGTTATCAATCAGAAGTAGATATGTAATATTCATTCAAACTTTTCCAAAAGGCATATATTGGTTCATATTCTCAATATTTTCATAATATTACTCAAGTTCTATAAGAAAAATTGAAATTTTCAAATTTTAATTTCTTTTTCACAATAATGATTTGATTACATTTTACTTAATTTGAATTATATCTTCAGAGAAGAATGATTATTATAAATGTGAGCTTTGTCTTGGTAGCCATTTGGGGATTTGTAAATACCATTAAGACTCACATTTCCTCCTACTACAAAGGATTGTTAGTTTAAAATGTTTGTCAGCCTGTGACTGAAAACCAGAGCACAAGCATAACAGCCAAATAACATAAACCAATGGTAAAGCCAAGATACCACTAAAACATGGAGCTGCGCCAAATCAGCTCAAAAGGTATAAAAAGAAAGAGGAAACTAATACAAGTCTCATTATCATAGGACAAAGAATAAAAAAGTTATTCTTGCTCAAAGTTGTTGCTGAGCAAAAACCTTAATTTTCACCTCTTATCTGAAATCCAGAGAAAGAGGCTTAAACCCAGCAAATGGGTATTCAAATTTACTCTCTAGGTCAGGGCTATCCAATGGTACTAGCCAAATTGAGCTAAAGCCAAAATTACAGAAGTTATGGCCAAAATAAGATCAACTAAGGGTGAATAAAATATTTACTTCCCATCTGACTTCTACATTTTGGTGTGAGATACTTCAAGCAGGGACTTTTTAAAAGAAACACAATCAGTGCAATCTGATGGTTACATCCCTTTCCACATATCCCATCTAGAACAAAAGTTAAGGAGCAAACAAGCTCTATACAGATATTGAGAAAATCATATATCTGAATAATAAAACTTGTACATGGCATAACTTTGCCATATTTAATATTACCCATACCAAATGAGGTACCATTGTGTAGATACCTCCCAGGGATAAACAATGAACCAATTTTGAGGTCAATATCTTAAAGACTGACAATGGTATAGCAATTTTAAGGTTAAAATCCCACAATCAGGCCAATACACCTTTTCTGTGGAATAATATCCACAACTATGCTTATGAGGTGTCCAACAGACAAAGCATGTTTATACTTCCATACCTCATAGTTTATTCAACACTGGGGTCCCATACAGGTTCTGTACAGCATTCTATGTGTGATACATGTCAGAAGAGGGCTTCTTGGTCCCCAGATGAAAATTTCCACCCTGTATTGGTGAAAACTGCCCAGATGTGGTTTCAAAACCACATCTGAGCCCAATAAAGTGTCTACAGACTTTGTTGAAACCACAAGCCAGTACTCAGAAGTCAAAACCTCTTCACTTCTTCTACATGGATGGTCTAGAGGGCCACTCCACCTAATTTTAGGGTAAAAGGAGGCCTTTTCTCCACCAGAAAAGGTTTCCTCATCATGCTCTTAAATTACTACATAGTCAAACTTTCCAAAACACTTATACTCTTGGAAATCACAAGTATAGTTCCAAATATAATTATTGTAGTCTTGTATTATAATAACCCAATTGATAAATTTGCACCCACGGATTTCAACAGCGCTCACCACCACTAAAATTCTTTTAGTCAAGCCCTTTTTATTCCAATTAAAACTTTATTTATCTTCATTATCTATGTCACAGTTATATTCTAGGTTGTAAATAATATTTATTATCACCTCTTCATAGAATCAGCCTGACAATGTTGAAGACTTGAGTATGTATAAATATTATGGAGATTTTTATGGCTTCAGGCATTTATTCTATTTTATGAATTTTGACCATTAAAGCTGGGATAATGGTATATTTAAAGATAATCTGTTATTTTAAATAATTAAACATTGTTTTTGATGAAGATTTTAAATTCTCTCAAAATAAAAAGTTTCAATGGAATCTGTAAGCTTAAAAACTGCATTTTTAAGGAGGAATATTTCAGAATAAACATATTTTTAAGGTTTTATAAGTCCTTCTGGAAATTTGGAACTGTTATTAGCCAATTACGTAGATAGCTCAAACTCCACTAAGTTCTCAAAATGCAAAGAATTAACTATAAAAGGTCTCCAAATTCAATCTTTTATACTTTTGAAGCTGTTTGAGTTGAATTTGGTAGTGGTTAGACGGAATATTCTCTTATATTTGAAGTAAATATGTTTATTTCATATGTCTCATTTGCAACTGTGATGTAAGAAGAATATTCCATTAATATCAAATAATTATTTAATTCTTGAAAAGAGAGAAATTTGGAGGCTGAAGGTGTGGTCTTTATCCTGAAGAAAATCATTTCAAAAATACTAGTGAGTTACTTTGGGATTTCATCACTTCTTAATAAAAGAAGGATTATACTTTTTTCTGTAACAAACCTAGGCTTTGTATCTTTTTTTAGGGAAGGAAGAAGTGTACTTTAATAATAGGTTCCTCCATAACAATAGTTGACTTCCAGGTAATATTCAGGAAGAATTCTGACCTTTCCTTCCAGGGTGGGTATCGTAATTTTTTCTAAGAAATAATTCGGTGACTTATAGCCAATGGAAATGGTCAGTTTGGTCACAAAGAGTTAATTGAAGCCTTTTTAAAGCTCTGAAGTGAGTTTGAAACCTCTATTAAGGATGATGGTGAATATAAAATTCCATCAAGCTACTTTATTTGGTGAATCAATATCTGTTGCATGGGATTAAAATCTTTGTGAAATGGAAATGAGAATTGAAGTCTTAATGTTTCTGTCATGAATGAATGAGAAAGAATGATCAATTTTTCAACCTTCTAGAGGTAGGAAAGTGACCCTAAAAATCTGAGAACTTTCCCATTATCTTCCTGGATGGTATGCATTGATTTGATTGCCAAGTATTGTTTTAGTTCCTTTATTGGAGTTCTCACATCTTTCACATATTTTTTAGAATACTGTGAGATAGGTCACCAGTGGAAATGTTTTACCTTTTCTCTAGCCTTTTCTTCAAAAAGATGTCTCAGATTAACAAGTAACAATATTAATCAGAGCCCTGTATATATATTTCATGACACAATTTTTCTTTCTCCTGTGGTAAATTATTCCACAATATAGGTTCAATATTCCTTTATTAAAATATTTAGTTCATACATCATCCATAGAGTTCATCTAACAGTTTTATTCAAACCTTCAGTTGGTATTTTTGAGGGAGCTTGCTACAGTAGATTTCCAGAATTATAAAGGTCATTTAGGAAAATTAAACTTCTTAGGATTCTGACTCATTGGTAATATTCTAAAGTTCACAAAAAATAATCATTTCAACCCTATAATATTTGTAAGATGTGTCTATGAAACTGTCAATAATATTAATATTAATCAAAGGTACTATAACCTTTCTTATTGAATATAATAAATAAATTTATTATAACCAAAATTAAAAAATTAATTATTTAATATTTCTTTTAATTATTTTACACTACTAGTGATTATAAAAGTAAGCAGTAATTGTCTACAAGAATCAATTACAAGAATTATTTAATAATAAAACTATTTCAATATATAGTTCTCTTTTGCAAGAATAATCTTAAATATAATCCTTGAAGAAAGCTATTACTAGGGAACAAATGTCAGAATTAAATAAAATAACTCACTAATACTCCAATAATACCTTGAAAAGAATTGGTAGACAGATTTGACAGATAAATTGTGGATTTAAAGGATCAAAACTGCTTCATAACAGTGATAAAGCAATAGGATAGTTGAATACTATTTGAAATAGTATATTTCTATGATTTAACATCTTTCTGATTGATTTGGAAAGATTAAAAACACTTGAGAAAAGATCTAGCTAATAATCTTTGGTACTAAGGATATGATTGAATAATAAGATGATTTGGAAAAAACAGAAAGGGGAGGCCTCTTTTAAGTCAAAAACAGATCAAAGAGACATTCCATGGAGCAGACTGAAAGAAAAGTGAATTAGAAACCAATTATCCTCCTTGGATTCTTGATTGCATTATCTGCTTTTATGTGAGTTTATCTTGATTACTTAACTGTAACCTTTTACGTGACCACCAACCCATTTGTGGTTAAGAATAAAGGGAGTAAAAACTGTAAATTTTATTTCATTTCAACATGAAAGTTAATTCCTCAAATTTATCAATTTTATTGGAAATTTCATCACATGCTGTATTTTATGTGAATTTTTGAAGATTTGGTGTTTCACATGGATGCATCAAAATTGGACCATAAGTAAAGCTTTGAGTTTTAATTATAAATGAATAATTATTTTTTGTTTTCTTTATTAATAATACTATCTTCGATTGTTCCTGAATTTTTCACAAATATTCATTGAGAATTGTATCTTTAATGAATTTTTGAAGTTTTTACCTTATTTCTACTGAGAATTGCAAATAGCACAATATAGCTGGTTGCCATGAGGTAAATGAATGGATACTAGCCC
The DNA here is from genome assembly GCA_023105745.1 of Austropuccinia psidii. Taxonomy (NCBI): domain Eukaryota; kingdom Fungi; phylum Basidiomycota; class Pucciniomycetes; order Pucciniales; family Sphaerophragmiaceae; genus Austropuccinia; species Austropuccinia psidii. The sequence continues at coordinate 4,272,261 of JALGQZ010000009.1, read as the reverse complement.
AAAGCAGGTTTTAATGAATATTTTAAGGCTTAGCCATGGAAAATAATTAATAATCTACATGGTTACAGGAATCAGAGCTGCTCTTTACCTCCTTGTCATATCAAAATAGCAACTTATTTGCAGTTTCCTCCTGATTTAATGGGAATTTAACTTGTTAACCAATTTACCAAAAGGTTTTAGTATACTAATTGGCCCATTATTATCCATGGATCAAATTTTTAGATCTATACACGCCTCAGAGGCCTCAGAAGCTGGGTACCCTGGCTCTCTTTGATGTCTTTTATCCCCCTTAGCTATTTTCAAATCAAAGATTGTAATTCAGGCCTCAAGACTGATATCCATTAAGGGTTTACCAAAGATTTATGTGAACATATTATATTTTTAAGTGCCAAAAGCATGTATAGCCCTAATATTAGTGTATATGTAACATGGGATTTTTCACCTTCCCATTTTTTTTGTGTGAAAATGAGAAAAACAAAAAATCTCACAATTCTTGTGTGTGGTATTGAAGTAATTTCCATGTTAACAACTTGGGGATTTCATTTAATCTTATTAACTCTATGTAGCTACCTTGGGTGAATCTTTGTTTAGGATCCAAATCTGGACTTAAATCTATGGATTTAGTTACTCACAAAAAAGTTATTCATCTTCTCTTAAAACAAAAATGATGAATTTTGGATATATTAATGACTTATGAGCTATGAATAGTTTGAAAGTTAATTTTTTGTTTATTGTGGCCTATCTGGGTATGTAGAATATACCTCAAGGAACACACTATTACATGGCTATATTCTATCTGAGAATTTATCTTCTGAATACTTGAAGGTTGGAGAAGGATTAAGAAGCTTTAAGCTAATTTTTTTTATCAAAAAAAAACAGCATTCAAGAGGATTATTTAATGCTTATAATTTAAAAAGAAGGCATAACACTTATTTGCACTTGATTAACATTTTTCTTCAGAGGGTTTAATTTTTCTGTATGCAAAAAAAATGGGTCCTTCAAAGTGTTTTTAAATTATTATATTCACTTGCTGAATTTTTTCTCCTACAAAATATTTCTATTCATCAATTTAAGGCTCAAATAAACTCTCAAATATTGGGATAAGAAGAACAGGAGCCATTGTCAAGAATTATCTTAATTATCAAAAGTATTTGATGCTACCTACTTTAATTAAAAATAACTTATTCCTATACCAGATTTTATAAAGTGCTCTTTTCATGCATAAAAAATCTTTCATATTATGTCTATGAGGGCCATAAAGTATCAAGAATCATTGAATTTGACTTTCATTCTGAGAAATAGGAGTTTGTAAAAACCTTCCGAACTTACTCTTGTTTATCCCAAGGATATAGATAATAGATGGATAAAGGATCTGTGTTTTTCAAGACAGATTCCATGCTTATTCAATAGAATATAAATTATCAATTATTTGATTCTATAAAGATATTTGAAAATCACTGACATATAGTAATAGAAGTCTTATGACAAGACAATTATGTCAGCAATCTATATACTGAGACATTCTCACAAAAGATTTTCCTGAAATTCTCCATTCATCATTCTATAAAAGTGATTATGGGAATTTTTGATATAAGAAGGCATCCCAAGATGCTCATAAGTTCCAAAATGTACAATGGTCAACAGATATTTTCTTAAAATAACTAGAAAGAAAGGAGTGAGCACTTTTTCAAGGTCCCTTAAACTAACTAAATTCATGTAGCTCCGTAGGTTTAAGGTACCAAAAAGAATATACAAAGCTTTTTTCTACAGTGCCTGGGATTTACAGAATGTTTATTCAATACTTTAAGAAAATACATAGTACAAATGAACACATCTTGAGATATGTTAATGAGGAAAGTCTGGATTTCTGGTAATGTTTTCCTATATGGGACGGTGTAATATTTTGAAGATTTGGAATACCTAAACAGTTTGAATGTTTTATTATGAGATTATACAATTTATAGTGTAATGATTTCTATTTATTCACTATAGAAAATTATACTTATTACCCCAAAAAATAAAAAAAAACAATATCTGAGGTAATGAGGTACAGGACTAACCTGGGATAAAACTTAGTTAAAACTCAAAGAATTGTGTAATCAAACATCAGATTATTATTGAAAAACATATGTGGTTCTTTTCATATATTTTGGAGGTTTAATGAATTGAGTAAAAATAACACATGATACCAAATCATTATTGTTTCAAAGGTTTGAATAGACTCTTTGGAGAAAAAATATCTGCAGTTAAAATACCAATTGACTTAATTATAGTTTCAAAATCAGTTTTGTTCAAGTTTGAAGAGGTATATGGAGAATCTTTTTTTTATTCTTATCAACCCAAAATACAGGCTGACAAATAAAAGCTGGAAAATTATTTCTCACAAGATAATGATTTGATAGTGATAAATTCCTATTGACATTTCCACCTGTTTGATTTGTAAATGGCTATAAATAATTCAAAAACTATCAATACTTTCTTAATTATTTAAAGGTCTTTATTAAGAGGATAAGATTGCACTTAAATATTGAACCTCACTACATATCAACAAAATAACACTTTTGTTCAAAAAATATGAATGGAAATAATTAGGAAAGCTTTATATTCTATTAAATATATTTCTTTAGAATTTACTTTCAATTTTTTCCCAGATAGTTGATATTATTGAATAGCCCCAATAGCTTTATGCATAATATAAGAGTTGAATCAAAATGATATATTTTTTATTCCTGAGAAATGCAGCTTTTTTCAGAAAATTATCTCTAAAAATGCTATATAATAAGTATCTAAAAAGAAACTTAGAAAAATAATGAATTTTATTTTTGTGTCAAAAGAACAAAAATCCAAAGGGCTTTTATTATTTCTTGAATTTTTCTTTTGAATCTCATATTTATTTAAAAATCATGATATTTTTTGCTTATCTTTTTTGTACTAGGTCAAATGAATTATCTTTTGTAATATCTCTAGAAAATACGTGAGTTAAAATGAAATAATTCAGTAAATAATTAAATTGAATAAAACAGTTTTCTGTATGTTCATCATGTTTTTTTGAGGAGTCAAATTGTTTTCTTTTTGGGATTCCTTTGAAGGTTTCTCTGAAAATCTTATAATCTCCTTGGATTTGATTAGAGATACTTCCATTGTAAAGATTCATCTATGATATACATACAAGATTGCTATACAAGTTAGAAAATAATGTGATGATAATACAGTAAATTATTCCTTAAAGCTTCCTACTAGTAAAATTAGTGATGCTGAATGATACTGAGATCCCTGGGTGTAGTATTTGCTGATTAGATTTCTAAAAGAAAAACTACAAGGATTTAATTTATATTTATATGGACCATTACTTCAGGTATCCCACTTTTGAAGAGATCTCTAACACACAGGAATAAGAAAAATTAATAATATTATTACTCTTATATTGGGTTGGAAAAAGCTCCTTTTATCCTCTTTGGGTATTGAGGGAGATTTGTTTCCCTTTTTCATGACTTCAGAGCGAGATTTTTGGCCTTTGTTAGCTCACCTGTGGGCTCAAGCACTCAATACAAGCACCAATTGAGCTGTGAATGTTCTTTGTAACCTTTTACTAGCTTGAAATACAGCCTTCTATATATACAGGAATAAAAATGGCATCTCAGGCCACATCAAAATTCCCCTGACCTATCAGAATTGTGTAACAAAGTAAAAAATTATTTAGTATTATTTTTTATCATTTTATATGTGTTTAAGGATTTCTGGATCTCTAGATCAAAAATAAGTGGCTCAAAAAGCTGTTACAGACTTTGTACATTCACTTGTGGCTTGAAAATACTCCAGAAAAGATATCCCAAAAATTCTTCAACATAGAGGGAAGAGAGAAAGAAGTAATTATAAGGCTTTATGTGCTATTCTGGTATGAATTCTGTATGTGTTAACTTCACTTCTTGTAAAGAAGCCATATGGGATGAAAGACTTTCTAGCAAAGACTAAGTAACTTACAACCAAGATATCTCAGTAAGCTTTGTTGTTACCAAAACTATTATGAGACATAATTTTATTTGTGAATGATATAATCAATTTTACATGAGTTATATATAAGAGAGAGATTTTATGCTTAATTGAGCCTCTACTTTTGGATTTAACATTCCAGCCCTGATATATCAGGAGGAATTTGAGCTGATATACCCATAAGTAGCCAGAATTAAATGGATAATTAATCTTGTAAAGACTTAGGGGCTCTTCAAAGGGGATTTTTAAATATAGAGGTAATGTATTACCAGTTTCTGATGCATGAGTGCTAAAGTGAAGTTGTCTTAACCATCAGGGATCTCTCACTCAGTGCTTCAATAATCATACTGATAGAATTGGTTTGTATTGAAAATTTAAAATATTGATAAGAGGTGAGAATTACGTTTCTTCTTGGTGGGAAATTAGAAAAACTAATAAGTGTTATTATTTGTAAGGTTTGTCTATGAAAATATTGATAATAGTAGCAAATATCAAGAGTACTATGACTTTCCTCAGTAGAAAATATAATATAATTAAATATTATAACCACAAATTTATAATGAAAAAAGCAATTTTCTTATTATTAAATAATTTGATAATAAAAAAATCTTAATAATTATAATAAATTATAATTTTTCTATTATTATTATAGTCACTGACAATTATAACAATAAGAAGTGTATTTTTGGGTATAACACCCTATGGGTCTACCCTAGGTTGTTTTTGGAGTAGAATCCAAAAATGACATAATAATTATAGATTTGTTTATCCAAAAAAGCTATACTTTTCTTTGTTATTTTTATTTAGAAGCAAATTGATAAGTCTGTAAAAGCCTAAATTAACTGTGTATAAAGCTATTTGTTGCCTTATTAGTGTCATACATACCACACAGGGTTGCATAATTACTCGGTCATTGCTTATCCAATTTGGATGAGATTGCTATACTATTAGAGAGGATATTTTCTTCTTCCAAAGTGTACCTGTACCAGATGTTTTTCCAGAATCAGGATATAGGGGTTGGAAAAAATTCTATGATAGAGTTATTTTATTATTATTCTCTTTCTGTAAGGTTTGGATATGAAAATTTGATTAAAAATTAAGTACTTTTCCTGTACTCAAAATTTGTATAAGGTAAAATCTAACTAATAATAGTAAATTTCAAGAGTTTTAAAGAGAGAAAATAACAATTTTATTTCTTATAGCTTGATTAGTACAAAGAAATAATACTGAGAAGATCTATTTTTTTACCAACAATAAAAATCTATCTCAAAAATACAATACAAGACTGCCACAGGGGTTCTTATGAAAGTAAGAGTGGCCTGGCACTCAGGAATCAAGAACTCACTTGGAGGGCTCCAAAGAAATAAAGGAGTACAAGAAGAATAAAAGGTAAAGACAAGTATGCCAAAGATAAAGGAGAAAGGAAGCCAATGGCCAGGATAATAAGAAGCCAAAAGCCAAAGAGCCAACCAAATGAATCCTCAATTCACTTTTTCAACCTGCCAGAAAGGACAATGGAATTAGTAAAGGATATGACTACCAATATCCACTGACAGGCAAAGAATAAAAAGGTGCAAATGACTGACTTAAGATTATCAGTACTTAATTTAATAAGGTAAAAGAAAATAAGGATAAAAAGACATTCAATATACTAATTAACTGGGGAAAAAGTCCCCAGGTGATGTAAGGTGGCCAGTATATGTGAAAAACTGAGAGGCTGATCCTGGAAGGTGAATAATCCGGCTGTATTTTCTGAATTGGGTCAATACAGTTCTGGCCATCTTGAGAATTGAACTGTGTTATCGAATTCCCACAGTAGAATATGAATTGGCCCAATTGGGCCAAGGACATACAGGTATGATTGATTGCTGCCTGTATGGACCAATTGAGTTGTCCAAGGAGTATTGAAGTACTTGCTGCCTTTACAACTGATTGAATGATGAATAACGTCTGAGAATGGCCCTTGGAATAATACTGAAAGAATTGCCAACCCAACTGCTGCAGGGCCAGGGGGTTGGGGTCCTGAAATGGTCTTCTGATAGCCGCCATGAATTGCCAGACTGATGAGGTGAAGAGTCATCTTTGAAATTGGTGATGGATTTTGGAATCATGGAAGTAGGTCCTGAAAATGTCTTCATTAGATTGCTGAGAAAAAATGGTGCATAATGGTATATAATACCATATATGCACCACTCCTGCATCCTTGAGTACAGGGTGCATGGAGGGATGGGAAATCTTCCCCTTTGGTTGAGGGTAAGAGTAGATTTTGAGCTGAGCTGGTGGCCTCTGGGGGTTACCAGATGCCATGGCTGAAAACGGGCCACAGGTGGTCCTTGGTCAAAAATTGGGTACTATAACCATGAGTATGAGGTGTCAAACAGACGAAACAGCTTGTTTTTACTTCAATACTGGGGTCACATACAGGTTCTGTACAGCATTCTACGCATCATACACGTCAGAAGAGGGCTGTGTTGTCCCCAGATGAAACTTTTCACCCTGTATTGGTAAAAACTGCCCAGATGTGGTTTCAAAACCACATCTGAGGGCAATACAGGATATACAGGCCTTTTTCAAAGCACAAGCCTGTCCTTGAGAGTGAAAAATGATCAATTCCTCTATGTGAAAAGGTCTAGCAGCCTTTTAACCCCATTTCAGAATGAAAGGAGGCCTTTTCACTGCCAGAAAAGGAATCCTCATCCTTCTCTTGAATTCCTACATAGTACAACTGTCAAAAACAGTTATACTCTTGGAAATAATGAGGTTATCCTTTAATTTTAAGTATTGTAGCTCTTATTGTAGTAATCCAACTGGTAAGACTGCACCCATCTCACAGGGCTCTTATGAAAGTAAGAGTGGCCTGGCACTCAGGAATCAAGAACTTGCTTGGAGGGCTTCAAAAGAATAAAGGAATAAAAGAATATATTTCTTAAAAGAAGAATGAAAGGTAGAGAAAAGTATGCCAAATATAAAAGAAAAGGAAGCCAATGGCCAGGATAATAAGAAGCCAAAAGCCAAAGAGTCAACCAAATGAATCCTCAATTCACTGTTTTGGCCTGCCAGAAAGAACAATGGAATTAGTAAAGGATATGACTACCAATATCCACTGACAGGCAAGGAAGAAAAGGTTCAAATGACTGACTTAATATTATCAGTATTTACTTTCATAAGCTAAAAGAAAATAAGGATAAAAAGAAATCCAATCTATTAATCAACTGGTGAAAAAGTCCCCAGGTGATGAAAGGTGGCCAGTATATGTGAAAAACTGAGAGGCTGATCCTAGAAGGTGAATAATCTGGCTGTATTTTCTGAATTGGGTCAATAAAGTTCTGGCCATCTTGAGAATTGAACTGTGTGATTGAATTCCCACAGTGGAATATGAATTGGCCCAATTGGGCCAAGGACATACAGGTATGATTGATTGCTGCCTGTATGCACCAATTGAGTTGTCCAAGGAGTATTGAAGTACTTTCTGCCTTTACAGCTGATTTAATGATGAATAACCTCTGATAATGGCCCTTGGAATAATACTGAAAGAATTTCTAACCCAACTCCTGCAGGGCCAGGTGGTTGGGGTCCTGAAATTGTCTTCTGATAGCTGCCATGGATTGCCAGACTGATGAGATGAAGAGTACTCCTTTGAAATTGGTGATGGATCTTGGGACCTTGATTTTGGAATCATGGACTTGGGTCCTGAAAATGTCACCATTGGATTGCTGAGAAAAAATGGTGCATAATGGTATATAATACCATATATGCACCACTCCTGCATCCTTGAGTATGGGGGGCATGGGGAATGGGAAATGTTCCCCTTGAGCTGAGGGGAAGAGTGGATTTGAGCTGAGATGGTGGCCTCTGGGGGTTACCAGAGGCCATTACTGAAAATGGGCCACAGGTGGGCCTTGGTCAAAAATTGGGTCCTTTGAGTTCTTGGCCAAAATTGGTGGATTGGAGTCCATGGTCAAAAACTGGCTCAGGTGGGCCCACTTGGCATTGGGGGCTAGTGGACTGCCCCCTTTGTCCCCCTTTACGGACCGCGGACCATGGGCCATAGAGGCCATAGGGGCCTAAATGGCCCAAAAAGCCCATTTAGCCCAAAGCCCCCCTAATATAAGGGGTTGATCCAAGAAGCCTGATTGTGGCTAGGGCGCCCTTAGACCCCTGAAATACTGAAAGGACCCCCAGGCCCAAAAACCAACATAAAGGCCTGGGGATTGGTGAGGTGGAAACTGGCCAGGGAGGCCAATGATGGCAGGATATGACCAGGGGAGAACTGCTATGCCCAAAAGGGCATAGAGAACCAGAGGGGGACAATTGGCCATAAAAGATATGGTGTGACCGATTGGCCCCAACTTGGTTTCAGGCTGGGATTGCCGCAACACCAATTGAGGAGGGTCATTCTTTGTGGATGTGACAAAGAGATATTTAAGGCTACAAAAGCAATCTCTTCAAGACCAATTTAAATTGAATATAATTTATAAAACAACTGAAATAAATTGATATAAGAACAAAGTCTTTAGAAGGAATATTAAAGAGAAAACACGCCCAAAAGTGACCAGAGTGAATTTGGAAACAAAGTGGTAATTTTAACAGCAATTAAACATGATTTCATTCACTTTGGGGGAGGTTAAAGTGTAAAAATGCTTATAACAGCTACAAACAATAATGATAATTATTTTGTCAAATTTTCAAATGGTTTGAAGTGTTTTGAAATGGTGGTTGAAATATTTTATTTGTTGGTTTAACAATTTTTAAACTAATTATAAAAGGGAAAAGCTTCTAACATGAGGAGAAATGTGGGTCAAAGACATTCTTTTATAGCCACCAATTTTCTTATTCCAAAAATGGAATTTACTCCAAAAAATCGTTAGAAACACTCTGACAACAGAAAATTTAATTATGGAATCATTGAACCCTGGTTCGGACCACAAAAGAGCTAGTTTTAGCCATCTTTAGCTATTTTCAGCCATTTTAGACTCTTGAATCAGACATCGCTATAGTAATACCTGGTTTCAAGCCTGAAAAACAAGTCAGAATGTGTTTAAGAGATTTTAAAATTTGCTCAAACAGTTTTTACTAAGATTTCTTTAACTTAAGGGTAGTTTTACCCTCTTTGTAACAGTTAAAACTGCCCTAGTGGTATCAAAACCTCATCATCAATGAAGTCACAGACCCTGTGTGTCAATTCCAGGCCAAATTTGTTGAAATTGTGCATCAATTTTGACATACCATGCCTTTCAGAAAGTAATTCAGGGGAGTCTGGCACCCTTGGAGCCAAGATTTGTTTCCCCCCCAAAATTAATCTTTCCAATTTATTTTTTCTTTGATTACTCATCATGAATTATAATTGAAATTTACAGAAGTAATTCAATTGAGCTTTTACAGTACACAACTGTAATAATTGATACCTAATATGTAAATAAAAGTTCATTTATGTATTGCATGCACACATTTTGACATTTTAACTGAAAATACTTCAATTCCTCATAACTTCTAAACTACATACAGCACCTCAATTTTAATACAAAAGTTGATGGTTGACACCACATTTGGTGTGAATTAATTTACTTTTTGAGCATTTTCAGATTTTCATACAGAAAATACTACAAACTTAATTCAAGCTTATTTAGAGTTGAGTTACAGAATTCTCACCCAGAGGTGAACCCACCTTATTTTTTATGAGGAATCCAATGGTGGAATAATTTTCAGAAGCTTCTTTATTTGATAAAAAGTTGTAATAAATTTTATTCAAATTTTTTCCAAAAATATTTCAATTTTAATATTTTTGTTGAAAATTTATTTTTACTTAAATTCTCTGAGTAAAAGTGTATTTTCACAATTTCAAATTTCAATTTAATTTCAATTTTTCAATTTTATATTAAAATGAAATAATCGAATTTTATTGAAATTTTTTTATTTTGTTTTTATAATATAAATTGATTTATTTAACTACAATTATAACATAATTTTGTTATTTGTGGTCTTAGGGTATTTAAAAACACCTCCAAGGCTCACACTTTCTGTAGTCAAAGCTCACACTTATGAACACACAAATTTTGGAATGGGCTGGGATTTCTTCTGGAAAAAGTATTCATATTACATTCATTGTCTTTGTATTCTTAGTCAAAAGAGGAAAATGGAAGGGTTTATTTTGGTTTTTTACTCTTTTTTGTTTGATTTTTCTTGTAAAAAGTTGTTTTTCCTTAAAAAGAACCACAATTTTGACAATAATTTGGGCCAAGAAAGAGATATCTGGTTAATTGAAATTCCTCTGAAGAACTGAGTTCTCAAAAATTTGGGGGAGAGAATTGAATTTTAATTGTATTTTAATTAAAGGTATTTTCTGAGCTTATGTGTAGTTTGGGAATGAAACAGTTCTGTATTTAGATGATGTCAGCCTGTAACTCAAAGCCAGAGCGCAAGCATGATAGCCAAACACCATAAACGAATGGTAGATCAAAATACCACTAAAACATGGAGCTGAGCCAAACCAGCTCAAAAGGTATCAAAATAATAAGGAAGCTCACCTGTTTCCAAAAATACAAGTCCCATAACCATAGGACAAAGAATAACAAAGTTATCCCTGCTCAAAGAAGTTGCCAAGCATAAACCTTAATTTTCACCTCCCATATGAAATCCAGAGGAAGAGGCTTAACCCCCAAAAAAATGTGTATTCAAATTTAAGCTCCATGTCAGAGCTATCCAATGGTACTAGCCAAACAGAGCTAGGACCAAAAATACAGAACCTATGGCCAAAATACAATCAAACAAGGGTGAATAAAATATTTACTTCCCATCTAACTTCTAAATTTTGGTGTGAGATACTTCAAGCAGGGCCTTTTTAAAAGAAAAACAATCAGTGCAATCTGATGGTTACATCCATTTCCCCATATCCCATCTAGAACAAAGGTTATGGGACAAATAAGTTCCACACAAATTTTGAGAAAATCATATATCTGAATAACAAAATTTGAATATGACATAACTTTTCCATATTCAATTTTAACCATGCAAAATGAGTTACCATTGTGCAGATCACATCCAGGGCTACACAATGAACCAAATATGAGCCCAATATCTTGAAAACTGAAAAGGCTATAGCAGCTTCAAGGTCAAAATTCCAGAGTTTGCCAACACACCTCTGCTGTGGGATACATTCCCATAACTATGATTATGAGGTTTCAAACAGACAAAGAATCATTTTTATACTTCAATACCTCATAGTGCATTCAATACTGGGGTCCTATACAGGTTCTGTACAGCATTGTACGCATCATACACATCAGAAGAGGGCTGTGTGGTCCCCAGATGAAGCTTTTCACCCTGTATTGGGGAAAACTGCCCAGATGTGGTTTCAAAGCCACATATGAGCCTATACAGAGTATACAGGCCTTGTGAGAATCACAAGCCAGTACTCTTAAGTAAAAAATCTTTACTTCCTCCACATGAAGTGTTCCAGAGGACCTTTCCACCCAATTTCAGGATAAAAAGGGCTCTTTCTCTGCCCAAAAGAGGAATCCCCATCCTGCTCTTGGATTCCTACATTGTAAAACTGTCCAAAACAGCTATACTCTTGGAAAAAAGTCAGGTATACTTCCAATCTTAAGTATTGTAGTAGTTATTATTGTAACCCAACAGATGATTATTGCACTCAGGGCTTTCAACAGCGCTCACCACCACTGGAATATTCAGTAAATCCCTTAAATACTCTTTAAAACTCTTTTTTATCAAATTTCATCTGTGTCACAGTCACAGGTAGAGTGGTATATACTATCTTTATTACTCTATCATAGACTCAGCCTGACATTTTGGGGGCCTGACCGTGTTTTTTTTAAACTTTTGGACTATTTTTCATGCAAAAAGTGAGTTTTTTCTTTTTTATCTTTATTTCTGACATCATTGTTTCTATTTTTAGGCATAAAATATTAGAAAAGCAATATAATACATATTTTTTATTATTCTTTTTGAGTGGTATATATATTTATATCCCACTTTGTTTCTTTTATCACTATTTTTATGTGGTTGATTATAACTTAATGACCACCAAACTTATTTTTGGCATGTTTATAATATTAAAAAATTTAAAGCCATTAATATTGTTGTCTTTCAATTAAAAAGAAAACCTTTTTTGCTGTAAATAACAGTTTCAGAGGCATGGTTGGGAATATTGATAATTTAAATTTCTCATTATAGAAACACATGAAATTACACTTGTTCATTACAAGTTAATCTGTGAGATTCTGGTATAAAAACAGTACACCAAAAATCCACAAACCAGTATTTTTGGCATGCAATTGATAATTTCAATTACAACATCATAATACTAGGGCATAATATAGGAATATATTTCCCAGAGGCCATTCTTAGACATGCAAACAGCATTTTAAAAAGTCTTAACTGACATAACCCCTATTTTTTCCTCTTTGATTCAGTTGAAGACAATTTTATACCACTTGAAACCCAATCACAAGGCAGCCCACCAGTAATACCTTCAGAACCAGAAGGCAAGGGTAAAGGAAAGAGGCACATTGAAAGCCTCATTACAGCCAAAAGGTGGACACCAATTGCCACTCAGAGATGTAGAAAGCCACAAAACTCTGCATAAATACAAGGTAAACCAAACTTGATAACCTATACAGGGAAGATTACCATAATTAACCCAGTTGTAACCTCTAAAGGCAAATTTCCCAAATAAGTAATTAACAAGTTTGTACAAGGCACAGTAAAAGGTAAATACCCTAACAACAGAATGTTTTTTACTGTTTGCAAACACTGATATGTCACCTGTACACCTCAGGAACCTTGGAATACCAAGGAACCAGCCAGAGGACAGAGAAGGCCTGTTCAGAACCAGAAGACCTGGAAGAAGATACCTTGGACACAGTGGTAGATGGAAAGAAACTGAGGGAAATCACACCCACTCTGAAAATCACCTTCCAATTCAACAGAAATCCCAAACCAAAGGACGAGAAGGATATGGATCAAGTTCTTTACCTCCACCAACTCCCCAAAGATCTTTTCCAATGGAGCATGGACAACAAGTAGTTCAACCTATCATCCCAATGGGGAGAACTTGGAGAAAGCTTCCAGAAGATATGTCTCAAAGAGATACCCTTCAAAGATCTTATGGTAATCACCAAAGGATGGAATCCCATCAGACAGTTCAGATTCCTGGAGGAGAGGGAAACCAGGATAAGGGAGAATCAAGCCACTATCCAAGCTATAGAAGAACAGATGAACCAGAAAGGGCCTACTATGATTCCTTCAGGCTCACAAGGAGTATACCACACAACTATACAGTGGCTTCAAACCATTGAGGCACCAGAACATCAATAGCCAAGAGTCACCATTCTTCACAATCCCAGGTATTTTCCAGGAGAAGATAGGGATACAAGGGAAAAAACAAGACTTCTTTCATCCAAAGGCAGAGAGAGTCAGACCCAATGATCCAGAAGCTGTTGGACTTGGTGAAGGAAGTACACAAGAGCCAGAAATAGCTGTAAATACTTCTAGAATCAGTAGCCCCAATAATAGAAATATTACCCCCACTCAGAATTAAAACAATGTTGTCACACCTGAGAGTAACTTAAAAAGTGATGCACTGTGGTTATAAGTGTTCCAACTTTCAGATCAAACTAAAAAGCAGTTTGCAGACCTCCAAGAAAGCCATGTGAGGATCAAAAAATTAACAGACTTCATGGCAACGCATAGCTATTAGAAAACTTTGATTTTCATTATTCAAAAAATTCGTCTTTGAATTCAAATTTTTGCACAACAAAATGAAAACCCAAAAATTCGAATAAAAAATCATGACAAAATGATCCATTCAAATTTTTCAACCTCCAAATTAAAATTCGAAACAAAAATCTCGAATTTTGGTTGAAAAAATGATTTATGAATATAAGTCATTAATTAAAGGAAGTGGAAAATGCTATTTATGGCATCAACCACATAATGACCATGCCATAAATGGTATTAAAAATATATTTACGGCATCAAAAATGGCACAAATATATTTTATATTTTTCATTTCAAGTAGTGCCATTCAATATGAAATATAAGTATTCACTAAGCAAAATGACTAATAAATATCACAAATTAAATATATATATTTCTTATTATTTATTTTGATTAATTATATTTAATATTTTCTTTATTAATTATATCTTATATTTTATATATTTATTATTCTTATTATTGATTGTTTTCATTTATTTGTTTTATATCATATTTATTCATTTTGGCTATATTTTTATATATGTCTCTTATTATTTATTTTTATTAAGCATATTTTATATTCTATTTATTATTTATTATTTTTTTTATTAAATAAATTTTATATTTTATTTTTATATTGTTCAAATTATTGATTCTTTTGATATATTGGTTTTATATCTTTTTGATTAATTTTCGCATTTTTCTCACTTTTTTGTTATTATTCATTATCATATCCTTGATCATGCATGTAACATTCTAGGTATCACTACATTAGGGTATGTACTGATACCTAGAAACCAATGTGATCCAAATGGAACCGGCCAAAACAACAACTGGCATGGCTTCATCCTCTTCAAAATTTATTTTTCTATGTTGTCTTGATTCTCTGAAGAAACAAAAAGAAAGCCGGTGAAGGTTGCAAAACCTAACTAAAGGTTACATAACTGTACTCAAAGACCTACGAAAATTAACTCCAGCCTTTTGTTTCCATCCAAATCTGAATCAAAAACCAAATCGAATCCAGCTAGAAATGCCACTTACATCAATCGAACGAAACCAGCCAAGACCATCAAGCTTTATCAACTAAGCTACATGATCAACGTTACCTTTTTCTGGGATTTTTATAAATTTACTTGATTAAAATAGATTTAAATGTCCTTCTCTTTAATTGCGATCATCAGGCAACATATATCCAAATCATCTATGCCTCCATGGATTCGTTGACTAACTGACCTCTTCCTTTTCATCATTTGCTTTTATAGCTTATCTTGACACTATTCAATCCAATAAACCCTTGAACGGTCGTTGGAAGAGTTTAGTGCTTGTTAAACACTCAATCTCTCATTAATGGTGTATTGAAAAGCTTTGAAATCTTAGAACATGGTGTTCAACGTATGTCCATGTCAACACTTCATCACATGTCTCAAATTCTTTCAATCCATATTTGTAAGTGCTTTTATATCTTATTATCATTTGCGACGATTCTTTTTAAAATCATGTCTTTTTCAAGAACCATTCCATTTATTCTAGAATTAATCACTAATTATAAATTATCTTATACAAACGCAACATTTTTCAGAAATAGATCTAATTGAAAACAACCGAGATCCCACCCCGAATCTTGACATTATTTACATTCTTGCACCAATAGCTAAGAATATGGACTGAATCATAGCCCATTTTATTCCTCATGGTAGCACTAGCAAAAAGGCCCCACCACCGGCTTCAATAAATGTGCTGGTGCGCATTTATTTTTTGTTGATGGTAAGTGATTTATTTTTAAATTCAAAGTTGGACATTTCGCTTCGATTTATCAATCCGCTGTATCTTTTTGCTATGTATGAAAAAACCATGGAACATCGTTCAAAACGTTTATAGGCTTAGATAATGAACTTGTCAATAGGCTCACCCATTCCCCAGCTGCGCCCTACCTTCGGCCATTATTCTAATTGTTTACAAATATTCGGCCAGAGGACCCTCAAGTGGATACACTTCCGCCTCCAAATCCTCGTAGTTTTTTGGCTCTCTATGTTCCTCCACCCATTTGATCCGCTGAACAATTGCTTGATATCTGGGAAGAAGAAACTTTTTGGACAAGCACATTGGTGATGTCAGCCTGTGACTCAAAACCAGAGCACAAGCATGACAGCCAAAATACCATAAACCAATGGTATAGCCAAAATACCACCAAAACATGGAACTGAGCCAAATCAGCTGAAAAGGTATCAAACAAAAGAGGAGACTCACCTCTTTCTGAAAATATAAGTCCCATCACCATAGGACAAGAAATAACAAAGTTATTCCTGCTCAAAGTTATTGCTGAGCATAAACCTTAATTTTCACCTCTCATCTAAAATCTAGAAGGAGAGGCTTAACCCCATCAAATGGGTATTCAAAATGAATCTCTAAGCCAGGGCTATCTAATGGTACCAGCCAAACTGAGCTAGCACCAGTATTACTTGAGTTATGGTCAAATTCAGACCAAATAAGGGTGAACAAAACATTCACCTCTCATCTAACTTTTAGAGTTTTAGTGTGAGATACCTAAAGTGGGGTCTTTTTGGAAAGAGCACAATCAGGGCTATCTGATGGTGCCATCCATTTCCTCATAGCTCAACTACAACAGAAGTTATTGGCCAAACAAGCTTAATACAGCTTTTGCCCAGACCACGCCAATGTACAAAAATACTTGTACATGGGATAACTTTGTCATATTTAATGATAGCTATGTCAAGTTGGGTACCATTGTGTAGAGCTCATACAGAGCTAT
This sequence comes from Austropuccinia psidii, assembly GCA_023105745.1. Lineage (NCBI taxonomy): Eukaryota > Fungi > Basidiomycota > Pucciniomycetes > Pucciniales > Sphaerophragmiaceae > Austropuccinia > Austropuccinia psidii. Next base: position 4,255,787 of record JALGQZ010000009.1, on the reverse strand, counting down.
TCAATGAACCAACGTTGAGCTTGATATCTCAAAAACTGACAGAGTTATGACCATTTTAAGGTCAAAATCCCACCTGCTGTCAGATACAGCCTTACCATGGGATAATATCCCATAACCATGAATATGAGGTGTCAAATAGACGAAGAAGCATGTTTTTACTTCAATACCTCATATGTCAGTCAATACTGGGGTCCCATACAGGTTCTGTACAGCATTCTACACGTCATACATGTCAGAATCAGGCTGTGAGGTCCCCAGATGAAAATTTTCACCCTGTATTGGTGAAAACCGCCCAGATGTGGTTTCAAAACCACATCTGAGCCCAATACAGGGTATACAGGCTGTTTGCAAACCACAAGCCTGTCATAGAAAGTGAAAAATCTTCACTTCCTCTACGTGGAAAGGTCTAGCAGCCTTTCCACCTCAATTTCAGGATAAAAGGAGGACTTTTCACAGCCAAAAGCCTCTCCTCATCCTGCTCTTGAATACCCTACGTAGTAAACTGTCAAAAACAGTTTTACTCTTGGGTAATAAACAGGTATAATTATATATTTAATTATTGTAACTCTTATTATAGTAACCCAACTGGTAAGATTGCACCCTGGGTTCTCAATAGCGCTCACCACGACTATTCTTCAATAGTAGAACCCTTTAAATATATTATAAATCATCTTTTAGATCAAAAACCCTTATTTTTAAATCAATTTTCTACGTGTCACAGTCATAATTCTAGTTGTAAATACTCTTATTACCACTTCAATATAGACTCAGCCTGACAGGTGAGTAGACATGCGGTTGCTTTTTATGTTTATGTTATTATCAGCCTTGCCAACGCGAAAAATCCAGCCACTGGAATTGTTTGAAAAACGTCAATGAGCAGCAGTTGCATCAGTTGAACATTGCTGCTCGAGGGGTATAACAGCTGAAGGGCGGACACCCAAGGCGATTGTACAAGAAATGGTGCCCCTTTTTGATGATAGCATTCTAAGGTTTGTTCGTTCCACTGTTACCAATTCTCTCAAAATACTAATGCTACGTTCTCTTGTAGCACGTCTGACAAGTTGCAAATTGTGGCTCTACATGTCCTTTATCAACATGGCGTCCCAGACAAATATTGGCAATGAGTTTATCAACACGCCAAATTAGCCTTACATGAAATGGATGCTTTCAACAATCTCATTCACCTCGGAGCCAATGTAACCAAAGATTGCGGCAAAAAGACGATTCACTCCAACTCAATCAACCTCCAATTTGGCCAATGGTGCCTCATTACATCTTTCTGGTCAAATTACCCAGCAAAACGAGCACATCAAATTAGGGGCTTTTCATACCTTTGACCTTGAACGCGACCGAGAAGTCACCATCAGCAAAGGCCCCTTCAATTCGCATTCAAAGCTTGATTGCCGTAATGAGTTTGCCTCAAATGTCACCAAGCCAACACAAACAATAATAACGATGAAAATAAGGCAGCCCTCAGCGGACTTGGTCAAAGCAGGGTGTTGCTTAAGGCTTTGCCTCTCTATGTGGGTGCACATGCATAGAGGTGGCTTGAGGCTGTAACACCATGTGGCGACTGATAAACTGAGGGCTTGGGTCATCTGATCCACAAAAGAGGAGCTGTCCAGGCCAATAGGGCCGGTTCCCCGCACAATAAATAGTGAAATAACACTATAAAATTAGATGAATTACACATCTTTAAAAAAATATGTTTTTAATTGTTATACTTAGATTAAGGTCTGGTCATGGTGGGGGCCCACACCATGACCAGCATTTGTACTTACTTTTAATAGCCAACACAGGGGTATTGCTGCCCAAAATTCTTAATCAAGTTTATTCAAATTCGGTTATGTTGGATTTTTGTTTAGTAATTAAAATTATTTTAAATGAATTGTAATAATAAAGAAATAAAAATGGGACTGATTCAAATTGGTGATCCACTTATCCCAAAAGATTATTTCAAGAATAATAATAACCATAACCACGACAAATAAAAATAATTAATTATAAGTACTGAAAATTAATTATAAATTGATGAAAATTAAATAAAATTAATTATAATGAAAATTGATTGTAATTGATGAAAATTAATTATAATTGATAAGAATGAATTATAATTAATGAAAATTAATTATTTCATCAATCATAATTAATCATAATTGATTTTAATTAATTATAATTAATTCTAATTAACTTTAATTAATTTATGGCTTGTCTCAATAAAAATACATAATTAAATCATAATAATAAGAAATAAATCCTTCATCATAATCATCAAAGATTAAGCTATGAAGATTCAGATTATAATAAAGATGAATAGCCAAAATATCAATCCTTCACAAGTTATTCAATTATTTTGAGCTCAATTAAGAAATAATATTAATGATTAACCAAAGACAATGATGAAAAAAAAGAAGATGATTCAAGTTAACACCTCCATCCTAATTAAAAGTACTTAATAAATCAAACATAATAATAAATTGAATTAAAAACTGATAATTAAATTATAAGAATAACCAAAAAATTCTTTATAATAATAATCAAAGATTAAACTATCAAAATCCAACATAATAATCATTTGACTTATCAAAATTCATATGCTTTTTCCCAATGAAAATCAATAATTAAATTGGAATCATGAAAAATAAATTCTAAATAAAAATCTTCAAAGATTTGGCTATAAAATTAAACATTGGAATAATAATGATTAACCAAAATATCAAGTCCTTCACAGATTATATAATTATTTTGACCTAAAGTAAGAAATAATATTAATGATTAACCATTGAATCAGATTACAAATAACACATCCATTCTCATTGAAAGTAATTGATAAACACAGCATAATAATATTTCAGTTATTCACTATGCACAATGAGTCAATTAATTAAAATCAGAATATATAAATGAATTATATTGAGAATACACGTTATGATTCTGAATAATAGATAATGAATAACCATACCTAATAAATCATGAATCCATTGATGTTATAATAACAGTTATGTATATTCCATACACAATGTGGATGTTTGTGAGATGTACTTAATTGCAGTTTTTATATGTCTTCATATTTTTATGACAGAAATGTTTTTTTTTACTTTCTTATTACCCTCAATTTACTTTAATAATGTCAGGGTGACTCTATTATATTGCTGTACTGTACAATGAAAACATCTAATCCATTAAGGATATATAATAAATCCAAACAAAAAACACATACTTAATAAAGTAATGAATCCCAAAAGATTATTTCATGAATAAAAATAACCACTGAAAGTATAAAAAAATAATAAAATAAGATAACTAAAAATTAACCCATAAATAATAAAAATCACACAATAAAAACATCAAAAAAAAGGAAGGAACTAATCAATGAGATATAAATAATAAAAAAGCTCAAATTCAAAATTCGCTTTCGAATATTCAAATATTCGAAAATTCGATTTTGAATATTTGAAGGTAGGTGAAATTTGATTCTGAATATTCGGTCATGATGGAAATTTGATATTGAATATTTGATGACCCTTAAAATTTGACAAATTTTTGAAAAGCTATGCATTTCTTCATGGAAAAAAATTGTCAAAACTCTTCAAGATGGCCATGCTCAACTAAGGAAAGCCTCAGAAGAAACCAACAGAAGACTTAACCAAATCTTAGAGGAGCAGCATCACTGCAAAAGAGACAGAGATTGTCTGGATCAATACTTAAAAATATTGTTTAATGTCTACCAAAACATTAATCCCCAACCACAAGGCCATGCTTTGGATAATTGTGAGCCTTAGAGGTAACTTCATATACCCAAAAGACCACAAATACAAAATTAACATATAAATATAAATAAAATAAATTTATTTATATTATTAAAATAAAAATAAACATATAAATATAAAATTATATTCAAAATAAAAAAATTTAATTACAATTTAAAAATAAAATTACATTTATACTTGAAACAATTAAGTAAAAATGAAATTTTAACGAAATTGTGAAAAAATAAATAAATTTGGAAAAAAGTTAAATAAAAATTATTATAACTTTTTATCCAATAAATAAACATATAAAAATTATTTCACCATTGGATTCCTCATAAAAAATCAGGTGGGGTCACCTCTGATTGAAATTCTTGTAGCTCAACTCTAAATAAGCTTAAATTAAGTCTTTAGTATTTTCAATACAAAAGTTGAAAATCTTCAAAACTTTGATTTAATTCACACCACATGTGGTGCTAACCATCAATTTTTGTGTTAAAATTGAGGTGTTGTGTTTAGTTTAGAAGTTATGAGGAATTGAAGTATTTTCAGTTGAATTCAATTGAAATGTCAAAATGTGCACGTGTATTACATAAGTGAGCTTTGATTTACATATGAGGTATCAATTATTACTGTATTGTACTGTATGATTCAATTGAATTACATATTTAAATTATAAGTATAATACATGATGAGGAATTAAAGGAAAAATAAATTGGAAAGATTAAATTTGGGGGGAAAAAGGAACTCTAGCTCTAAGGGGGAGCTAGACCCCCAAAATCCTTGCTGACAGGCATGGGATGTCAAAATTCACGCAAAAGTTCATCACTTTTGGCCTGGAATTGAGTTACAGGGTCTGTGGACTCAATTGATGATGAGGTTTTGATACCAACTGGGGTAGTTTTAGCTGTTTCCAAGAGGGTAAAACTACCCTTAAGATAAAACCATCATAGTAAGAACAGTTTTAACTGGTTTCTATGTCTCTTAAACACATCCTGATGTGTTTTGAAGGCTCTAGACCAGGTATTGCTATAGTAATGGCTGATTTAAGGGTCTAAAATGGCTAAAAATGGCTAAAAATGGCTTAAACCAGCCCTTTTTGGTCTAAATCAGGGTTCAATGATGCCATAATTGGCTTTTCTGTTGTCAGACTGTTTTTCACGACTGACAAGAGTAAATTTTACTTTTGGAGTAAGAGAATTGATTGCTATAAAAGAATGTCTTCTTTGCCCCACTTTTCTCTTCATGTTAGAATCTTTTCCTTTTATAATTAGTTTAAACATTGTTAAACCAATCAATAAAAGATTCCAACCACCTTTCTTAAATCATTTTAAACCTTTTAGCCACGTGAAAAAATCATTATAATCATTGTTTGTAACTTTTATAATCATTTTTACCCCTGAACCACCCCAAAAGTGAATTAAAGCATCTCTCATCACTGTAAACTTTGTCACTTTGTTTCTAAATTCACTCTGGTCACTTTTGGGTGTGTTTTCTCTTTAATATTATTTTTAAAGACTTTGTTCTTTAATTAATTGCTTGCAGTTCTTTGCTCAATTAATTCCAATTGAAATTGCTCTTGAAGAAATTTCTTTTGTAGCCTTAAATATCTCTAGTAGAGTATTTCTGGATAAATTTTTATTTTTGGTAAAACAATAAATCTTTATAATATTATTGTTTTATACTAATAAAGTTATAAACAATAAAATTGGCGTGTTTTCTCTTAAAAATAATATTTCTTACTATTTTTAATTGATTTTTACCTTATACAAAATTTGAGGACAGGAAAAGTACTTGATTTTTAATCAAATTTTCATATCCACACCTTAAAATAATCCATATCAAGAAGAAATCAAACCAGATTGTGTGTTGGATAATAAGCCAATATCTCCATCACAATACCAAGTTGGAGATAACATGACTTATTCAGAGAAGGAAGCACTAGAAAAACCTTCTAGAGGCCTTATGCTGAGCAAAAATATCTGGTGTAGGAGAATATGATCATATGGATCTCATTTATTATATTTATGGAATCTTCATTAATGTACCAAGCATACTAGATTACTGGATTACTGCTAGATTAAATACAGAATTCAAAGGATATGCTAGTATATGGTACACAGAAATGAAGAAAATCCATGGCATAGGAAACTGGCCATGGTGGAAGAGCCAGATAATCCAAAAGTAAAGAAATGGTACTTTTATATGGAAAAATACCATGTCATTTGAAAATTACAAGTACTCTGTGGACAAAGATCCATATGAGTGGTGTCTTATACAGTCCTAAGGCTTAAGGTCATTGGTCCTCAAATGAACATTCAGATGAGGAATCACAGACTCTTCACACAGATGCCAGGAGAGCTGAAGCATGTAATAAAATGCAGATCCAACCAAATTTGAACTTTATATGTAATTTCCAACACTTGCAAGATATAAGGAAAAGTACAAATATGGGGAAATATTCCTCATATAAAAGCAGTAGTTTCAAAGAAAAAAAAACCTTCAAGGATGGACACCAAAGATAAACCCAAAGAAAGAGTGGCAGAAGCTACCAATAAGAAAAACTCTTGTCACAATTGTGGATCAACAGACCACTATGCTAACAACTGTCTAAATACAAAGAAAAAACGTCTATGCCATTGAACAAGTCCCAGAGGAAGAATCCCCAACAGAGGATTCTGAATCAGACTCTATGGGTGTGTCACAGGGGCTCTTCGAAGTGAAGAGGGCCTGGCACTCAGTAAACTGGGACTCACTTATGGAGGGCTCAAGGATAAGATAAAAGAGGATACACTTAAGAGTGTTAAAGATAAATTGCTAAAGAATAAATATGAGAAAAGCAGCAACAAAGGTAAGAGTAAAAGAATAGAAGAGCCAACCACAAACAAGTCCAAGTCCACTGTTTCAACCTGTCAGAATGGAAAGAGAAGGGTTAATAAGGATATGGCCACCCAACTCATACTGTACAGGCGAAGAGAGAAATGCAAAGACTAACTTAAGATTAAATAATTATAATACCCAAACAAGGATAAGAGTAATTATAAAATAATAAATAACTAAATTAATTAACTGGGGAAAAGTCCCCAGGGGGGAGAAAGAGGGGCTGGTATATGTGAGAATCACCAGCCCTGATCCAGAGAAGAATTTTCATGAGAATGATTGATTGTTGAATTGAGTCTGTCCAATACAGGTCCTGTACAGCTGTACAGAACCTGTACAAGAGGTGTGGTGTATTTGAGTGATCATACAGATTCATACTGGTGTATTGAAACTGTATTGGGTGAATCCATCCTGTACAAGTATTGACAGGCTGTATTGATGTACCAAACTGTATGCATGTTTCAGAATGAAGATTGCTGAAACTGACTGCTGATGCAGATACTGGATTTGCTGATTTGAGGTGTTTGAGTGGGTGTATGAATGAATACCCTTACCCCTGATGGATGGTTGTTACAGTATCCCCCTCTTGAAACTGGTGGGCTCCTGAACACCATAATACCCTGCCACTGTTGAGTGGCATCTCAATATCCCCACATTTTTTTCAAAAATTTTTCTTTTTAAATTTCCTTCCTCTTGACCATTATCCTGAAAATCCTTCATTCCTTCTTCCCTGCCAAATTCAATTGATTTCCCCTTTTTTCCAAGCTTGAGTGAGTATTCCTTCCAGAATATGCCATTCTTTTTCTTTTGATTCAATCAGCCATGCCTTGGGATGTGGCCTTGGGATATATCCCAGAATAAAGGCCATTGAGCACTTGTGCTCAGAAATTGGGGCCCAATGAGTATATGACTTGTACTCATTGGCCCAGACTTAATCCAATGAATGAGTGAAACTTTCCTCCAAGGGGTCTTGTCCCCATCATCCAAGGAATTGGCCTCAGACAGCCCTCCAAGTGGGGTTTGGGCTGTGGCCTCCATCCTGAGTGATCTTGATGCAATTGGCCTTTTATGGCCTTTTTGGGTGCTTTGGTGATTAGGGCATTTTTTTGATTTTTTGGCCGTAATAGGCAATTTCGAGTCTTTGGGATCCTACGGTCCACGGTCCGTGGGCCGTGGGCCGTACGCCGCGGTCCGCGGTCCGTGGGGGCTATTGGAGGCCCCCAGGACCAAAATGGAGCCCCTGGGCCCAAATTTGCTGGGGACCCAGGGTGACCAAGGGGCCCAGAAATGGCCCATTCCCAAATTTCACCACATATGGCCTGGACCCATTGAAGGGGTCCAGGACCATCAAGATCTTGGCCTCCCCCAAAGTTGCAGGGGAGGCCCTGGGTGATGAGTTCAGCCCCAAAGGGGTGTGAACCTTCACCTCACAGGCTTTGAGGTGGGGCATAATTGAGTTATGGCCCCATTTCCTTGAGTCAAATTTCCTTTTTCTTGATGTGGAGTGGATTGATTCTGACGTCTTGAATCTTCTGCTTGCACATTCTTCAGTTATGAGTTCCAAACTGACTGAACTCACTGAATCTTCCCCTTCTGCACCGCCACCGTCTATTCTTCATGGTTCTGGCGTCTTCAGTCAATTGTCTTCTCCCTCTATGGCGTCTTCTGGCCATTTTTACCCCTCCCAAACATATGATGGGTTCAGAGCAGTTGAAGTCCTTGATCCTGCCTGTACTGAGTGTTTGGCCAGGGGTAAGGATTGCTTTCAACATTACAATCCTCGATCGTCAAAGTGCCATTTCTGCTTTATTGGGAAGAAGCCATGCCGCCGTACCGGATCAACTTTGTCCCGGGTCAAGAGACACTTGTGGAGTAGGAAGGATGGGCCTTATGGGCAGGAATTCCCCATTCTTGAGGAGCCTACCCCTGATGCCACTTCTGGATTTTCTCAATGTGAGTGCTTTGCATATTTTGATTGAATTGGTGCTGATATCTTGATGTAGTGACTGGTTCCAGGCAGAGGGATGTGGCCAGATGGACTAATGTTGGAGGGTCCATTCCAATTGGTGGTAGGCCCATCCACTACAGCTCAGAAATTCCAATTTCAAGGACCAATGCTGATGGAGTGGTGAAAGTAGTGAAGAAGCTAAGAAGAATTGTTGATTCTCCATCAGATCCAGATGCTGAAGGAAGTGATGAGTTGGATGGTGAAGAAGTTCAAGTTATTCCCCATTCAAGTGGCCATCCATCCAGCAATTCCTCCTCTCAACCTCTTGCCAACACCAGATTCCAAAGTCAAGTCGTTCCCAGTACTCCAAGAACCTTTCAACCAATGCTTGCTTCTATTCCTACAACCCTTCCTCCTCCTTCACCAACTACTTCCCATACCACCAGGCCTGCCTTGATTCCAGCAGTAAGACCATCACCAGTTCAACAGCCTAGAAACTCACCCATAACCACCTCCCGTCAACTCCAACCTGTGGCCAGCTCCAGCAGAAGAAGAGATGGATTGTCTCCTTTGCCGTTTCCTGCCGCTCAAGTTTTTCAAAGAAGAGAACGTTGGCCTATACGGGTTACCAGAGAAGATCCCAACGCGGCTAGTGAAAATCAAGATGCTGTGGCCCGATTATTCAGGAGGGTTGATAGAAATAGCAGAGAGGTGATTATGTATGCCAATGACAGGACTATTCCAGGTACTGCTTCTGAAGAGATGGCTGCAAAATTTGCCTGGTATGAAGATGAGTTGATAAATGACTTCCAGAGAACTTTTGATGACTTGGGTAGAGATAACTAGTTTCCTTTTCCTTGTTTGTGTTTGGTTTGACTTCTATCCCCACTCTTATAACTACTAAAAAATAATAAAAAAAAAAAATAAAAAAGATAATGGAACCTCCCAATACATGATTTGGGGAGGGGATGCTGCTGCTTTAAAGAAATAAAAGAAAGAAAATTATACAAGTAAAGAAAGAAAGAAAAATAATAAGAGAAAATGAGAGTAAAGAAAGAAATAAAGAAAAATCCTGATGGCTGGTCCTTCTTGTGGTGAGTTGCTTGATTCTGGCCAAGAAGTGTCTGAAAAGTGAAAACCAAGTATTTTGATGCTCACAGAGTGGCCAAGGTGATGTTTTACAAGAAGTAGAACCCTCAGGGATGCATACCAGGAGATGGAACTTACTTTCATAACTTCCACTCCCCACCAAGCACCATAAGACTGTAATAAATTGCCATAAATGCCTTCTGAAATGATTTGCCATAAATGACTACTGAAATGAATTGCCGTAAATGACTTGAAGTAATGAATGTCTTGAATCATGATGATTGGCATAAAATGAAATGATAATAAAGAAAGAAAATGAAACATAAAGAAAGAAAACATTGGGCCATATCTTGATAAGGTCCAAATTGGAGGGTATTGATGTTGTATGCTTCCTGAACCTGTCCAAAGAATTGACAAGTGCTCACAAAGTGGCCAAGGTGATGCTTACAACAACATATGGGTAGAATACCCCCTTAAAGGTGCATGCCAGGAGAGGAACTTACTTTCATAACCTCTTCTCCCCACCAAGCACCATAAATTCAAACTCTTGAGGTATTTGGACCAGGCTTGTCTGGATACAATGAGTGGAAATCCTTGACAAGGTCTGGTGAGTTGGTAAGGTTGGAAGCTGGTTCCCAAGTGGTTCTTTCTGGGTCTTCACTGAATCCTTTCCACTCTACAAGATACCATAAATTACCTCTTTTGAGTTTTGAGTCCAGAGCCTGAGCCACTTCCCATTCTTCTTGCTCTTCCACTAAAACTGGTGGTGGCGGCAATTGATGACGATTTGGGATAGTTGAATGCTTGACCGGTTCTAATAAGGACACATGGAATACAGGGTGAACTGTCTTCCATTGTTGAGGCAACTTGAGGTGATATGCATGGCTGCCAATCTTCTTAAGAACTTCAAAGGGTCCCAACCATCTTTCTGATAATTTCTTGGTGGGTCTTGTTGTCTTGATGTTCTTGGAAGCTAGCCATACTTTGTCCCCAGGTTGGAAATCAGGTGGAATTGCCCTATTTCTATCTGCATACTTCTTGAATCTCCTTATTGCTGACTCTAATTATTCTTTGACAACTTGCTGTACTGATTGGAGTTTTGTTGATAACTTTCCAGCAGGTGAGTCTTGAGAAATATGGATTGAGTCAAAGCTGGGATTTCTTCCATAAATGGTGAAAAAGGGTGATTGCTTGGTTGATGAATGTTCTGCATTATTATAGGCAAATTCAGCCAGAGGGAGCCAGGTGTACCAGTCATCTTGATGATAGCTGACATACATCCAAAGGTACTGTTCTAGTATCTGATTTACCCTCTCTGTCTGTCCATCTGTTTCAGGGTGAAAGGCAGTTGAAAGATCTCTTGATATCTTGAGCTGCTGACACAATTGAGTCCAGAATGATGAAACAAATAAGGATCCTCTATCACTGACAATACTGACTGGGAGTCCATGCTTGGAAAATACATGGCTAATGAATATTTGAGCTAAATCCAGAGCAGTGATTGTGCCATAAGTTGGAATGAAGATTTCCATTTTTGAGAATCTGTCCACAACTACTAAAATTGAATCGAAGTTGTTGGACAGTGGCAATTGAGTGATAAAGTCCATTGATAATGAATTCCAAGGACCAGATGGAATTGAAAGAGGCTTGAGTAATCCAAACTTCTTGTGATGGATGTTCTTGTTTCTTGAACATTGCTGACATGAGGACACATAGTCCTTGATGAATTGATTCATGCCAGCCCAATAAAAATCCCTCTTGATGAGCTTGAGGGTCTTCTCCTGGCCAGGATGGCCAGCCAATGGTGAGTCATGACGCTTTTGAAGAATATTGAGTTGAAGTTCTTCATTGCTTGGGATTACCACTCTATCTTTGAATAATAATGACTTGGCTTGAGGTTCAAGAGAATAATCTGGAACTGATTCACCTCTTGCTAGTTGCTTGAGTATTTCTTTATAGTCTTTGTCTTGCCATACTTCTTTTTGAATCTTGTCCACTAAATCTGAGAAAATTTCCACTTTGATTGAGAAGAATCTTGACTCTTGAATTCCATCTTGCTTAAGTATTTGATGAAAATTGTGAGGATTCTTGCTGATGAAGTCCACCCCCCTCTCTGGGTACACGTCGTCCCAACGTGACAAGGCATCCGGCAAAGTGGCCAGCCTGCCTGGGCGGTAAGTGATAGTGAAATGAAATTCTGAGAGAAATTCAGCCCAACGGGCCTGACGACGAGTAAGAACTTTGGAAGACATGAAAAACTGCAAGGAAGAGTGGTCTGTCAAGACCTCAAAAGGATTGGAAAGAGAAAGAAGAAATGCTCTCCAGCGCTTGAGAGCCCAAACTATGCCAAGGAGTTCCTTGTCATGAATCTCATAGTTGAGCTCAGCTGGTAAGAGCTTGCGACTATCAAATGCAATGGGATGCTTTCCAGAGTCATTCACCTGACTCAGTACGGCGCCCAATGCATAATCAGAAGCATCAGTCTCTACTATAGTAGGTAGAGAAGGATTAAAATGAGATAAGATAGGAGCAGAGGTGAAAGCTTCTTTGAGTGCTTGAAACTGACTAAGAGCTTCCTCATTGAAGATGAAGGGAGAATCTTTTTTAAGGAGGGAAGTGAGAGAAGTGATTTTTTTAGAATAATTTTTAATGAAACGTCGATAAAAATTGGCAAAGCCAAGAAAAGATTGAAGAGCCTTGATGTTTCTGGGCTGAGGCCAATTGAGGATTTGCTGAACTTTTGAAGAATCCATCTTGAGGCCATCACTTGAAACAACATAGCCCAAGTATTCCACACTTGGAGGCTTTGGCAAACAGATTATTGTCCCTCAGTCTTTGGAGGACAGAGGCCACATGTTTGACATGTTCCTCCTCAGAACTGGAAAAGACCATAATATCATCTAGATAAACCACAACAAACACATCCAAAAAATCTGCAAAGATATCATTTACTAGATTTTGGAAAGAAGCAGGAGCATTGGTCAAACCAAATGGCATGACCAAATACTCATAACTGCCATATTTGGTTCTAAAGGCTGTTAAGTGCTCATCCCCCTCTTTGATTCTCAGAAGGTTATATGCACCACGCAAATCTATCTTGGAGAAGATAGTGGAACCGTTGAATACGGTAAGAAGCTGGTTCATAGGAGGAACAGGGTACCTGTTCTTCCTAGTGACAGCATTGAGTTTGCGGTAGTCAACACACAAACGAAGACCTCCATCCTTTTTCTTGACAAAAAGGACAGGTGCTCCTGTTGAAGAGGAGCTTGTTCTAATGAAACCTTTCTCTACATTCTCTGAAATGTAGGCCCGCAGTGTTTCTGACTCTTGATTTGATAATGAGTAGATAACACCAATTGGAGGTAGAAGACCCTCCAATTCGATATGGTGATCACAGGCGCGGTGTGGAGGAAGTTTCTCTGCTTTCACCTTGGAGAATACATCCAAATATTGGTGATAAGCAGGAGGAACAACCTTCAACACAGTTTCAATTTCTTCTGCATCTTCCTCCTCATCCCACTGCTCCTCCAGGGATGCATGAAAAGATAAGGGAGGAAGGTCCATATCCCCTTGGAAGAGATGAAGTGAAGATATGGCAACACCTTCTCCAACATCCTTTATCTCTTTGAAGACTTCATCTCTTGATGGAAGTAATGACTGAGAGGGAATTATGGAAGGGATATGGACAGAAGAAGGAATGGAAGGTGTCTTAAGTTCACCAGCCAGAGCAACACTGTTTACAGCAGTGGCTAAGTCATTACTAGTAGAAGGAATAATACCACTAGAATCCTTATGATTAGAATCATAGGTAATCAATCCATTTTTCCAATCAATAATGGGATTGAAATGGTAAAGGAAATCATAGCCCAATATCAGGTCTTCTCCTTTGGGTGAATCTATGATAAAGAAATCCCATTCAAAGCTTGGGAAGGAAGGCAAGTCAACTACCCACTTGGTATAATGGGTGATGAACAAGGCAGGGGATTCATTAGAATCCAAAATGAAAAGAGGAATTTTTTCAGGGAGCTCTGACAGAGTCAATGAGTACTTGAGAACAAAATTCTTTGCAATAAAGGAGTTTGTAGCACCAGAATCAATGAGAATACTATAAAAAATATCAGAGACAGAAGAGAAAATAAAAAATTTTAAAGATTTCTTGACACTAGTATTCAGAGTGCACAATTGTGCTCTTGAAGGAAATAAGTGAGAACCATTGAACACATCATGATCCCCACTCAGGCTTTTCCCTGCTTGCTAGGGAAGCCTCCTGATGATGACCCAGGCTTGTTCTGAGGTCTCTTGAAACATTTTTCAATTGGGTGCTTGCCACCACAATAAGTACACAACCCTGCTTGGATCCTCCTCTCCTTTTCAGAACCAATTAATTTATTGTCCTTATTGAGGAGAGCAGCATGGGGTTTGTCCTTTGAAGATTGAAATTGCTTGCCCTTCTTATTCTTCTTCTGATGAGGCCTCTTTTTAAATGAGTTTTGAGGAGGCCTAGACTGATTGGATCCACTGACTGGAGGCTTCTTTTCTTGATTGCCACCCTTTTCCTTTTGCCTCTCATGATATCTTGTGTCTAATTCTAGAGTGACATCCATAAGTTCTTGAAGAGTATCAAAAGTTCCAGGGTGAGAAGCCAACTGATCCAATAATCTTGATTCTAATCCTCTTCTGTAAACATGGATATAAGCTCTTTCCCCCCAATCTCCAATTCTTGACATTAAGCTTCTGAAATCTGCTATGTACAAGGAAACATGACCACTTTCCTTCATCCTCAAATTGTCCAACTCTTGTTCAGCTTTCCTGACTTCATTGGGGTCACCAAACAGAGTGAATAATTGAGATTCAAACAATGGCCAATTATTGAGGAGGTAGGTAGGGTCTTCATTGGAAATATTTGAGAGGTAAGGTTCAATCCATTTGCCAGCTCTACCAGTAAGAAAAGAAGTTGAGTACAAAACCTTCTTCCTGTCAGAGAAGAAGTTTGCTGGATCATTATGGAAAATTAGTTGACAGGATTGGATAAATCCTCTCAACTTATGAGCTTGAGTACCATCAAAAGAATTAGGTGCCTTCATGGATGGAGTCTTGAAAGCAGGGGCTTTGAAATTGTCCCTGGGGGCAACTGCTTGAGTGAGTTGCCCCATGAATTGAGTCATCTGCTCCATCATCTTGAGGAGACTTGGATCAGTTTGAGAGACGAGAGGTTGACTAGAAAGGGCTAGATTAGAACCCTGAGGCACCTCTGGAGCATTTGCCAAGGCATCTGCCACTTCAGTTTCCCCAGAATCTTCCTCTTCCACAGACTCTTCCCCCTCTTCATCTTCAACTTCCCCTAATCTTGCTCTTGCACCTTCAGACATGCCAGGGTAGCCACCCAAAAGTCCAGAAAAGGATCTTGATCTTCTAGATTTCATTCCACCTCTTCTTGAGGGTGCTGCTCCTTCCATTGGTGGTCCTCTGTCCAAATTTGCACTCAGTTGATGAACTGATGGTGTGCGGTCAAGAGGAGCCCTTGCTGTAGGAGTGAGAATGGCTGGAATTTTCTGGGATCTAGTATTCTTTGCTGGGGGGCTATGCTGGACTGGCATTATGAAAAGAATTAAAGTAACTTGATGGTATTAAGAAGAATAATCAGGCTTGGCCAAATCAATCACAATAAAATCTTAATGAATCTTGAGGAATCAATTCAAATCTTGAGGAATCAAATTCAATCAACAGTCAAATAAATTCAATCAATCAACAATCAATTCAATCAAATATCAATAATCTTGAGGAAATCAATAATCAATCAATATTCAATCAATAATCAATCAATAAGTGTCTTCAATATGAAATCAAGTCTTGAGGAATCAATCAATCAGTTCAAAATCTTCAGAAATCAATTCAATATCTTTATGAGTCAAATCAAATCAATAATCAAAATCAATTCTTGAGGATCAATCAATATCTTGAGAGTTCAATGTCAATAAATCCAATAAATCCTGAATCAATAACCCAAATGAATCCCAATGAATAATCCAATCAATTAAACCAGTCAATAATCCCTAGATAAAACCTGAATAAGAACACAGAAAAAAATTTGATTGATAAAAGTAAAATGAAGTGATGAAATGGTCAGCAATGATTAAGAAAGGAAAAGAATCAATTTTCATAAGAATGAAAAGAATGAGATGAAAATTGATGAGAGAGGAAATTCATAAAAAATCATGAAAGGTCATAATTGATGAATGAGAGGAAATGAATATAAATGAATGAAAAGAAGGAATCAAATATGAGTTAATTAATTTAATGTCACAGGGGCTCTTCGAAGTGAAGAGGGCCTGGCACTCAGTAAACTGGGACTCACTTATGGAGGGCTCAAGGATAAGATAAAAGAGGATACACTTAAGAGTGTTAAAGATAAATTGCTGAAGAATAAATATGAGAAAAGCAGCAACAAAGGTAAGAGTAAAAGAATAGAAGAGCCAACCACAAACAAGTCCAAGTCCACTGTTTCAACCTGTCAGAATGGAAAGAGAAGGGTTAATAAGGATATGGCCACCCAACTCATACTGTACAGGCGAAGAGAGAAATGCAAAGACTAACTTAAGATTAAATAATTATAATACCCAAATAAGGATAAGAGTAATTATAAAATAATAAATAACTAAATTAATCAACTGGGGAAAAGTCCCCAGGGGGGAGAAAGAGGGGCTGGTATATGTGAGAATCACCAGCCCTGATCCAGAGAAGAATTTTCATGAGAATGATTGATTGTTGAATTGAGTCTGTCCAATACAGGTCCTGTACAGCTGTACAGAACCTGTACAAGAGGTGTGGTGTATTTGAGTGATCATACAGATTCATACTGGTGTATTGAAACTGTATTGGGTGAATCCATCCTGTACAAGTATTGACAGGCTGTATTGATGTACCAAACTGTATGCATGTTTCAGAATGAAGATTGCTGAAGCTGACTGATGATGCAGATACTGGATTTGCTGATTTGAGGTGTTTGAGTGGGTGTATGAATGAATACCCTTACCCCTGATGGATGGTTGTTACAGGGTGATTCCATCAGAGAACACTCTGATGATAACCAAGACACAAAAGATGAATATTTAGTGGAGGACCAAGAGGAAAAACCACTATAAATTCAGGATGTACAGTTGGAAGAAGGAATGCCACAAAGCACTTCCAACAAAAATTTGTGTAAAAACACACAAGATGAAAAAGGCTTCCTAGTCACACCAACTAGAGGTATGGAATATATAAATGGGACAGCCACAAAGATGAATATTTTTATTGACAATGCTCAACACCCACTGATCATTGATAGTGGTGCACTCTGCCCCATAGTGGCCAGAGAATACCTGGATACCCACTTCCCAAATTGAGAGAAGAAACTCTTTCAAACCAAGGCAAAGAACTTTAAGAGTTCATCAGGGAAGATGACATCTATTGGGATCATTATCAAAGAGATAATTATAGCCCATAGGAAAGGTAATATCAGACTCAACCCAGAGTTTTTAGTCCTTGAAGGTGCCCACATCCAGGGATTTTTACCAGTGACAGACTACCAAAGGATGTATTGCATTGACATTTACAATAGTAAAAACAGGGAGATTACCATAGCTACAAACAAGGAAAAGGAATTTTCACTTGATATATACCACATTTCTACCCATGACCCACTGGATGAATTAAAAGAGGGCCAATTACGTACTAACCTCACCAGTAAACAGAAACTTAGTTCACTGAAAATGCTGAGGAAAAATAGACCAGTATTTGCCATTGGTGAAGAACCCTTAGGCAAAATAAGAGGCCATGATATAGAATTATATCTAGATGTGGAAAGAAATTCTCCACCTATGCTCAGAAGACCTCCATATCCATCAATCCTGGAAGCTAGGAAATTAATTGAAAAACACATAAATGAACTCCTAGATATGGATGATATCAGGAAAACAGGACACAATGAAATAGCGGAAATCACCACTCCTGTACTTATCACCTGTAATGATGGCAAATCCAGGTTGTTTGAATACTTCAGAGCCCTGAATAACTACACAAAAGCTGATAGGTACCCTATCCCAGGGATACCTAATGCCCTGGACAAGCTGGAAAAAGCCAAATACATAACCATAATGGATTGTATGAAAGGTTTTCACCAGAATGGAGACTAACCAAACTCTATGAAATTTCTCAGAATCATATGCGATATGGGCATATATTAGTACACCACAATGCCTTTTGGCATTAAAAATGCACCATCACACTTCCAAAGGATGATGGACAAAATATTTCAGGAAGAGATAATGGAAGGTTGTATGGTGGTATATATTGATGACATCATTATATACTCAGAGAAACGGGAAGACCATGTGCAATACATAGACAGAGTATTAAGTAAATTCACACCCATCAATCTGAAAATTTGACTTAAGAATTGTAATACTGGCCAAAAAGAACTATTGGCACTAGGACATAAAGCCTCAGGCCTTAACCTGGCCATAGATCAAAACAAAGTAGCAGCAGTACTGCAAAAACCAGTGCCAAAGAACATAAAAGAGATGAAATCTTCCCTTGGGTTTGCTAGCTACTACAGAAATCACATTGAACACTTTGCCCACATAACTAGAAGCCTATACAAGTTATGCTCAAAAGATGTAGTTTTTGAAATAACAAAGGAAAGGAGGGATTCATATGAGACAATCAAAAATGAGCTCACTAATGCACCTGTCCTCCTCTTACCTGACTTTGAACTACCATTAAAGCTATATATAGATGCAGCTTGCAGCCAAGGCCTAGGAGCAGCCCTCATCAAAGACAAATTATGGATGGTGAACCAACAGAGGGAGTAATATGTACATCTCTAGGAAACTGAAAGATTCAGAGTCCAGGTATGACCTAATCAGACTAAGCTCTTATTTTTAGTCTGGGCTCTAGAAAAACTCAATTATTATTTGGAGGGTGCAGTCTTTGAAGTCTATACAGACTGTACAGCCTTGAAGTCTTTACTTAACATGAAGACTACAAATAGACACATGTTGAGGTGGCAAATAGCCATCCAAGAGTACATAGGTAACATTACCATCATATACAAAGGAGGGAAAAGCCACACCAATGAAGATGGCCTCAGTAGATGGCCACTGGACAATGTCAAAAGCAACCCAGCTTATGACCCTGAAGGAGCAGCCAATATTCCTATCCATATCATGGAAATAGATAGAAGGAAGAGCTTCAGATTTGCTGAATGGGAACCACAAAGTGCTACAAAGACAGTGAGGAAACTGAACCAGAGGAATGGAAACTCCCATATTGGGTATAAGCTCCTCAGAACTGCACAATGAATTCTTCAGTCCAGTAATGAAAGCTTACGCCAAACCCAAGCAGTGTAACATATTGTTACAACTACTTCAACAGGAGTAAGGTGTGGTATACCATACCATTTTTTCAGTTTGGATTAATTAAAAAATTAATAAAATACTATAAGTAGTATTTTATTTGAGAATTGAAATTAGGAGGGATTTCTTTTAATCACATACAATAAGAAGGTGGTAGAATAGTGTGAAAGATGGAAAAAAATATGTTAGGAAGAAGAAATTAGACAGTAAAAGTGTCACAGTAGTATTACAGAAGGTGTTTACAGAGGTTTGACAAGGGTGTACTCCAAAAATTTAAAAACTCTAGGATTACATAATCAATGACGTCAATCCCCCACAATTTCCCCACAAAATCAAGAGCTCAATTAAAGCACAGACCTCTCAATTCAATTACCACCAAACCTTAAATTGAATACCAGAAAAATTTCAAGTCCCCTTTTTTTCAACATTCCCCTGAAGGCCCAAAAAAGATAAATAGAGGTCCTCTCCCCCTTCAATTCTTTTTGCCTCATGGCCCAGACAGAGGCTCATCACAAAAACCTAACTTGTTAATATTTTTCTGAGGGAAATCCCCTCCATCCATCCACATTATCCTAAATTATTTAAAAAAAGAATACTCAGTAGCTAAGCTCAGAAGTATAGTTATCCCATCCCCATTCCTACATTTTGCTCAGTAGCTAACCTCAGTAGTAAATTGAACCATATCAGTGTTTGTTCTCACAATTTATCATCATAAAATCATTGAACCTTTAAAAAAACATACATTAGTAGAATTGATTATCACAAGTTATCATTCTAAAATTAATAAACCCTTAAAAAAAGTAGTAGTGTTTTTTATTATTAGTTATCATATTATCAACAGTGTTATCATCAAAATTGGGAATCCCTCAAGGTGTTAGTGTTCTCAGTAAAGAAATTAAAAAGTGTCTTCTCAAGTTTTATATTGTTATTTATTTGTGCTAAGGCTTACTGAACCATTGTTTCCATATCAAAAAACATCTGATAGAGTCTGTTGAATATACATTTCTGACTAGTCACCATCAAAAAAAGATAAATTTATTGGAAACTCATGTTAAGATAATTTAGCATTATTAGGAATGGCAGTCTAGAGTATTCTAGCACACAAGAATAGAAAGGGTTACAAGCTTTAACAGAAATTCAAAACTTTTTTCTTGCAATTTCCCCTTCCAGGTACTGCCTCATTTGATCCCACACAAGAGGAGTTCCCACATCTGGTGTCCCAATAGTGGCCTGCCTATAGGAATAAAGCTCAGAAGTCATTCAGCTTGATCTTAAAACAATAAAAACACCCCCATAAAAAATCAAAAGTGGAACCAAAAAAATCATACAATCAAAAATAATCATATTGTAATTCACCATTATCTCATCAATCATCATAATCTTCATATCATTACTATTATCCACTGAAAAACTCAACACTCATAGGACAAGAATCTCAAGTAGAATACACTGATTCTATACCAACACCAAAAACAGAAGAAAAGGAAAAGGAGAGGATCAGGAATTTCTTTTTCAATCTCATTCAAGAATCAAGAAAAGAAATAAATGAATCAAAGGAACTAGAAGGAAAATATTATAGAGTAGAAATGGATCAACAATCCACTTCAAATTTACCATCATTACCACATGAGAATACTGTGAAAGAACAGTATGCAGAGGAAAGTGAAGAAGAAGATCAAACTGAACAAATTCAAAGTCTTATGAAACAAATGCAAGATCTATTATTAACTTGAGGAAAAAAGAAAGGAAAGAGAAGACAATAAACATTATTCACACCTGGAGCTAGTCCTAGTGAACAAACATTACAAAGACATTTAAGACCTAAAGAGTCAACATCATCACCAACACCTGGACCAAGAGCAACCTCTACTCCAGCAACATAATCAAGACCTCAACCTCATCAAAGGGGAGAATTCTTCTCCACACCTACAAACTCAAGTACATTACAACCTCAAGCATATAGACAGGAAAGGCCTGTTGTTAAAATCAAAGATATAGATTATAACCTAAATTTTAATGGAGAAGAATTAGAGAAGTTTATCAGCAAAGTAGAAGAATAGCTCAAATTGAAGGAGCTAGAGAAGATGACTTAGAAAGGCAGGTGGCATTCTGGAAAACTGACTCAAGAACCAGTGATGCCATAGAAGCAATGCCAGCTTATGAAGGATACTGGAGTCAACTAAAGAAAGACCTTACCACTAAATGGGGAAGCGTTGAGCCAGAAAGGGAATATAGAAAGGACTCACTTATCAATTTATTCAATGATACTCAACATGCCTGAGGAATTAGTAATCCCTCTCAATATAAAAGGCTTATAGGGGAGTATGAAACTATAATTACTTATCCTCTTAGATATAAATATATTCCTCAAGATAATATGTTTCATGAAGATTTGTTTTAATGCCTCACTTCAGACACAGGAGGAGCTATCAGTAAAGAAATGATAAAGGAGAATGTCATGGTTAGAGCAGAAGATGGATGATATATGATACCACCAATGAAGATCTTGAATAAGTACATTGAATAGTAATTGGAAGCAAGGATATTAGTCACCAAAAGACTTTCACCTTCAAGAATAAGTGAACAAAAAGAGTCAAGTAATAGGGAAAGAAGGGTTCAATTCAAGGAAGAGTTACTTCCAGGAATGCAAGAAGCCCTCAAGAAAATGAAAGAACTTACAAAAACCCTTAAAGAACAAAAGGAAGCAGTCAATAAAGAGGTATCTGCTGAAAATGAAGATGTCAAACATCTTATGAGCCAATTGAAAGAATTAACCAATGTGGCTACACCCCAAAATGAGATAATTAATAGCCCTCAATAAAGCAATCAAGGATTCAAGCCAAGGGAAAACTTCCCTCCACCATCAAATAGAAGTGTACCCTATGTTCCAGCACATAATGTACCAAAGCTTAATGTTAAATGCTATCATTGCTCAGAAGAAGGACACTTAACAGGAAGATGCAATGAGCATATTGAAGATCAAAATAAGAAATGGGGAATCAGAAAAGGATTCAACTATTTATACCCGGATTGGGAAAGGGTACCAAATGATGGAAAATTCTCACCTAAATAACTAGTAAGGGAATTCTAAAATGAACAAGAACTTAAAAGAAAATTAGAAGAGAAGAATGAAGAAGAAGAACAAAAGAGAAAAGAAAAGTCAACTGCCTTCATTTCAATGGATGATTTGGGAGATTGGCAACCACCTTGCATCTCAACAGGACTAGAAGAACCTCTTGGATATGCCTATGTACTAAGGAATAAAAAAAGAAAAGAAAAGGAAGATAAATCAAAAACTCAATCCCAATCATTACCCTCAAAAGAGAATAATAAACCCAAACAAAAAATCATAAAAAATACTAGCATACCTGGTGGATTTATTGAGAATGATGAACCTGAAGAAGAAAGAGTCATGATTCCAACAAAATACAAATCACAAAAAGCTCCTGAAATAAATAAAGAACCAGAACCTAGTACACCTAAAAAACAAACACCAGTAAAAAATAAAGTAGAGGAAGAGAACAGAGTCAGTTTGAAAAAATAGTAGTAAATAATGAAAAGGCCTCCAGTAAAGGAAAATGATGCAGAATCAATTATTGAAAAAGTCATTAATAATGTTTTAGATCAAAGAATTAATCTTACTTTAGAAGAAATTTTGACAATATCACTAAGATTCATAGAAGAAAAGAAATTTCTCTCTGAAACAGAAAAGAAATATTTAATGTCACTCAAATCTATTAACACTGAAGAAGAGGAATCACCTCAAGAGAAAATTACTTTCATAGATAAAATAAACTTTTCCTTCCCAATAGGAATGATGGAAATACTTATTGGTCAGAAAGAGTACACAGTCAAAGCCTTGGTGGATACTGCAGCTGAATTAAACATCATACCTGAAAATGAATCAATAGAAGTAGGATTACATATGAGAACTTTTTACATAAAACTTAGAGGAATAGGAGGACACAGTACTGCAATTGTTGGTTTAGCAGAAAATACACCCATAATATTACCATCTGGAGATGAAAGAAGAATTTACTTTTTGGTTGCTAGAGGGGCAGTCCACACCTTTGTTGGAAGACCTTTCCTGGCTGATAATTAAATAAGGATTGACTATTCACAAGATCAAGGAGAAATCTTAAGCTATAAAGAACCTGATGGAAGAAGATTTTGCATCCCAATATGTTCACCAGCAACTAAAGGATGGCATATACACCCACCAAAGGGACTGAAGCTGTGTAATTCTACCCAAATTGGAGAATGGAAGATAAATAATATAGCCAATATTAGAAGATTTTAAGAATTACCTCAAGAAAATTCAAGAATAAACAAAAATCAAGTACCTATAACACCTCACCCAGAAATTCTTATCAAACATTCCAAAGCTGAATTAACTAGTAATTATTTGAAAATTAGCAAAATAAATAATGTAAACCTTAATTTCCCTCAAACATCTGAGAATACTTATAGCTCTAACATGGAAGCTTTGGCTGTAATTGAAGTGGAACTAGTACAAAATCAAGGCTTAAATCCAAAACAGCTAGTCAACAATGTCTCACCTGTGTGTGGTAAAAGTGGCTGTCATATTATTAAGGAACACAAAACTGTTTCTGAACTCTATAAACCATTTGTAGAAGCTATATTTCCAAAAAAAAAAGCATATAATTTCACCCATTGATTTGTTGAGAGTTACTTCTGGTGCTCCAATCAAATTTACCAAAACATGGTTCAATAAATTCAAAAAAAAAGAAAAGTAAACAAAAATTTAATGATGATTCACCTGTTGAAACCCAAAAGAAAAAGAATGAAGAAATAAATTCAGATTTATCTTATACTAACTCAATTCAAGAAGAAACTCACCAAATAAACATTCCACAAAATTATTCAAGCATTGAAGATTATATGCCTAATGGGAGGAATTTGAGCTCCATTGTAGACAAATCATCATCCCATAAAGAGAAAAATATAAAAATTAATTATCAATTTGTTAATAATTCAAATTTCCTCAGTCTTCATGAACAATCAAAAGAGTTTGAAGAAAGTACAAATTTAAAATATAGAGGAATAAATGAAGATTAAGAAGGACAGTTTCCTAATATTTTCAGTTTAAGCGTATTCAACAATTTAGAAAAAAAATTAATACAAAGATAAGCATCATGAAAAATAAAGCTATGCATAATGGGAATTATTTTAAGGTATATAAACCTGAAATAATTGCTCTCACTCAAGGATTACCTACTCCATTTCTAAAAGAAACCAAAGATTTACCACCACCATCAAGAATATCAATAGAAAGTGATCCAGAATTTACTATCATGCAAGAATTTACCAATTCAAATAGTCTACCAATTCAATAAAAACAAGAAATTTTCAAGATGGAATTAATAGCACATCAAAAAACATTCAATCAAAACAAAACCCAATAGTCATCATCCTCAAGCTATTTGATTGACCCAATTTTAATCAACTATAACAACAATCAATCATCATCCTCACTTCACTAACTAGAGGAAGACTCAATGGACCTTACCTTTATTAATACAGAATATACACTCAAAGACAATTTAAAAAACAATAAAACTCAAGAATTAAATTTTCATAACCTTGATTTAACTCACAAAGAAAATGATCAATCTTCACATCATGGAAACAATTATAAACAATAATTCCAGTTTGAAGATTTGATTAATCAAGAATACCTTTTATCACCTTCTTAATTGAAAATTATAATTTTGGATCACCCAGTCAAGTTATTAAAAGCCTTGACCTAGAAGAATCAGAATATTTCAGTCAATAAAATGTAGTACCTCAAGAAGATACTTTGATTACCTTACCTGATGATATTTTGGAAAAACTACAAGCCCTTGAAGAAAACATGCCAGTCACAAGCTGTGAGATTATCAATAACATTCAGTCAAAAGAGTACTAAAAAGAATTGACTCAAGAGGAAGAGGACTTGCTTGAAATATTAAATGGATTGACCAGCCCAAACAATAAGAACAGTAGAGAAAAGACAAATCATTAAGTAAGTTTAATTGAAGAAGAACAGAAGGAAAACGTTTCAGCTAAACTACTGTTTATAAATGAAGAAAAAGGAACTGCAAAAAATGAAATAACTAAAAACTTTAAAAATGAATTTTATAAAAAAAATTCCAATTTCAATCAAAATGTTGATGTTAAATTAAAATTGAAATTTAAACATCATAAAACACCATTTTACATCAAGAAACTTCAAGTTAAAATTGAAAAAGAAATCCAAAGTTTCCTGAACAATTAATTTGAAAGTAATATAGGTTTTGGGCTAAAAAGAACAAACACACAAAAAACAAAAGCAATTACTTAAAAATTGAATTTTCATCTATCTAGTAGAATTTTTATAGTCTTGAAAGCTCTCTAATGACCGCTTTCAGTTCTTTTATTATCTTAAAACTTATTATGATTTTTTATTTCTAAATTTTGATTTGATTTCTTGTGTGCTCTCTTAATATTCATTATTATTGTATTTTATTTTTTATTTTTTATTTTCTTTCTTTTGGTTTATAAAAAAACTTATGGTATTTATTCTTAAGAAGGCACCCTGTCAGCCTGTGACTCAAAACCAGAGCACAAGCATGACAGCCAATACACCATAAATCAATGGTATAGCCAAGATACCACCAAAACATGGAACTGAGCCAAATTAGCTCAAAAGGTATCAAAAGAAAGAGGAAACTCACCTCTTTCTGAAAATACAAGTCCCATCACCATAGGACAAGAAATAACAAAGTTATTCCTGCTCAAAGTCATTGCTGAGCATAAACCTTAATTTTCACCTCTCATCTAAAATCTAGAAGAAGAGGCTTAACCCCATCAAATGGGTATTCAAAATGAAGCTCTAAGCCAGGGCTACCCAATGGTACCAGCCAAACTGAGCTAGCACCAGTATTACTTGAGTTATGGTCAAATTCAGACCAAATAAGGGTGAACAAAACATTCACCTCTCATCTAACTTTTACAGTTTTAGTGTGAGATACTTAAAGTGGGGTCTTTTTGGAAAGAGCACAATCAGGGCTATCTGATGGTGCCATCCATTTCCCCATAACTCAACTACAACAGAAGTTATTGGCCAAACAAGCTTAATACAGCTTTTTGCCCAAACCACGCCAATGTACAAAAATACTTGTACATGGGATAACTTTGTCATATTTAATGATAACCATGTCAAGTTGGGTACCATTGTGTAGAGCTCATATAGAGCTATTCAATGAACCAACTTTGAGCTTGATATCTCAAAAACTGACAGAGTTATGACCATTTTAAGGTCAAAATCCCACCAGCTGTCATATACAGCCTTACCATGGGATAACACCCCATAACCATGAATGTGAGGTGTCAAATAGACGAAGAAGCATGTTTTTACTTCAATACCTCATATGTCAGTCAATACTGGGGTCCCATACAGCTTCTGTACAGCATTCTACGCGTCATACACGTCAGGATCAGGCTGTGAGGTCCCCAGATGAAAATTTTCACCCTGTATTGGTGAAAACTGCCCAGATGTGGTTTCAAAACCACATCTGAGCCCAATACAGGGTATACAGGCTGTTTGCAAACCACAAGCCTGTCCTAGAGAGTGAAAAATTTTCACTTCCTCTACGTGGAAAGGCCTAGCAGCCTTTCCACTCCAATTTCAGGATAAAAGGAGGGCTTTTCACAGCCAAAGACCTTTCCTCATCCTTCTCTTGAATACCCTACGTAGTAAACTGTCAAAAACAGTTTTACTCTTGGGTAATAATCAGGTATTATTATAATCTTAATAATTGTAGTCTTTATTATTGTAACCCAACAGGTAAAGCTGCACCCAGGGCTTTCAACAGCGCTCACCACCACTATATCCACTATAGTAAAGCCCTTATTATTAAATTAAAACCATTTTTAACTCTTATAAAACCTTTTTAACCTTTATATACCGTGTCACAGTCATAGTTAAAAGTTGTAAATACACTTTATTACTCTTATCATAGACTCAACCTGACATTTTGGGGGCCTGGCCGTGTTTTTTACTTATTTTGGACCTTACAAGTAAGTTTTTTCTCTTTTTTATCATTTATTGACACCTGTTTTTTATTTTTTTAGGCGTCATTTTCTTCTGAAAAATATATTTTATATATATTCTTCTTTAAAATTTTATAATACTCATATTTTTAAAAGAGTATTTTGTCTAGTGGCTAATAACCACAAGACCAGTATTTTTGGCGTGTTTTGCATATAAAAACACTTTTAGGCCATTTATACAGTCTCAATTCTTAATTGAATTAAGACAGCTCATACTGATAAACCAACAGTTGAGGCGTGTTTGGACACATTGTTAACTCAATTGCCCTGTAATACACCATTTTTAACAGATTATACTTGCTAATAACAAGTATTCTGTGAGATATTGGTATACAAACAGTATACCAATAATCAATAAGCTGTATTTCTGACGTGGAATTGTTAACTCAATTACACTGTCACTATACAAGGGCATACTGTAGTAACATACAAGCCCAGAGGCCACTCTTAGACGTGCAAAACCAGCCTTGTAAGAAGTCTTAACTGACATAAGCCCTCTTTTTTCCTGCTTTGATTCAGTGGAAGAAAATTTCATACCACTTGAGACCCAGTCACAGGCCAACATACCAGTGACACCCTCAGAACCAGAGGGCAGCAAGGGCAAAGGAAAAAGGCTTAGTGAAGGCCTCATCACAGCCAAAAAGTGGACACCAATAGCCACTCAGAGGAGTAGAAAACCACGAAACTCTGCTTCAATACAAGGTAAACCAACCTTAACCACTTGTACAGGGAAGATTACAATTATTAACCCAGTTGTAACCTCCAAAGGCAAACTGCCCAAATCAGCAGATAGCAAATTTGTACAAGGCACAGTCAAAGGTAAATACCCTAAGAACATAAAGTTTTTGACTGCTTGCAAACACTGATATGTCCCCTGCATACCTCAGAGACCTTGGCTTCCAAAGGAACCAGCCAGAGGATAGAGCAGGAATGTCTAGAACCAGAAGACCTGAAAGAAGACACATTGGACACAGTGGTGGATGGCAAAACAATGAGGGAGATAATATCAACCTTGCCATTCACACTCCAATTCAACAGAAACCTCAAACCAGAGGACTGGAAGGATATGGATCAAGTTCTTCAAATCCACCAACTCCTCAAAGATTTGTTTCAATGGAGTATGGACAACAAGAGGTTCAACCTAGCAGCTCACTGGGCAGAACTGGGATCAAGTTGCCAGAAGATCTGTCTCAAAGAGATAGACTTCAAAGACCTTATGGTAATCACCAAGGGTTGGAATCCTACCAGGCAGCACAGACTCCTGGAGGCAAGGGCACAGAGGATAAGGGAGAATCAAGCCACTATCCAAGCTATAGAAGAACAGTTAACCCAGACAGGGCCTACTCAGATTCCTTCAGGTTCACAAGGAGCATGCCAAATCAGCTCTCCAGTGGCTTCACACCATTCAGAAACCAGCAGATCAGTGGCCAAGAGTCACCATTCTTCACAATTCCAGGAAGTTTCCAGGAGAAGACAAGGCAACAAGGGCAAAAACAAAGCCTCCTTCAACCAGAGGAGGAAAGAGTCAGACCCCATGATCCAGAAGCTGTTAGATTTGGTAAAAGAAGTACACAAGAACCAGAAGTAGTTGTAAACCACTCTAGAATCAGTAGTCCTAGTAATAGAAACATTACCCCCACTCAGACTGAAAATAACATTATCACATCTGAGAGTAACATCAACAGTGACACACTGTGGTTACAAATGTCCCAATATGCTGAGCAATCTGCAAAGCAGGCTACAGAATTTGCAGCTGCCCAAGAGAGGATGAGAAAAACTCAAGCCTCATTGGAGCAGATAGTTAAAAACCTTCAGGAAGGATATGCTCAACTGAGCAAAGCCTCTGAAGAAACCAACAAGAGACTGAACCAAGTCTCTGAAGAACAACACCATAGTAGCAGGGACAGGGAGTGTCTGAACCAAGACATCAACAAATTGTTTGATGCCTACCATAGCTTGAAGCCCCAACCACAAGGCCAAGCTATGGAGAATCCATATCAACCAGATGACATCAAACCAGATGCCATGTTGTTGAATAAGGCAAGATCTCCATCACAATACCAGGATGGAGATGGCATGTCTTATTCAGAGAAGGAAGCCTTGAAACAGCTTCCTGAGGCCTCAAGCTGGCCCAAATTCTCTGGATCAGGAGAATATGATCACATGGAACTCATAGATTATATTGATGGACTCTTCATTGATGTACCAAGCATACCAGATTACTGGATTACTGCTAGACTGAATACTGCATTTAAAGGTCATGCAAGTATATGGTACACTGAGATGAAAGAAATCCATGGCAGAAGAAATTGGCCATGGTGGAAGAGTCAAATAATCCAAAAGTACAGTAATGGAACTTGGATATGGCAAAAGACCATGTCATTTGAAAATGACAAATACTCTGTGGACAAAGATCCATATGAGTGGTGTCTCAGACAGTCTAAAAGACTTAAAGCCATTGATCCTCAGATGAACATCCAGATGAGGAATCACAAACTTCTGACACAACTGCCAGGAGAACTAGAGCATGCAGTGAAATGCAGATGCAACCAAAATTGCACTCTAGATGACATAGCCAATACCTTACAAGACATAAGGAAAAGGACTAATATAGGGAAATTCACCCCATATAGAAGCAGTAGTTTCAAAGAGAAACAACCTTTCAGGGTGGAGTTCAAAGACAAACCCAGAGAAAGAGTGGCAGAAGTGGCAAAGAAGAAGAATTCTTGTCACAATTGTGGTTCAACAGACCACTATGCTAACAACTGTCCAAAGGCAAAGAAAAAAGTCTATGCCATAGAGAAAGTCCCTGAGGAAGAACCTCCAACAGAGGATTCTGAATCAGACTCTATGGGAGATGCCATCAGAGAACCATCTGATGAGGATCAAGACCCAAGAGAGGAATTTCTAGTGGAATACCAAGAGGAAACCCCACTAGAAATCCAGGATATACAGTTGGAAGCAGGCATGCCACAAGACACTGCCAACAAAAACTTGTGTAAACATACACAAGATGCACAAACATTCCTGGTTACACCAACCAAAGGAATGGCATATATACATGGAACAGCCACAAAAATGACTGTATGTATTGACAATGCTCAGCACCCACTGATCATTGACAGTGGAGCACACTGCTCCATAGTGGCCAGAAATTATCTGGATACACACTTCCCAAACTGGGAAAAAGAACTCTTGCCCACCAGGGCAAAGAACTTTAAGAGTGCATCTGGAAAGATGACCTCTATTGGGACAATTATCAAAGAGATAATTATACCCCACAGAAAAGGTAATATCAGACTCAACCCAGAGTTTGTAGTGCTTGAAGATGCCCACATCCAAGGGTTTTTACTGGGAACAGATTACCAGAGGATGTATGGCATAGATATTTACAATAGTAAAAATAGGCATATTACCATTGGTACTAACAAGGAAAAGAAATTTTCTCTTGATATATACCAAATATCTTCTCAGGACCCACTGGAAGAACTTCTGAAAGAATTCAGAGAGGGACAGTTTAGCACTACCCTCACCAGTAAACAAAAGTTAAGTTTACTGAAGATGCTGAGGAAGAATAGACCAGCATTTGCCATTGGTGAAGAACCATTAGGCAAGATCAAAGGCCATGATATAGAACTATATCTGGATGTGGAAAGGCCTTATCCACCCATGTTAAGGAGACCTCCTTACCCAGCAAGTCTGGAGACCAGGAAAGAAATTGAGAAACATATCAATGAACTCATGGACATGGATGTCATTAGGAAGATTGGACATAATGAAATAGTGGAAATTACCACCCCTGTCCTAATCACCTGGCATGATGGCAAGTCTAGATTGTGTGGAGACTTCAGAGCCCTGAATAACTACACAAAAGCAGACAGGTACCCTATACCAAGGATACCTCATGCCTTGGATAAACTGGCCAAAGCCAAATACATAACCAAGATGGATTGTATGAAAGGTTTCCACCAAAATGGAGTTAAACCAAACTCCATGAAGTTGCTCAGAATAATATGCCATATGGGCATATATGAGTACACCAGGATGCCATTTGGCATCAAAAATGCACCAGCCCACTTCCAAAGGATGATGGACACCATATTTCAGGAAGAAATAATGGAAGGCTGGATGGTAGTATATATTGATGATATCATTATATACTCAGAGACATGGGAAGATCATGTACAATACATAGACAGAGTGCTAAGTAAATGTACACCCATCAATCTAAAAATTTCACTTAAAAAGTGTAATTTTGGCCAACAAGAGCTACTAGCTCTAGGACACAAAGTCTCAGGCCTTAGTATGGCAATTGACCAGAACAAAGTAGCAGCAGTACTGCAAAAGCCAGTACCAAAGAGCATTAAAGAAATGCAATCTTTCCTTGGGTTTGCTAGCTACTATAGAAACCACATCAAAAACTTTGCCCACATAACTAGTAGCTTATACAAGTTATGCTCAAAGGATGTAGTTTTTGAAATAACCAAGGAAAGGAGGGATGCATATGAGAGGATCAAATATGAACTCACAAATGCACCTGTGCTCATCTTGCCTGACTTTGAACTACCATTCAAGTTATACATAGATGCAGCATGCAGCCAAGGCTTAGGAGCAGCCCTTCACCAAAGACAAATTGTGGATGGTGAACCAAGAGAAGGTGTAATATGTTACATCTCCAGGCAGCTGAAAGATTCAGAAGCCAGGTATGGGGCCACCCAGACAGAATGTCTATGTCTAGTCTGGGCTCTAGAAAAACTCCATTACTATTTGGAGGGTGCAGTCTTTGAAGTCTACACAGACTGCACAGCCTTGAAGTCTTTACTAAACATGAAGACTACTAATAGACATATGCTGAGATGGCAAATAGCCATCCAGGAGTATAGAGGGAACATGACCATCATATACAAGGAAGGTAAAAGCCATACCAATGCAGATGGCCTTAGCAGATGGCCACTAGACAATGTCAAAAGCAATCCAGCTTATGACCCTGAAGTTGCTGCAAAAATTCCTATCCATTTTATGGAGATAAATAGGAAAAAGAACTTCAGATTCTCTGAATGGGCACCAGAGAGTGGTACCCTTGACAGTGGAAACACTGATTCAGAAGGGACAGAAACTCCCATATTGGGAATAAGTTCCTCAGAGCTGCACAATGAATTTTTCAATGCAGTCCTGAAATCTTATGCTAAGCACAAACAGTGTAGCATATTACTCCAACTCCTTCAACAAAAATACAGGAGCCCAGAACTGGAAACCCAGCTGGAGGAACCCTGGTTGAGGGCCTATAAGGACAATAAATTCTTCCTTATAGATGGCATAATTTATCACAGAGAAAAGCACACCAGTGCACTCACAGTGATAGACAGAGACCACATCTCTCTAATCCTGCAGGAATGCCATGACTGCCCCTATATGGGACACATGAGTGAAGAAAGGACCAAAGAGAGGGTAGCAAGCACAGCTTGGTGGCCCAAGTGGGAACAAGAGTTGAGTGAATACATCAACACTTGTGAGAGATGCCAAAAGGCAAATAGAAAACATGGGAAGAAATATGGGTTACTTCAACATATAGAAGAACCCAAGCACCCATGGGAAACCATTAACATGGACTGGGTCACAGGACTTGTCCCAGGAGGCAAAGAAAACTACAATGCCTGCTTAATCATAGTTGATAGGTTCAGCAAAAGCATGAGATGTCTACCATGCCATAAAGAGGACACAGCCATGGACACTGCTCTGTTATTTTGGAATAACATCATATCCACCTGTGGAGTCCCCAAGATCATAATTAGTGACAGGGACCCAAAATTCACATCTGAATTTTGGACCAACTTATATGACATGCTTGGCACCAAGCTTGCTTTTTCCACAGCTTACCATCCCCAAACAGATGGCCTGGCTGAGAGAATGATCCAAACAATGGAGGACATTCTCAGGAGGTTCTGTGCCTATGGCATGGAATACAAGGACCATGAGGGATACACCCATGATTGGGTTACCCTCTTACCAGCAGTCCAGCTGGCTTATAACACAAGCCAGCACTCTACCACAGGAAAATCACCTGCACTGGTAGAGAAAGGGTGGAATCCCCTGTTACCTGTGGATCACTTGAAGAAAAATCTTCTGACCATCCACCCCACAGCTAAAGACTTCCATGATATGTGGAGGAAAGCCTGTGATACTGCAGCCAAATGCATAGCTGAGGCCAAAGAGTATAACAAGCAGAGGTGGGACAAATCACATATGGAACCTGACTTCAAGGAAGGGGACCAGGTGTTAGTGTCCACACTGAACTTCAACAATCTCAAAGGACCTAAGAAAATGAGAGACTCATTTGTAGGGCCCTTCACTATCATTAAGTTGATAGGGAAAAATGCAGTAGAGGTCAGGCTCACTGAGGAGTTTTCTAGGAAACACCCAGTCTTTCCTGTGAGCCTGGTCAAGCCATACTTCCAAACAGAGGAGGGAAAATTCCCCTCCAGGAAGAAGAACATCACTCCACCAGAAATAGTGGAAGTAGAAGACTCTCCTGGACCTGTGAGTAAAATCATCAGGGCCAGAAAAATCAGACTTAATGGAAAGGATCAAAGACAATACCTAGTCAGATTCAAAAACCAGACAGCTGATAAAGACAAATGGTTGGCAGAGGATGCCATACCAGATGGGAACCTTCATTTAAGGAGATTCAGAGCCTCTAGGAGGACTGAACAGTCTCATCAATGATGAGCCTTTTTCAGAGGGAGGGTATGTCAGCCTGTGACTCAAAACCAGAGCACAAGCATGACAGCCAATACACCATAAATCAATGGTATAGCCAAGATACCACCAAAACATGGAACTGAGCCAAATTAGCTCAAAAGGTATCAAAAGAAAGAGGAAACTCACCTCTTTCTGAAAATACAAGTCCCATCACCATAGGACAAGAAATAACAAAGTTATTCCTGCTCAAAGTCATTGCTGAGCATAAACCTTAATTTTCACCTCTCATCTAAAATCTAGAAGAAGAGGCTTAACCCCATCAAATGGGTATTCAAAATGAAGCTCTAAGCCAGGGCTACCCAATGGTACCAGCCAAACTGAGCTAGCACCAGTATTACTTGAGTTATGGTCAAATTCAGACCAAATAAGGGTGAACAAAACATTCACCTCTCATCTAACTTTTACAGTTTTAGTGTGAGATACTTAAAGTGGGGTCTTTTTGGAAAGAGCACAATCAGGGCTATCTGATGGTGCCATCCATTTCCCCATAACTCAACTACAACAGAAGTTATTGGCCAAACAAGCTTAATACAGCTTTTTGCCCAAACCACGCCAATGTACAAAAATACTTGTACATGGGATAACTTTGTCATATTTAATGATAACCATGTCAAGTTGGGTACCATTGTGTAGAGCTCATATAGAGCTATTCAATGAACCAACTTTGAGCTTGATATCTCAAAAACTGACAGAGTTATGACCATTTTAAGGTCAAAATCCCACCAGCTGTCATATACAGCCTTACCATGGGATAACACCCCATAACCATGAATGTGAGGTGTCAAATAGACGAAGAAGCATGTTTTTACTTCAATACCTCATATGTCAGTCAATACTGGGGTCCCATACAGCTTCTGTACAGCATTCTACGCGTCATACACGTCAGGATCAGGCTGTGAGGTCCCCAGATGAAAATTTTCACCCTGTATTGGTGAAAACTGCCCAGATGTGGTTTCAAAACCACATCTGAGCCCAATACAGGGTATACAGGCTGTTTGCAAACCACAAGCCTGTCCTAGAGAGTGAAAAATTTTCACTTCCTCTACGTGGAAAGGCCTAGCAGCCTTTCCACTCCAATTTCAGGATAAAAGGAGGGCTTTTCACAGCCAAAGACCTTTCCTCATCCTGCTCTTGAATACCCTACGTAGTAAACTGTCAAAAACAGTTTTACTCTTGGGTAATAATCAGGTATTATTATAATCTTAATAATTGTAGTCTTTATTATTGTAACCCAACAGGTAAAGCTGCACCCAGGGCTTTCAACAGCGCTCACCACCACTATATCCACTATAGTAAAGCCCTTATTATTAAATTAAAACCATTTTTAACTCTTATAAAACCTTTTTAACCTTTATATACCGTGTCACAGTCATAGTTAAAAGTTGTAAATACACTTTATTACTCTTATCATAGACTCAACCTGACACACCCAGCCTTAAGGGTTGAAACTTAAATCAAAGAAATGTATTTTTTCCTTTTCCATTTTGCATTCATAGTAAATTCTCATAGCCAAATCAAATAAAATATAAAAAAAAGCTTTTTTTCATAATTGTATGTTTTTTATTTAGTTTGTTATTTTTATACATATAAAAAAGCCCTTGGGCGGCTATGACAATGCTTGCCTGGCTAAAACACACTCAAGCAATTGCTTGCGGTGGAGCAAAGTCACTTAATATATATATAATATATATATAAAAGAAAGTAAATCAAAATAAACTAACAAATACAAAAAATAAAATAAAATAATGATAAATAAATTACAATGCAATGAGGTCAGGCAGGGTAATACCCATAATCTGTGCTTCCACAAACTTCCGCTAGCAGCATTGAAAGTCTAGTTTTGAAAAAATATAATAGAAAAAATAATAATCAATAAAAAAGATTACTCTTCAAGGAATTGGTAAAAATAGACAATTTGAGCAATTCCACAACAAACAGTCTCAAGCAGGTTGTTGTTAGCGTAAGGAGAATGACCCTGGCTATAAGTCACCTCCATTAAGTAACCTAAATTTGCTACCACAGCATCTAATTTGGCAAAAAAAAATCCCAAAATTGTGCTTCAACTCGCTTTAGGAAACAACCAAACCATTGGAATTGGTCAGAGAAGCCAAAATAGTGAGTGCAGTTGCAAAATAAGGAAGGGGGGAATTGTTACAAAGAATAGAAAGATTAATCAGGGCAATACTAGCCAAAAAACAGGTGAAGGCTCCTCGACAATGGTAGAAGAAACAGTAAAAAAATTAAACAAAGGATTTCTCGTTGACGGAATAGAGAATTCATAATAGATATTTCAAAGTAAAATTTTGACAGATTGAGAACCTTGGCAAGAAGTTTTGATTTCAATTGAAAAAGACATATCTAAAGAGGGGAGCAGGTGGATAATAATAATAAGAGAGATAGGAAATACAAAAAGCCTAGTCTATATATAGAAAAACATAACAATAATGATAAAAAAATGTGTAACCATCACCTTCTGTATTGGCAATACACAGCACAACCACGCAAAACAACTGAACTGAAATTCACAAGAGTCCTGGTAGTCAACATAATGAAAAAAAATAATAATAATAAAATCAAAATAAATTAATAAATAAAATTAAAAAACAATATTATGGTTAGTACTAAGAAAAGAGAAGAATGTAGAAATAAGAAGAAACAACTCACCATGTAATCAAAAGAAATCACTCCAAAAATATTGGGGTAAAACGTTTAAGGATAAAACCTAAAAGAAAAAGTTTTATAAATAAATATTAATCAATATAGTTGGATAAAATAGTAGAAAAGGTACTTACTATAGTGAGGGGGATGTAGATCATTTCAACTATTGAGAATAATAATAAAATTAAGTTATAAGTAAATTAAAATTCTAATATATATATATAAATAACCAGAAAAAAGGGGGGGTAGATGGTGCGTTTTGGCGAGGGCAAGAAGAATGCCATTGTTAAAATGCAGAATAAGCGATCTGAGCTTCAAGCGCAGAAGCTGCGAAAAAAAAGCTCAAGTTGAATTATTCATGTTTGATTTTAAAGTTCTGCTCAATTATTATTAAATTAAATTTATTAAAAGTGCAAATATATTATAACCTTAATAAATTAGAAGAGATCACCAACGTTGTGAAATCTTTGATTTATGATTAAAGGAAAGACTTATGCAAAGTACAATATATTTAAAGAAAACTTATATCTTAAATAATTTAATTAAGTAATCAACATAAATCTAATTGATTTATTATAAATTTATTCATAAAAAATTAAATAATGTAGTATAGAATTCTAATACCTTTTTACTTTCATACTATAAATCTTGTACAACCTTAACATCATTTCATATATTAAAATGTTTTCTATTTATTTTTATTTTATTTTGAAATTAATATTATTTTATATAGAAAAACAAATAAAAAACCAAAAAAATAATGAATAAATTAATAAATTAATAAATTAGTTACTGATCTTGTGAAATTAATAAATGCGCAAGCTTCAAATTTGAAGCATTCCCAGTGCTGCCCAGCACGCGCAGCATCCACAGCAAGTTGTCTTTTTTTTATTTTTTATTTTTATTGTTTATATCCTTTATTTTAAATTAATATATATATATATATATATATATAATATAAAAAAATAAATAAAATAATATTTATATTAAATTATTTAATTAAATTTGATACAGTATATAGAATATATATACATTTGAATTTATATTAAGTACATCTTTTTTGGATATATATATATATATATATATATATATATATATATATATATATATAATAGTTAAATAAATTTAATTAAATTGATTAATTTTAATTCAACATACTTACAAATATAATATATTTAAAATAAATGAAATTTTAGAATAAATTGAAAGCTTAATTAAACTTAACAGTATATAATTTAATATTACTGTTAAAGGAATATAAACAAAAAATAAAATAGAAAATTTAATTGATTAAAACAATTTTTTTTATTCAATACTTATACACATTCATATATACATAGAATATCTCCATATATACAGATTTGGTTGTTTTAAAAAAATCTCTTACTGGACCATTTGATATAAAATATTTTAATATTTTTTTATTAAATGGAGAGAGATTGAAACCCTCTAGCTCCCAAAACTTCAATAATAAAATAATACAACAAAAAACAATCAGAAACACAAAAGATGGTCCTTGATAAGACTTTAAACTGTCTAAAACATTTCCTTAATTCAATCAAATAAAGCTAACTACATAAAAATGGTCCTTGACATGACCTTAAACTGTCCAAAACCTATTTTATTATAGTTAAATTAAGCAAATTACCCCAAGACATAGTCCTTGATAAGACCTTGAACTGTCTAAAAACCGTTTTTCCTTTAATTGAATGAAATAAAATCAATACTAAAGCAATGTTCCTGAGTATGACCTTAAACTACATCATCAATTGTCCTTGAAATGATCTTAAACTGTAAAAATCATTGTTTATTATTATTTCCATCAAGAATTAGATCAAAATTTCACCAAAGCTCAAGAAATGGTCCTTGAATTTACCTTAAACTGTATCAATCACATTTTATTATATTAATCAAAAACAAA
Organism: Austropuccinia psidii; assembly: GCA_023105745.1. Taxonomy (NCBI): domain Eukaryota; kingdom Fungi; phylum Basidiomycota; class Pucciniomycetes; order Pucciniales; family Sphaerophragmiaceae; genus Austropuccinia; species Austropuccinia psidii. The sequence continues at coordinate 4,217,294 of JALGQZ010000009.1, read as the reverse complement.
ACAAAGACCTGAGGAATGGTCCTTGAAAATACCTTAAACTGTCCACTTCATATTTTCTCATATATATTCTCAATAAAACAAAATCTGAAGGATTGGTCCTTGACAAGACCTTAAACTGGACTAAAGCACCTTTTCAATAAAAAGTTTCATCAGAACCAATCAGGATTCAAGAAGGGGTCCTAAGTATGAACTTAAACTGCATCATCAACATTTTAATCTTCATTAATCATCTAAAGAAAACAATTTTGGTGATTGGATATATTCAAGATGGTAACAATGTATAAAAATTTAGAATAAGAAGTAAAACAAAAAGGAAGTTTAAGGAACAGGGACCTCATCCAAATAAAAACAAAGGGAAGGTCTTTGAGCTCAAAATCCATGAAGAAGGAATGAACAAAACCAGTATAAAGAATTCCAATCAGGAATAACAACAAACTCTCATGTGAATTGGAGTTCTTTTTCTTTTGGGAGAAGCTTTTACTTCAAGATAACAGCAAAAAAAGAGAGAAAAAAAATAAATAAATAAATAAATAAATAAAAGATACTTAATAAAAGAATTATTATTCATTTCAACCAGAAAACAAGAAAAGATGAAAATTTATTTTTCCCTTAATCCTTACTGGAAATGCTGGGGACAGCATTCAATAGAGAGGGGGATGTGCTATGCCATACCATTTTGTCAGGTTGGATTAATGAAACAATAAATAAAATACTATAAGTAGTATTTTGTTTGAAATTTGAAATTAGGAGGAATTTTTTTAATCACATACAATAAGAAGGTGGTAGAATAGTGTGAAATATGGAAATAAAATAGGTTAAGAATAAGAAATTAGACAGTACAAGTTTCACAGTATTATTACAGAAGGTGTTGACAGAGTTTTCACAAGGGTGTACTCTAAAAAAGAATGTAGGATTACATAATCAATGACATCATTGCCCCACAAGTTCCCCACAAAATCAGGAACTCAATTAAAGCACAGACCTCTCAATTCAATTACCACCAAACCTTAAATTGAAGACCTGAAAAATTTCAAGTCCCCTTTTTTTTCAACACTCCCCTGGAGGCCCAAAAACTATAAATAGAGGTCCTGTCCCCCTCAATTCTTTTTCCTCATGGCCCAGACAGAGGCTCATCACAAAAACATAACTTCTTAATATTTCTTTGAGGGAAATCCCCTCCATCCATCCACATTATCCTTAATTTTTTAAAAAAGGAATACTCAGTAGCTAAGCTCAGAAGTATATTTATCCCATCCCCATTCCTAAAATTTTCTCAGTAGCTAAGCTCAGCAGTAAGTTGAACCATATTAGTGTCTTTTATCACAAGTTATCATTATAAAACTATTAAAGCTTTACAAAAATATAGTGATAGAGCTTGTTATCACAAGTTATCATTATAAAATTACCAAACCCTTGAAAAAAGTAGTAGTGTTTTTTATTATTAGTTATCATATTATCAACAGTGTTATCATCAAAATTGGAAATCCCTCAAGGTGTTATTGTTCTCAGTAAAGGAATTACAAAGTCTCTTCTCAAGTTTTATATCTTTATTTATTTGTTTTAAGGTTTACTGAGGCATTGTTTCCAGATCAACAACGTCTTATAGAGTATGTTGAATATACATTTCTGACTAGCCACCATCAAACAAAAATAAATTGATTGTGAACTCAAGTTAAGATAATTCAGCATTATTAGGAAGGGTAGTCTAGAGTATTCTAGCACATAAGCAGAGGAAGGGTTACAAGATTCAACAGCAATTAAAAACTGTTTTCTTGCAATTTCCCCTTCCAGGTACTGCCTCATTTTATCCCTTACAAGAGAAGTTCCCATAACAGGAGCCCAGAACTGGAATCCCAGATTGAGGAACTGTGGTTGAGGGACTGTAGGGATAATAAATATTTCCTTATAGATGGACTACTCTATCACAGAGAGAAGCATACTAGTGCCCTCACAGTGATAGACAGGGACCACATATACCTGATCCTGCAACAATTTAATGACTTCCCCTATATGGGACACATGGGTAAAGACAGGACCAAGGAGAGGGTAAAAAGCACAGCTTGGTGGCCCAAATGGGAAAAAGAGTTGAGTTAATACATCAACACTTTTTAAAGATGCCATAAGGCAAATAGGAAACAGGGGAAGATATATGGGATATTTCAACATATAGAAGAACCAAAAGACCCACAGAAAACCATCAACATGGACTGGGTTACAGGACTAGTCCCAGGAGTCAAGGAAAACTTCAATTCTTTCCTAGTCATAGTTGATAGGTACAGTAAAAGTGTAAGTTTCCTACCTTGTCACAAGGAAGACACAGCTATGGATACAGCCCTTTTATTCTGGAATAACATCATATGCACATGTGGAGTCCCTAAAATCATAATTAGTGACAGGGACCCAAAATTCACATCAGAAATTTGGACTAACCTTTATGACATTCTGGGAACAGAACTTGCATTCTCTACAGCGTATCATCCACAGAAAGATGGTTTAGCTGAAAGAATGATCCAGAGAATGGAGGACATAATCAGAAGATTCTGTGCATATGGCATGGAATATAAGGACCATGAAGGATACATCCATGACTGGGTCACACTTCCACCAGCAGTCCAACCACCTTACAGCACAAGCCAGCACTTTACTGCAGTGAAATAACCCTCCTTGGTAGAAAAAGGGTGGAACCCCCTATTAACTGTGGATCACTTGAAGAAGAATCTTTTAACTATCCACCCCACACCCAAAGACTTCCATGATATGTGGAAGAGGGAATGTGATACAGCTGCTAAGTACATAGCTGAAGCTCAAGAGTACAACAAAAAGAGGTATGACAAGACACACATGGAGCCAGACTTCAAAGAAGGGGAGCAAGTGTTGGTTTCTACACTTAACTTTAGTAACCTTAAGGGATTGAAGAAAATGAGAGACTCCTTTTTAGGACCCTTCACTATCATCAAGCTAAAAGGGAAAATGTAATTGAGGTTAGACTTACAGAGGAATTCTCTAGGAAATACCCAGTATTCCCAGTCAGTTTGGTCAAACCCTACTTTCATACAGGAGAGGATAGGTTCCCCTCCAGGAACAAGACATAAGCCCCACAAGACATAGTGGAAGTGGAGGATTCCCCTGGCCCTGTATAGAGGATCATTAGGGCCAGGAAGATCAGACTGAATGGTAAAGACCAGAGACAATATTCAATCAGGTTCAAGAACCAGAAAGCAGATAAGGACAAATGGTTGGCAGAAGATTCCATACCAGATGGAAACCTTCACCTAAGAAGATTCAGAGCATCTAGGAGGGCTGAAAAGTCTCATCAATGATGATCCCTTTTTGGAGGGAGGGTATGTCAGCCTGTAACTCAAACCCAGAGCACAAGTATGACAGCCAAGTACCATAAACCAATGGTAGAGAAAAATGCTGCCAAAATATGGAACTGAACCAAACCAGCTCAAAGGTATCAAGAGAAAGATGAGAATTACCTGTTCCTAAATATACAAGTCCCATTATAATAGGAAAAAGAACAACCAAGCTATTCAAGCTCAAAGCAAGTGCTGAGCATAAACCTTAATTTTCACCTCTCATCTAAAATACAGAGGAGGAGGTTGAACCCAATCAAATGGGTATTTTAATTAAAGCTCTCAATTAGGGCTATCCAATTGTACCATCCAAATGAAGCTAGCACCAAAACCACAGAAGATATGGGCAAAATAAGTTCAAATAAGGGTGGATAAAACATTCACCTCTCATCTAACATGTACAGTTTTAGTGTAAGATAACCAAAGTGGGGTCCTTTTGGAAGAAGCATAATTGGGGATATCTGATTGTGCTATCCATTTCTTGACATCCCATCTTGAACAAAAGTTATGGGCCAACAAGCTCCATACAGATTTTGAGAAAATCATATATATGGATAACAAAAATCGAACATGGCATAAATTTGCCATATATAATATTGCCCATATCAAATGAGGTACCATTGTGTAGATCACTCCCAGGGCTACACAATGAACCAACATTCAGGTCAATATCTTAAAAACTGACAAAGTTATAGCAATTTTAAGGCTCAAGTCCCACAGTTTGGCCAATACACCTTTACTGTGGGATACTATCCCATAACCCTGATTATGAGGTGTCAAATAGACAAAGAAGATTGTTTATAATTGAATACCTCATATCTCAGTCAATACTGGGGTCCCATACAGGTTTTCACAGCATTTTATGCGTCATACATGTCAGAAGAGGGCTGTGTGGTCCCCAGATGACAATTTTCACCCTGTATTGGGGAAAACTGCCCAAATTTGGTTTTAACACCACATCTGAGCCAAATAAAGAGTATAAAGGCTTTGTGAAAGCCACAAGCCAGTACTCTTAAGTCAAAAATCTTCACTTCCTCCATGTGAAGTAGTCTAGAGGACCTTTCAATCCAATTTTGGGATAAAAAGGGCCTTTTCTCTGCCCAAAAGACAAATCACCATCCTTCTCTTGAATTCCTATGTAATACAACTGTGCACAAAAGCTATAATCTTGGAATATAATCAGGTATAATCATGATTTTAATTGTTGTAGCCCCACAGATAAACACTACACCCAGGGCTTTTAGCAGTGCTAACCACCACTATTCCTTATGGTAAATCCCTTTCATGATCATTTATAAACCTTTTTTAACTTAAAATATCTGTGTCACAGTCAGATTTAAATTTGTACATATGTATGTTACTACTTCATCATAGACTCAAATTGACAACAAAAAATAACAAAAAAGAAGCATGACTTTATTTTTAATAAACAAAGCTATAATTATTATGTCAATTTTGGATTCTAAACCAAAAATAACCTATTTTAGAACAAAGGGGATTTATACCCAAGAATGGATATTTGTCATGTTATTAAGAGATTTAAGTCTCTCACAGTACAATTGCCACTTTTTTAACATGTTTTAAAATTGTGAAATTTAGGCTTAAATAAACTTAATTTAATTTGCATAAGGTTTATTCCATCTTAACAAAGTTTTATTTAAAATTGAGGTGTTGTGTATATTTACTGAATTGGATTAGTATTTTCCATAGAAAATTCAAATCCTGCATGGGCTCAATTTAAAGTGGTTGACAGCCATATTCTGGATTTAAATAAATGAAAGGGCAAAAAGCAGGAAGAAAGGTGGTAAAAAGGAAAAAGACCAAATAGAGCTGGTGTACCCAGCTTTTGGGATCTGAAAGGACTCAATGGAGGGTGTCCACCTTTATTGGTGGATTTTGAACCTTATTTAAACTTCAATATTGGAATTTGATCAACAATTAAAGTTTAAACTGGTTTTATCACAATTTGGACAGGAATTACAAGCTGCAAAAGGTTAAAACCCAAGATTAAAGCTTTTAATCAAGGTTTTAAGAACTTTCAAGTCTTAAATAAGCTTGGAACTTGAAACTCATAAGTGTTAAAACCTTATCAAAATTTAAGGTTTGGTATTTATTGCTATTTTATGTGGAAAAATATTAATGACTTCATAAATTCATCAATAATCCAATTCTCATTTTATTCTATTGAGAACTTTACACAGCTTAAAATACCAGGCTATCTGTGTATACATTAAATTTGAAGTATATTTTTCAACAGGTTTAACTGGTAATTGGCCTTGAAATTAACTTTTTAATTATTGTTAAAGAAAATTAAGATTTCTTTAGAAATTAACTAAAGATTTGGTTTAAGAGATTTATGCTTGAAAGTTTATTTTTAAATCTTTTCATGTGATGAGATTAAGTATAAACAAGCTTACTTTATATTTAAACTTAAAATAGTCAATCAAAAAGAGAATTGATGCTCCTTGGAGTTGATAACACCGAGAGCTTTGAATTGGAATTAGAAGTAAGCTAACTCAAGTTAAGAACATTATTTTCAAGCATGGTTTTTCATTTTTGACCTTGGAACACCATCTATATCAATTATGAATAATCAGAGCTTCTCTTCAGGAATAAAAAGAGCCTTTACATCCTTGTTTTTGCCAATAAAAAATTATCATTCCAATTATATTAGACATTTAAACAGGTAAAGTTTTATAAATATAGAATCTTATTATTAAAAATATTTTTAAAGTTCTTTATTCTTTAATTATATGAAATCAAAGAACTGAAATCATAGAAATTATATTATTGTTTTAATCACCAATAATACATTTTATTATATAAAATTATTGTCTTAAATTTCTTTTAAAAGCCACAAATTCCTCTTAAAAACTCTTAAATCTTAAATTTTATCATCAAAAGTTGTTTTATCTTTGAAAATATCGATTTTTGGCGTGTTTTTAGCTTTTAAAGATCATTCAATACTATAACTGTTGCTGTCTGACTTATTGTATTAAATAAATATCAGAAGAAGTTTTCTTGTAATTTTTATATCTTTTTTATGTATTATTAGTTTTTTATATAAAGTTTTTCTATAAGAGTTATCTCTTCCCAGTGTGTGGCATATTTGTTTTGTAAATAATATTTATATTCTTAATTTTTTTCTTGTATAATTTTCTCATTAAGATCCCTATACTTCCTACTAATATAAATTTAAGTGAATATAATAAGAAAGGAATAATTTTAATTATTCTATTATTAAAAATTCCTTTTCATTATCAAATTGTTCAATAATAATTAAATAAATTTTTATGTAAAATTATTTTTAATAATTATATCAATTTTTGGCTATAATATTTACTTATATTATATCTTCTACTGAGGACAGTCATAGTACTCTTGATATTTGTTACAATTATTAAGCTTTTAATAGACAAAACTTACAAAATGACTCTTGTCTTAAAGGGTTCCATAATTTCCTAAGATAACTTACTCTACATGTAAGGTCTCAAATTACACTTGAATATTTATCAATGATTTCTTTGAATTTTGCCACAGGGTCTGTCACTCACTTTAATTTGTGGCTTTCATATAGATCAGGGCAGTTTCAACTTCTTTCAAGAGGGTAAGTTTACTATCAATCCAAAACAAAAAAAAGGAAATTTTATAAGAGACCAATTACAAATTCTCATTGTTTTTCCTCCTTTAGATCCAGCTTTTACAATGGAAAAAACTGGTTAAAATGGCTTTAAATGTTCAAGAATGGAACAATATATCAAACTCCTAGACCTTTTTGAACTAAAATGGAGTCCAAGGATTCCATTTTTGTTTTATCTGTTTCCAATATGACTAACACTCACTTCAATATCATCTGTGAAGAAATTTTAACTCAATAAAAGAATATCTTCCTTTTCCCATCTTTTCTTCTCATATCAGGATATATTTTCTCTTATATCAAACTAAATACCCTTGAATTAATTAATTAGATATTCTCACCAGCGATTTCATATGATTTTGAATCCTCTTATAAGTTCAAAAATAACTTTTTTTTGTGAGTCTTCAAATTTTTGGGGTTTTTCTTCTTCACTGTCATCTTTGTGACTCATTTCTGATATTTATCTCTTTAAGTCTCTTTCTGAGTTAATTTTATATAATTATCTTTGTATAAATTTATTGCTAGCATTGGAATATCTCTTACATTATTTTTGGAAAGGCATATCTTCTTCATAAGATCATTTTTATATACTAATAAAGTGAAAAAATTAATTTTGGTATATCAGCTATTAGAAATTTTTGAAACAATGATTTGAATTGATTTTTGACCTCAAAGCCTTTCTAGGTAGAAAAATTGCCTCATATTTCAATCAAATCTTTATATCAATGACCTAAATTATTCCTGAAAAAATATTCACATTCCATTTTCAGGTACACAAATCTACTTTTAATTGAAACCAAATGAAGTTAAGGTGTAAGGTTTTACTATGAAAAAATAATTTAATAATAATAATATTTCACTTATTGTACTCTGAATGTCCTTATTATAGAAATAAATAAGACAAATGATAATCATAATAAGAAAGAAATATTATAATTATTGTGTAGAAATATTTATACTATTTAAATCAATGAAATAATATAAATTATATTATAAAAATAAATGTATTAATATTCAATAATTGAGATATATTTATGGTGATCTTTTATTGTTAAAAAAATAATAAATGCATCAGATAATGTGGTTCAATAATAAAAAACAATTTATAACAATAATATTACTGATATTAAAATTATTATTAATATAAATACTATTTATATTGATATAAGAATTATAAAGAAATCATAATAAAGAGAAATTATTATGAAAAGAGAAAAAACCCTACTTTTAACCCTTAATATAATAGTTTGGAATAATTTTATGCCAAAAAATATAAATGCAACTTAATTAAATTTTATTTACCATTAAAAATAAAAGAAATTACAAATATTCTTGATTTTAGGTGAAACTGAAGATTTTAGAGATAAATTTAACAAAAACAATTAAATATTAATTTAATCAGGTCAAAATTGATGATTATAATAGAGATGAACTTAAGTATTTGATAATATAATATAAAATATGAAAAGAATAAAGTTATTACCTTTGGCTTTAATATTTTAATGTTCGTGAAGCATCTGAGGGGGAAATAAAGGTAAAAAGAGCTGTATATATAGTAAGATTCTCCCTCCTAGAGTCCATATTCTTCTACTAAATGTTTAATTATGGTATCCACTGGAAGCAAGGAGTATTTTAAGGTCCAGTTATGATTACATCATAATCAAGCCATCTTATCTCATTATTACACCATTATTTAGAGTTATGACTGTAAATCTAGGTTTTTTGACATCATAGGCTTGGAAGAAGTCTAAAATTTGTTTATTTTACTAGTATTAATAGTAATATACTAGTATTCACCAGCTGAAGAACTTATATAGCTGTTAATCATAAAATAAGATCACAGTGAGTAGTCATAAATGATCATATTTAAGCTTAAGCTTTCATCAGTAATACCTTTTTAGTTATACATGCTAATTTCCTTCAGAAAGTTAATTATGATATATTAGAACTTCCTTACTAAGCTTCCAAGAGCATTATATTACAGAATCAAACCTCTATTTTTGATGATTTTTCTGGTAATTCATCTTGTCTTTCAAGATTTACTATTTTGAACTTCAAACCATGCTTTCAGGGTTTTATGCCTTGAATATAATGATGAAAATTGTATTATTCTTCACATATAAGCTATTATAATATAAATATGTACATTTTGAAAGTTTGGACCACTTTCACAACAAAGTGGTCAACAGCTATAACTATTTTTCTTAATAAAGCCTTGTACATTATTGCCTTGCTTAGAGCATGTCAAACAAAGATCATCTCTGTATTTTTACAGTTATTGTGTGTTAAATTCATCTGTGGCTCAACTCATTATCATTGATATTTCAAAAGATATGAGCTAAAAACCATGAATATATGCGCTGATAATAAGAGTGCATATATTCAGGTTATCTCAGAAAGTACTGACTTTTCAGATATGACATATAAATGTTATATGTGTAGATTTTCACGGGTAATCTAATGGTCTTATTCCTTTCACATTTTTATAAATTGGGCTCTGGGATAATCAAGGTTTTATGCTTTTGATGGCGTTTTTACTTATTTTAAGATAATAATTTCAATTCTTATTATTGAAAGAAGTATTGTAAAATTGTTTTGTGAACTTTGTAGAAATTTTGTCATATCTGAAAGGCTCAAAAGGCCTTGGATGACATTGGCTGAAAGCCTCTGGTGATTTAAAGGAAATGGTGACAACTCTCTTTGTTGTGGGACAAGTATTTAGGAAGTACCTTGAGGGGGAAATCACATGTAAGCAGTTTTTAATCTCTAAACTATCCAGTAAACAAGGGTTCTAAGGTCTATCAGCTTCCCCTATAATTATATTAATATCCTCTTGATGAGATAACCAACTCAATATTCAATATCATGTAAAATTCAAGTAGAGATGACTATACCACAGTCTCTATTAGGCTGTCCCTAAAAGAAAATCACCAATTGATAAGGGCCATACTTCATAATATAGAGAATCAAACTCTAATTTTTATGGATAATATAATTTACAATTTTGTTCTACTTATGTTTCTGTTAGGGTCAAAAGAAAATACTGATACTGATACTAATACTTTTGCTTGTGTAATTCATAATATATATGTGATTTATAATAGAGCTTTAGGGGTAGTTTTACTACTATAAGATATTTATTTCTGTTATACAGTTGATACAGAGCTACTCTAGCAGTCTTTCATATTTCTATTAATATGATATTATAAGGGTGATAAATGAACATAATGATTACTATCAATATGGAACAACATAGCTTTAAGGGTTTCAATTTGAGAATAAAGGTGATATACTAATATCAGGGTGTTTAATTTATATCAGGAAGAATTACAAGGGATTCTTATCAGATAGCTATTTATAATATCTTCAAACAATAATTCATAAATGCCATGTTTGGAATAATATTTCATCAATAGAAGTTCTTTTATTAATAATTCATAATAAAAGATGTTATATAAGAGACTAAGACTGGCTACTGATCTTTTCAATATAATTCTAGATTATCCTACTCAAGAATTCTAAGTAATTGCTAGATTCTCAAAAACTGTTTCTGAATCAGAATCATGGCCAGAAAACTTCAGAGAGGGGACCTCTATTTATACATTTGGGGCCTCAATAGAGCCTACCAAAAGCAAGGACTTAGAATTTTCACAATTTTGAGTAATTTTTGATGCATTTTTTTCTGACCAATAAGATTGAGTCATCATGTCAATTTTGCTTTCTGACCAATCAGCTTAAGCCATAAACTCAATTGGAAATCTTGATTATTCACTTTAAATTAATTCAAACTCTGAACAATCAGATGCTGAGTTGGTGTCTTTGAGTTAAGATTAGTTTTTGATTGTGGGGTGATATGAGCTTTTATTTCAATTATTTTGTATTAAAGTGGTTTATTTTGAATTTGATTAGTTACAAGAGGTTATCCTTATTAGTTGATAACTATTTTCTTCATATGGGTGCTTATGGTATAATGAATTAAGGGAAAGTTCTCCTCTAAGCTTAAGGGTAAGTGTTGAGTCATAGTGTAGATTTTTATAATTAAAAATGAGTATTAATATTGTTAATTCCTATAACAGGGATAGGCTAAAGGTGAATTTGGTGGGTAAGCATTTGATATTTTTATTTTTCAAATCCATTATGTCTTGGTCAGTTTTAGTCATCTGGCTTCAAGCCAATATATAACCCTAGGTTAAATTTTATGTAGATCTCAGTGATTAAATAGCTTAAATTTTTTAAATTTGTGTATAATATTTTAAAATCAGTATCCCATTTTTTTATTTTTTCTTCTCTATATATTATTCTATATATTCTATTATTCTCTATCAATACTATTATATTACCAAGGTGGACTTGAAAATTTCAGAAATGGTATTAAATTCCCCAATTTTACCCTTTAATATCAGAAATGCCACCTTTCCCAGACCATATGGGATGACAAAACTCCTTTGGAGACCATATTTTTGTTATTATGAATTGGGGCTGAATTATAAGGCTATTGATTCTTATGAGGTAGAAATCTCAAACCTTAGAATCATTACTTCCAATTTTTGATAATTCAGAACACCTTTTTATTCCACATCTCTCAATATATATTAGTACAGATAGGTAAACCATACCAACTGTATATTAAGCACTCATTCAGCCTTCCACATGTAAATATATAATGTTCATGGATGAATTGAATGTTTTTAAGTAAATTTTTTTAGCATAAAATACAGTCATTTTCTTTGGGATTCTATTCAACATTGTAATTTATGAAGACTAAACTGTTTTTTTAAATGAAGATGTGTCATAATTGTGTGGAATAATTATTAACTCCCTTTTATCCTATAACCTATCAGATTTTCCCTTCATTTTGATTTTTCATATTAAAAGTAATTTTTTTTGTGATTAACTTAAATTACACCTGAAAAACCTATATAATTAGATATAGGATGCTCTTCAGAATGGCTATTAATATAGTGACTTCAAATATTTGGGAAGCTTTTCCTCAGGAATGGTTGGATAGCTTAGATGCATTACCACTCAATACAATTAAAATAAAAAAGTGAGTTATTTCGGTTTTGCTTTTATCTTTTCAGCCTGTGACTCAAACCCAGAGCACAAGCATGACAGCCAAATAGCATAAACCAATGGTATAGCCAAGATACCACCAAATCATGGAGCTGAGCCAAATCAGCTCAAAAGATATCAAACAAAAGAGGAAACTCACCCCTTTCCAAATATACAAGTCCCATCATCATAGGACAAAGAATAACAAAGTTATTCCTGCTCAAAGTTGTTTCTGAGCATAAACCTTAGATTTCACCTCTCATCTGAAATACAGAGTAAGAGGCCTAACCCCATCAAATGGGTATGAAAAATGAAGCTCTAAGCCAGGGATATCCAATGGTACCAACCAAACTGAGCTAGCACCAGTAATACAGAAGTTATGGTCAAATTCAGGCCAAATAAGGGTGAATAAAACATTCACCTCCAATCTAACTTCTACAGTTTTAGTGTGAGATACCTAAAGTGGGGTCTTTTGGAAAGAGCACAATCAAAACCATCTGATTGTGTCATCCATTTCTTCATATCTCCACTAGAACAAAGGGTATAGGCCAAACAAGCCCAATACAGCTTTTGCCCAAAAGCATGCACATGTACAAAACACTTGTACATGGGATAACTTTGTCATATTTGATGATAACCATACCAAATAAGGTACCATTGTGTAGAACATATACCGGGCTACACACTGATTAAATTTTGAGGATGATATCTCAAGAACTGACAATTATATAGCTGTTTCAAGGTAAAAATCCCACATTTTGACCAATACAGCCTTTCCATGGGATAATATCCCATAACCATGATTATGAGGTGTCAAACTGACAAAAAAGCTTGTTCTTACTTTAATACCCCATAGTTCATTCAGTACTGGGGTCCCATTCAGGTTCTGTACAGCATTCTATGTGTCATACATGTCAGAATCAGGCTGTGGTCCCCAGATGAAAGGTTTCACCCTGTATTGGTGATAACAGCCTAGATGTGGTTTCAAGCCCACATCTGATCCCAATACAGGCTATACACGCCTTTCATAAACCACAAGCCTGTCCTAGAGAGTGACAAATATTCACTTCCTCTATGTGGAAAGGTCTAGCCACCTTTTCACCCCATTTCAGGATAAAAAGGGGGATTTTCACAGCCAGAAAAGCTTTCCTCATCCTGCTCTTGAATTTCTATGTAGTAAACTGTCAAAAACAGTTTTACTCTTGGAAAATAATCAGGTTATACTATAAAGCTTAGTATTGTAGCTGTTATTATAGTAATCCAATTGGTAAGACTGCACCCAGGGCTTTCAGCAGCGCTCACCACCACTCTTTCTCAATAGTAAAGCCCTTTTTATTTAATTATAAACCCTTGTTATCTTAAAAAACCTTTATTTCAATCTTTATAACCGTGTCACAAACATAGTTAAAGTTGTAACTAGCCTACTTACCACTTTATCATAGTTTCATCCTGACATTTTGGGGGCCTGGCCGTGGTTTTTTGAAATTTTTGGACCTTACAAGTAAGTTTTTCACTTTTTTATTGCTTCTTGACAATTGTTTCTATTTTTTTAGGCATATCGTTTCTTAAAAATATATATATTATATATTTTATATTGTTAATTGGTGTATATACCATTTTCTACCCATATTATAAGAGTACTTGTCACGTGGCTAATAGCCACAAGACCTTTATTTTTGGCGTGTTTTACATATAAAAACATTTCAGCCATTAATAAGTCCTGTATTTTTGACCAAATAAGGACACCTCTGACTGTAAAACCAACAGTAGAGATGTGGTTAAGTGTATTGATGACTCAATTACACTTATACAGAACCACTTCATACAGATTGTACTTAAAAACCACAAGTCTATCTGGGGGATACTGGTACACAAACAGTGTAACAGGGTGCCAACAGCTGTAATTCTGACATGGAATCATTAATTCAATGACACTGTCATTATACAGGGAAGATTTTAGTAATATAAAAAGCCCAGAGGCCATTCTTGGACATGCAAACAGCATTTTAAGAAGTCTTAACTGACATTAAGCCCTCTTCTTCCTGCTTTGATTCAGTGGAAGGAAACTATAATCCACTAGAGATCCAGTCACAGGCTAACACACCAGTGACACCCTCAGAACCAGAGGGAAGCAACGGCAAAGGAAATAGGCACAGTGAAGGCCTGATTACAGCAAAGAAGTGGACACAAATAGCCACTCAGAGGAGTAGAAAACCACAAAACTCTGCATCAATACAAGGTAAACCAACCTTAACAACTTGTACAGGGAAGATTACTATAATTAACCCAGTTGTAACCTCTAAAGGTAAATTTCCTAAATCAGCAGAAAACAAATTTGTACAAGGCACAGTCAAAGGTAAATACCCTAAGAGCATAAAGTTTTTTGACTGCTTGCAAGCACTGATATGTCACCTGTACACCTCAGAGACCTTGGGTTCCAAAGGAACCAGCCAGAGGACAGAGAAGGCTTGTCTAGAACCAGAAGACCTGGAAGAGGACACCTTGGACACAGTGGTGGATGAAAAAACAATGAGGGAGATGATATCAACCCTTCCATTCACACTCAAATTCAAAAGGAACCTCAAACCAGAGGACTGGAAGGATATGGATCAACTTCTTCAGCTCCACCAACTCCTCAAAGATTTATTTCAATGGGGCATGGACAACAAGGGGTTCAACCTAGAATCTCACTGGGAAGAACTTGGAGCAAGTTGCCAGAGGATCTGTCTCAAAGAAATAGACTTCAAGGACCTCATGGTAATCACCAAAGGTTGGAATCCTACCAGGCAGTGCAGACTCCTGGAGGCAAGGGCAAACAGGAAAAGGAAGAATCAAGCCACTATCCAAGCTATAGAAGAACAGTTAACCCAGACAGGGCCTACTCAGATTCCTTCAGGCTCACAAGGAGCAGGCCAAATCAGCTCTCCAGTGGCTTCAGGACATTAAGAAACCAACAAGTCAGTGACCAGGAGTCACCATTCTTCACAATTTCAGGAGGTTTACAGGAGAAGACAAGGATACAAGGGAAAAAACAAGACCTCTTTCAATCAAAGGAAGAAAGAGTCAGACCCAATGATCCTGAAGTTGTTGGATTTGGTGAAAGAAGTGCACAAGAACCAGAAGTAGCTGTAAACCACTCTAGAATAAGTAGTCCTATTAATAGAAATATTACCCCCACTCCAATTGAACATAATGCTGTCTCACCTGAGAGTAACTTAAACAGTGATGCGCTGTGGTTACAAATGTCCCAATATGCTGAGAAAAATCAAAAGGAGTTTGCAGAACTTGAAGAAAGCCATGAGAGGATGAAAGAATTAACAGCCTCAATGGATAAAATTGCTAAATCTCTTCAAGAAGGACATGCTCAATTGAGCAAAGCCTCTGAAGAAACCAACAAAATACTGAATATAGTCTTTGAAGAACAACAACACAGCAGAAGGGAAAGGTATTTTCTTGACCAAGATATAAACAAATTGTTTAATGTCTACCATAACATGAATCCCCAACCACACGGCCATGTTATGCATAATCCATATCACCCAGATAACATCAAACCAGATGCCATGTTGGGAAATAAGGTAAGATCTCCATCACAATACCAGGATGGAGATAATATGTCTTATTCTGAAAAGGAAGCCTTGAAACCTCTTCCTGAGGCCTCAAGCTGGCCCAAATCCTCTGGAACAGGAGAATATGATCATATAGAGCTCATATATTATATTGATGGACTCTTCATTGATGTACCAAGCATACCAGATTACTGGATTACTGCTACACTAAGTACAGCATTTAAAGGTCATGCTAGTATATGGTACACAGAAATGAAAGAAATCCATGGCAGAAGAAACTGGCCATGGTGGAAGAGTCAAATCCTCCAAAAGTACAGTGATGGTACTTGGATATGGCAAAAGACCATGTCATTTGAAAATGAAAAATACTCTGTGGACAAAGATCCATATTATTGGTGTCTTAGAAAGTCTAAAAGACTGAAAGCCATTGATCCTCAGATGAACATCCAAATGTGGAATCACAAGCTTCTGAAACAACTGCCAGGAGAACTAGAGCATGAAGTAAAATGCATATGCACCCAAAATGGCACTCGAGATGACATTTCCAACACCTTACAAGACATAAGGAAAAGGACTAATATAGGGAAATTCACCCCATATAAGAGCAGTGGTTTCAAAGAGAAACGACCTTTCAGGGTAGAGCTTAAAGACAAACCCAAAGAAAGGGTGTCAGAAGTGGCAAAGAAGAGGAATTCTTGTCACAATTGTGGTTCAACAGACCACTATGCCAACAACTGTACAAAGGCAAAGAAAAAATTCTATGCCATTGAGAAAGTCCCAGAGGAGGAATCCTCAACAGAGGATTCTGAATCAGACTCCATGGTTGATGCCATCAGAGAACCATCTGATGATGACCAAGACCCAAGAGAAGAATTTCTAGTGGAATACCAAGAGGAAACCCCACTAGAGATTCAGGACATACAGTTGGAAGCAGGGATGCCACAGGATACTTCCAACAAAAACATGTGAAAACATACCCAAGATGCACAAACATTCCTGGTCACACCAACCAGAGGAATGGCATATATACATGGAACAGCCACAGAAATTACTGTCTGTATTGACAATGCTCAACATCCATTGATCATTGATAGTGGGGCACACTGCTCCATAGTATCCAGAAATTATCTGGATAACCACTTCCCAAATTGGGAAAAACAGCTCTTGCCAACCAAGGCAAAAAGCTTCAAGAGTGCATCAGGAAAGATGACTTCCACTGGTACAATTATTAAAGAAATAATTATACCTCATAGTAAAGGTAATATCAGGATCAATTCAGAGCTTTTAGTGCTTGATGATGCCCACATCCAAGGGTTCTTTCTGGGAACAGATTACCAAAGGATTTATGGCATAGATATTTACAATAGCAAAAACAGGCATGTTACCATTGGTACCAAAAAGGATAAGAAATTATCACTTGATATATACCAAATCTCTACTCATGACCCACTGGAGGAGATACTGAATGAATTCAGGGAGGCAAGTTTAGCACTACCCTCACCAGTAAACAAAACCTAAGTTTACTGAAGATGATGAGGAAGAACAGACCAGAATTTGCCATTGGTGAAGAACCATTAGGCAAGATCAAAGGCCATGATATAGAACTATATCTGGATGTGGAAAGACCTTATCCACCCATGCTCAGGAGACCTCCTTATCCAGCAAGTCTGGAAACCAGGAAAGAAATTGAAAAACACATCAATGAACTCCTGGAAATGGATTTCATCAGAAATATTGGACATAATGAAATAGTGGAAATAACTACTCTTTTCCTAATCACCTGGAATGATGGCAAGTCTAGACTGTGTGGAGACTTCAGAGCTCTGAATAACTACACAAAAGCAGACAGGTACCCTATACCCAGGATACCTCATGCCTTGGATAAACTGGCAAAATACAAATACATAACCAAAATGGATTGGATGAAAGGCTTCCACCAAAATGGAGTTGAACCAAACTCCATGAAATTACTTGGAATAATATGCCACATGGGCATATATGAGTACACCAGGATGCCATTTGGAATCAAAAATGTGCCAGCCCATTTCCAAAGGATGATGGACACAATATTTCAAGAAGGAATATTGGAAGGCTGGATGGTGTTATATATTGATTAAATAATTATATACTCAGAGACATGGGAAGTCCATGTACAATAAATAGACAGAGTGCTGAGTAAATGTACACCCATCAATCTGAAAATTTCACTGAAAAAGTGTAATTTTGGCCAACAAGAGCTACTGGCTCTAGGACATAAAGTCTCAGGTCTTAGTCTGGCAATTGACCAGAATAAAGTAGCAGCAGTACTGCAAAAGCCAGTACCAAAGAGTATCAAAGAGATGTAATCCTTCCTTGGGTTTGCTAGCTACTACAGAAACCACATCAAGACTTTTGCCCACATAACTAGTAGTTTATACAAGTTATGTTCAAAAGATGTAGTTTTTGGAATAACCAAGGAAAGGATGGATGCATATGAGAGAATCAAACATGAACTCACAAATGCACCTGTGCTCATATTGTCTTACTTTGAACTACCATTCAAGTTATACATAGATGCAGAATGTAGCCAAGGTTTAGGAGCAGCCCTTCACCAAAAACAAATTGTGGATGGTGAACCAACAGAGGGAGTAATATTTTACATCTCCAGGCAACTGAAAGATTCAAAAGCCAGGTATAGGGCCACCCAGACTGAATGTCTATACTTAGGCTGGGCTCTGGAAATACTCCATTATTATTTGGAGGATGCAGTATTTGAAGTCTACACAGACTGCACAGCCTTGAAGTCTTTACTAAACATGAAGACTAAAAATAGACACATGCTGAAATGGCAAATTGCCATCCAGGAGTATAGAGGGAATATGACCATCATATACAAAGAAGGTAAAAGCCACACCAATGCAGATGGCCATAGCAGATGGCTACTGTATAATGTAAAAAGCAATTCAGCTTATGACCCTGAAATTGCAGCCAAGATCCCTATCCATTTCATGGAGATAGATAGGAAGAAGAACTCTAGATTTTCTGAATGGGCACCAGAAAGTGGTACCTTTGACAGTGGAAACACTGATTCAGAAGTAACATAAGCTCCCATACTGGGAATAAGTTCCTCAGAGCTGCAAAATGGATTTTTCAGTGCAGTACTAAAGTAATATGCCAAGCACAAACAGTGTGGCATCTTACTACAGCTCCTTCAACAAAAATACAGGAGCCCAGACCTGGAATCCCAGCTGGAAGAACCCTGGTTGAGGGCCTACAAGGATAACAAGTTCTTCCTTGTAGATGGCCTGCTTTACCACAGAGAAAAGCATACAAGTGCACTAACAGTGGTAGACAGAGAGCGCATCTCCCTGATCCTGCAGGAGTTCCATGAATGCCCCTATATGGGACACATGAGTGAAGACAGGACCAAAGAGAGGGTAGCAAGCACAGCTTGGTGGCCCAAGTGGGAACAAGAGCTGAGTGAATACATCAACACTTGTGAAATATGCCAAAAAGAAAATAGGAAACATGGGAAGAAGTATTGGTTACTTCAACACATAGAAGAACCCAAACACCCATGGGAAACCATCAATATGGACTGGGTCACAGGACTTGTCCCAGGAGGCAAAGAAAACTAAAATGCCTGTTGAACCATGGTTCATAGGTTCAGCAAGAGTATGAGGTGCCTGCCATGCCATAAAGAGGACACAGCCATGGATAATTCTCTGCTACTCTGGAATAACATCATATCCACCTGTGGAGTCCCTAAGATGATCATTAGTGATAGGGCCCCAAAATTTGCATCTGAATTTTGGACCAACTTGTTTGACATTCTTGGCACCAAGCTTGCATTTTCCACAGCTTACCATCCACAAAAAGATGGCCTAGCTGAAAGGATGATCCAGACAATGGAGGACATCCTTAGAATGTTCTGTGCCTATGGCATGGGATACAGGGACCATGAGGGATACACCCATGACTTGGTTACCCTCCTACCAGCTGTCCAACTGGCTTATAATACAATTCAGCACTCTACCACAGGAAAAACACCTGCACTGGTAGAGAAAGGGTGGGATACCCTGCTGCCTGTGGATCACTTGAAGAAGAATCTTCTGACCATCCACCCCACAGCCAAAGATTTCCATGATATGTGGAAGAGGGCTTGTGACACAGCAGCCAGATGCATAGCTGAGGCCAAAGAATATAACAATAAGAGGTGGGACAAGACACACATGGAACCTGACTTCAAGGAAGGGGACCAGGTGTTAGTTTCTACACTAAACTTTGATAATCTTAAAGGACCTAATAAAATGAGAGACTAATTTTTAGGGCCCTTCACTATCATTAAGTTGATAGGGAAAATGAATTGGAAGTCAAACTCACAGAGGAATTTTCCAGGAAACACCCAGTCTTCCCAGTGAGCTTAGTCAAGCCATAATTCCAGACAGAGGAGGATAAATTCTCCTCCAGGAAAAGAACCCCACACTACCAGAAATAGTGGAAGTGGAAGAATCCCCTGGACCAGTGAAGAGGATTATCAAGGCCAGAAAGATCAGACTTAATGGCAAGGATTAGAGACAGTGCCTAGTCAGATTCAAGAACCAGACAGCTGATAAAGACAAATGGTTGTCAGAAGATGCCATACCAGATGGGAACCTTCATTTAAGGAGATTCAGAGCCTCTAGGAGGACTGAACAGTCTCATCAATGATGAGCCCTTTTTAGAGGGAGGGTATGTCAGCCTGTGACTCAAAACCATAGTACAAGCATGAAAGCCAAATACCATAAACCAATGGTATAGCCAAGATACCACCAAAACATGGAGCTGAGCCAAATCAGCTCAAAAGGTATCAAAAGGAAGAGGAAAATCACCTTTTTCCAAATATACAAGTCCCATCATCATAGGACAAAGAATAACAAATTTATTCATGCTCAGAGTTGTTTCTGAGCATAAACCTTAATTTTCACCTCTCATCTGAAATAATGAGTAAGAGGCCTAACCCCATCAAATGGGTATGCAAAATGAAGCTCTGAGCCAGGGCTATCCAATGGTACCAACCAAACGGATCTAGCACCAGTATTAAAGAGGGTATGCTCAAATTCAGGCCAAATAAGGGTGAATAAAACATTCACCTCTCATCTAACTTCTACAGTTGTAGTGTGAGATACCTAAAGTGGGGTCTTTTTGCAAAGAGCACAATCAGGGCTATCTGATGGTGTCATCAATATCTTCATATCTCCACTATAACAAAGGTTATAGGGCAAACAAGCCCAATACAGCTTTTGCCTAAAAACATGCACATGTACAAAAAACCTGTACATGGGATACCTTTGTCATATTTAATGATAACCATACCAAATAAGGTACCATTGTGTATAGCACATACAGGGCTACACACTTATCAAATTTTGAGGATGATATCTCAAGAACTGACAATTATATAGCTGTTTTAAGGTCAAAATCCCACATTTTGACCAATACAGTCTTACCATGGGATAATATCCCATAACCATGATTATGAGGTGTCAAACTGACGAAAAAACTTGTTTTTAATTCAATACTGGGGTCCCATTCAGGTTCTGTACACCATTCTATGCATCATACATGTCAGAATCAGGCTGTGTGGTCCCCAGATGAAAGGTTTCACCCTGTATTGGTGATAACAGCCCAGATGTGGTTTCAAGACCACATCTGAGCCCAATACAGGATAAACAGGCCTTTTTTCAACCACAAGCCTGTCCTAGAGAGTGAAAAATCTTCACTTCCTCTATGTGGAAAGGTCTAGCCACCTTTTCAGCCCATTTCAGGATCAAAAGGGGGCTTTTCACAGCCAGAAAAGCTTTCCTCATCCTGCTCTTGAATTCCTATGTAGTAAACTTTCAAAAAAAGCTTTACTCTTGGAAAATAATCAGGTTATACTATAAACTTTAGCATTGTAGCTCTTATTATAGTAATCCAACTGGTAAGACTGCACCCAGGGCTTTCAGAAGTGCTCACCACCACTATTTCTCAAAAGTAAAGCCTTTTTTATTTAATTATAAACCCTTACTATCTTAAAAAACATTTCTTTCAATCATTTTCACTGTGTCACAAACATAGTTAAAGCTGTAACTAGCCTACTTACCACTTTATCATAGTTTCATCCTGACATATCCCATAACAATAGAAGACATATGAGGGATATTTGCAATAAATTAAAGTATTTATGCAGGGTTCATGAGTGGAAAAAATTGATTTATAATAATTCTGGAGCAAATTTACTTCAGTGAGAACATTTAATATGGATTAAAAAAGGATTCTTCACTACTTATTCCTTACTTATAGCCCATATTGAAACCATATCTGTATTTTCTTGGTGAAAACTATCCAAACCCCTGAATAAAGGAAACCCCATTAAAGATGAGCTTTTTGTTGCAAAAAATCATTTTTACCTGTCATAAATAAGAAATATAAAGGCCATTTATGAGGAAACTAGCATATAATATCTATTCTTTTCTAACGAAATTCTGAATAACTTATTATCTCTTCATCTAATTTAGCTTACAGGTAATACTTGCTATAACTGGATGAATTAAATTTTTGAAATGAATACTCCCACTGATACATATTGGAATGACATATTTCAATAAATCATTAGAGATTCAGTATTAGAGAACATCAAAAAAGCATTTTAATGATCAAAATTTTTAATACTTCTTCATTATAAAAAAGTTATTCAATGAATCTGAGAATACTTTCTATTTACCTACATTAGAATGAATATGGAAATTAAATAATCACATATCCTGGGTATACCCAAAGAGCTCTTGGCTTAATTATTTTAAAAATACGGGATTTTTTGCAAAATTAATACTGCACTTATTTGAAATATCTGAAAAAATTCAAATCATACATTTGGTGATATGCTTAAATTAAGGGCATAATCCACCTTTTTGATGAAGATTTTTATCATACATCTCTATAGACATGCTTAATAGAGTGAAAATAAGGATTATAATGGATGGAACCACATTTAATACTAGTTAAAATAATTGTTCTTAGATATTTCCCAGGAAAAATTAATAGAAGAATACATATTTTTCTTATTGCATATCATGAATGAATGAGGACATTTAATACTGAAACACCTTTGAAGGGTTAAATATAAACTTTTATTCACATATAAAATCTTTTTTATTACATATTTCAAGAAATCAAGTTCCCTTTTTTAATTACCCCATACTTACTGCTTTTTCCCTGATGATATATGGAAACCTCTTCAAGAAATTCACCCCCAGAATGAAATTTCATGTTGGATAACTGATTCTCTCTGGATAAAATATAAATAGAAGCCCTTGAATCCACCACTATATAAATGACTCTATGCTTAAAGAGTACTATTGTGGTTCTTGACATGGCTTTTGTACTGTTGTAGATGCCATGAAATCAGAGATGAAGCTTGCATACATTATTTAATCACAAAATCTCTTTTACTTTTGAAAAAAGTCAAAATTAAAGCTATACCTTATGTAAGAATATTATTAAGATATAAACCAAAATTACTCTATAAATTCTGAGTTCTCAATATGTAAAAGCTCATATAGCAAAAAAATGGCTGATTGTTATCATTTTTCTAAGCAAACGTTTGACAAAATTCATGAAGATAAAGAAATTAAACTAGAAGTGTTAGAATCTGTCAGGCTGGGTCTATTATAAATTAGTAATGAATCTATTTACAAGTTTAACTATGACTTCAACATGGATAAAAATTAATAAAAATGCCGTTATTAAAGTATTCAGTGATTGAATATGGAGAAATAGTGGTGGTGAGCACTACTGAAAGCCCTAGGTGCAGTATTTATCAGTTCATTAGCTAAAACAACTACCAAAATACTTAATCATAAAGTATACCTGTTCTTTTTAAAAATAGCATAGCTGTTTTTCAATAGCCTTATTACATAGGAATTCAAGAGCAGGATGGGTATTCCTCTTTTGGGTAGAGGAAGGTCCCTTTTTATGCTGAAAATGGGTGGAAAGGACCTCTGATCCATTCCACCTCAAAAGAGTAAATATTTTTCACTTCCCAGGGAAGGCTTGTGGCTAATACAAATTCTGAATAACCTTTCGTGGGCTCATATGTGGTTTTGAAACCACATCTGGTCACTTTTCCCCAATACAGGGTGAAAATGTTTATCTTTTGACATGTAGGACATGTAGAATACTGTACAGATCCTGTATGCAGACCCCTTAAAGGCCAGAATATGGTTCATTGAAGGATAAAAAATCTCCCTTTTAGGATTAAAACATTATATTCAAGGATATGGAATAGTTTCCCGCAGTTCTGGGTTTTTGCCAATACTGTGGGATCTTGACCTTAAAAATGCTATAGCTTTGTCAGTTTTATAGATAGAGAGCTCAAAGTTGGTTCTTTTTTAGCAATTTATTTTATCTAAATAATTTTAACTCATTTGATATGGGTAGAATTAAATATGGCAATCTATACCACCTTTAAATTCCATTGTTCAGATATGGATTTTCCTCAAATCCTGTTTTGAGTTATTTTTCTTGATAACTTTTGTTCTAGATGGAATATAGGGAAATTGAGGCACAATCAGAAATCTCTAATTGCCCTCTTTTAAAAACGTCCCACTTTGGGTATGTAAGGTTTGACTATGAAACAATAAGTAAAAATTACTAATATTTTACTAATTGTACTATGAATGTCCTTATAAATGAAATAAATAAGATAAAAAATAATTATTATAATTATGGCGTAAAAATAATTATATTATTAATAAAATATAATAATATAGTTTATATTATAAAATATAATATAATAAAATAAATATATTAATATAAAATAATTAATATATTTAAAAGCACTTTATTATTGTTACAAACAAATAATAAAGGCGTAAAAAATTGTTTTTTATTAATAAAAAACAATTAATAACAATAATATTACCAATATTAAAGTTATGAATCAATATAAATTCTATTTATATTAATTAAAGAATTATTAAAATGATAATAAAGAGAAAATTATTATAATAAGAGAAAATAACCTACTTTTAACACTTAATATAATAATTTCAAAATATTTTACGCCAAAAAATATAAATACAACCTTTTCAAATTGTATTTACAATAAAAATAAAGAAAAATTACTAATATTCTTGATTTTTACGTGGAAATGAGTTTTTAGAGAGATTTTCAGCAAAAAAAATTAAATAAATGAGTTAATCACGTCAAAATATATGATTATAACAAAAGTGGTCTTTGGTCTTTAATAATATAATAGTTTTATATATAAAGAATAAAGAAATTACCTTTGATTTATTTGATTTAATGTTTTTGATGCGTCTGAGGGGAAAATAGAGTAAAAAGAGCTCTATTTATAGTAAATACCTCCCTCCTAGAGTCCAGAAGGCTTCTAGTAGACGTGTACTGATCATATCCACTGGAATTGATCAATATCTTAAGGTTTGGAGATGATTACATCATGATCGAATCATATTGCATCATTATTACACCATTATTTAGAGCTATCACTATAACTCTAAAGTTGATGACATCAGAGGCTTGGCAGAACCCCAAATTTCGTGGATTTTATTAGTTTTAATCTCAAACTAATAGTATTCACCAATTTTATCACTCATATGACTGTTAAGCTTAATTTAAGGTTACAGTAGGTGATCATAACTGCTCAATTTAAGCTCAAACTTTGATCTTTAATAACTTTTGAGTTTTACACGCTACAGCAATTCAGAGAGTGAATTCTGATAGCCTGACATAACCTCATCATGCTTCCAAGAGCTTTTCATTACATCATCAAAACTCTAATTTTGATGATTTTTCTTGTAACTCATCTTTTCTGTCGAAATTCAATATTTTAAACTTCAAATCATGATTTCAGGGGTTTATACCCTGAATTTAATAATAAAAATTACGTCATTTGTCACGAATGAACTAGTAGAATCCAACTGTTTACTTTATTTTAAGTATGGACCACTTTCACAACAAAGTGGTCAACAGCTCTGTTGATTTTTATCAATATTTCATCATAGGTTTTAACCTTTTTTATAAATTGTAAAATAAAGTTCATATCTGTTTTCTTACAGTAATTACGTGGTAACTTTATTTTTGGTTCATCACTCTATTGTGTATAGTTTAAGAGATATTAGCTATGATCCTTGAATATATGTGTTGACCAAAAAAGTGCATATATTCAGGTTGATTCCTTAAGTATTAGCTTTGGTAATTAGCTCATTAATTGTTTTATGTGTGGATTCTCATGGGGAATCCAATGGTACAATTTATTTCACATTCTGTTTCATTGGTTCTTGAAATAAATAAGGATTTATGGTTTTTATAAGGTATTATTCCTTATAACTCATTAAATATTGGTTTTGCAGATATGCCATAAAAATGGTATATGTGTATTTTACCATGGGGAATCCAATGGTATAATTTATTTCAAATGTTGATTCATTGGTTTTTAAGTTAAACCAAGTTTTGTACCAATTTATGGTATTTTTTGTATTTTTAAAGTAATTATTTTTAATGTGTAATTATTCTAAGTGATTTTAATATGATTATCTTAAAGGTATAATTGCTCTAAGTATTTTTTGTGACCTTATTGGGTATGTGGTCATATCTCAAAGGCTCACATTCCCTACCACCAAAAAAGATTGTACCACAATCTGATGTGTGTGATTAGGGTATCATCCACTGTCCTACCTCTTCAGTAGACTTTACCAGTCTTGAAGCTCAATAATGCTTAATTTTATTATTCTTTAGGTTTTCTTTCATGTCTAAACCTCCTTAGTAGTTTATCAGCATTTGTTATATCTTTCTCAAGTAGCCATTCATCTTCTTGAGTTGGATTTCTATACCTTACAAGGTATTCTCTTTCTTTTTTGTTTCTTGTCCTTCTTTCTTTAAGAACTTTCATAATTTTCTTTTCTTCTCCTTCTTCCAAAGGGGAGATTTCAAATGGGGGTTTATTTCTTAGTGGAAATAATTCCTTGTCACTTGAGCTGTAAGGTTTTATTAGACTTACAGGGAAAGTTGGGTGTTTGTTCATTAAATCACCTGTGAGTTCCAATTGTACAGCATTGGGTCCATGAAGTGCTTTTATCATAAATGGTCCTGCAAAGGAATATTTCAATTTCTTTGGTCCTTTTATGTTATTAAAATTAAGAGTTGATACTAACACCAAATCTCCTATTTTGAAGTCAGGTGGTTTGTGACTTTTGTCCCATCTTTCCTTTGCATATTTGAAAGAGTCTTGCATGCATCTTTTTGCATGGTGTCTTGCTTTGTCAAGCATTATTTTAAAGCTGCTTGCTGTTGGGTGTATATCCACTAAGTCCTTTTTGAGGGTATCATAAGGAAGTCTTGGATTCCAACCTTTTTCTAGCATTGCTGGTGTTTTTCCAGTAGAAGAATGGATTGATGTTTTATATGCCAGTTCCAGTGCTGGTATTAGTGTACACCAATTGTGGGTAAAACCATCAGAATATTTGAATTCTAGCCCATAAGCACAGAATCTTCTGATCATGTCCTCTAAGGTCTGTATCATTCTTTCTGCTAAACCATCAGCTTGAGGATGATAAGCTGTTGAGAATGATAACTTTGTCCCAAACAAGTTATGGAGATTTGTCCATAATGCTGAAGTGAACTTTGGGTCTCTGTCACTTATAATGTTTTGGAATAAGCCTGTGTGGCTAATGACTTTATTCCATATCATTATGGCTGTATCCATAGCTTAGTCATCTTTGTGACATGGTAAGAACATGGGAGCTTTACTGTACCTGTCAACTAACACTAGGCATGCATTATAACTCCTGTCTCCTCCTGGAGGTAATGCTGTTACCCAATCCATATGAACTATTTCCCATGGGGATTTTGGTTCTTGGATTTGGATCATCATTCCAAATTCCTTTCCTGTGGCTCTGTTGGCTTTTTGGCATCTGTCACAGGTTTGGCAGTACTCTGCAAAATCTTTCTTCTAATTTGGCCACCAAGAGCAGGTTTTCACCCTCTCTAGTGTTCTATCTTCTGAAAGGTGTCCAGCTGCAACACTGTCATGACATTCATGTAAAATAGTGTTTATCAGGGTTCTATCTGTTAAGGCCATAACACATGTGTGTTTTGTTCTATGGTAAAGGATTCCATCAAGGAGGTGGAATCTTCCTTCATCATATGCCTTTTTCCATGTTTCATCTAGTTTTGATGAAAGTGATGGGTCTTTGCAGTCTTTCATTAGAAGTTGGTTTAAGATATGGCAATTTTTGTCTGTCTTATAGCTTTCTTTAACTTGGTTAAAGAATTCTGTGCCAATGTCTGTAACACATATTCCTTCTATATGGTGTTCTTCTTGTGGTACCCATGCTGGATTGTCAGGGGTATTTGCTAAAGCCCATCTGCTAAGACCATCTGCATTTTTATGGATATTACCAGATTTATGAACAATAGTCATATTTCCTCTGTATTCTTGGATAGCAATTTGCCATCTCAGCATATGTCTATTTGGGGTTTTCATGTTTAATAGAGATTTTACAGCATTACAGTCTGTGATTACATCAAATACTGTGCCATCCAAATAATAATGCAGTTTTTCTAAAGCCCACACCAAGCACAAGCATTCCATTTGGATGGCTCCATACCTTGCTTCTGTTGGCTTTATCTGCCTTGAAATGAAACAAATTGGTCCTTCCACTGGTTTATCATTGATAATTTGTATTTGGTGAAGTGCAGCACCTAGTCCTTCTCCACAAGCATCAATGTATAGTTTGAAGGGTAGTTTCCAATCTGGCATTAGAAGAAATGGGGCATTTGTTAGTGAATTTTTCAATTCTTCATATGCCTTGACCCTTTCTTCAGTCATTTCATAAACTGTTTGTTGTTCACATAATTTATATAAGGATTTGGCAATTTTTGCAAAGTCCTTTATATGCTGTCTATAGTAACCAGCAAATCCTAAAAATGATTGCATTCCCTTTTTGGTTTGAGGCATTGGTTTAAGTAGTACTGCTGCTACTTTATTTTTGTCTATGCCTAGACTAAGTCCAGATACAACATGTCCTAGTGCTTTTAATTCACTATATGCAAAATGACATTTTTTCAAGGAAATTTTCATATTTACTTGGACTATTTTCTGTAGTACCCTTTCTAGTCTTGTAAGGTGATTTTCCCAAGTTTCTGAGCAAACTATGATATCATCAATATAGATAATTAACCATCCTTCTGATAATTCTTCAGGAAATATGGTATTCATCATTCTTTGGTAATGGGAAGGTGCATTTTTTATCCCAAATGGCATTCATAAGTATTCAAAAACTCCACAGTGGACTATTATCCTCAGTAGTTTTTTGGCATTGTCTGTTAAGACATTTCGATGAAAACCCTTTAAGGCATCCATAGCTGTAATGAACTTAGCTTGTGACAATTGTGTCAATGTCTCATGGATTCTAGGTATTGGATATCTGTCTGGAATGGTATAGGTGTTCAGGGCTCTGAAGTCTCCTACCATCCTTGATTTTCCATTATGCCAAGTTATAATGACTGGTGTAGTGACTTCTACCTGTTCATTATGTCCTACCTTTCTCAGTACTCCAAGGTCCATTAATTCTTTAATGTGTACCTCTAAGGCTTCTCTGGCCCTTGGACTAGCTGGGTAATCTGGTCTTCTTAGTAAGGGTGGGTAAGGCTTTTCCACATTAAAAATTATGTCTACTTCATGCCCAATTATAGCACCTAGTGGCTCTTTGTCAGTTGCAAAGGCATTTTTGTACTTAAATAAGAGGTCAATTAATTTTTCTTTCATTCTTTCTGTTAATTCTTGATTGAATTCTGCCTCTATAAGTTGTTCAGATATAAAAAGATCCTTTTCTGGAATCTTTTCTTCATTCTTAATAACTGTAATTTGTTTTTTGTTATTTAAGAAGCCAAACTTTTGTCTCTTATTGTCTCCTATAGTAAAGTATCTATCCTTCTGGTTAGAGATATCTATACCATAGATTGATAAGTAGTCATTTCCCAGGATAAAGTGATTACTGGTACAGTTGTCCATAACCACAAATTCCACTTTCATTCTGACACATTGTGAAGGATGAGGAAAATCTATTGTTAAATCAATTATTCCAAGGGGCTTCATGCTCTCACTTGCACTACTGAATTTGACACCTTGTATTGGCATAAGTTTTTCTTGCCAGTCTGGGACAATGGTTTTTAAATAACTTTTGCCAACACAGGTGCAATATGCTCCTGTATCTAAGCTAACTTTTCCTCTTGGTTATCAACCATAACAATACTTATACTTGATTTTCCAGCTTTATATCCCATTCCTCTTGCAGGTTTGGCTCTATGCATTTTGGCATCTTGTATATTTGTCAGGTTTTTGTCAGATGTCCCAACTTGTGGTAAGTTTGAGTTAACATCCAGTAATTCATAAATTATATCAATATTATTAATTTGTGCATTAATTATATTGATTTCATCACTTTCAGAGCTTTCTGACTCTTCTTTCTCTTTTTCAGAGTCAGATTCCTCCTCTTTGTCATTGTGGTTTTCTGTTTCCACTATTTCATTGATCTTTGCCTTTTTGAGGCAATTATTGGCTAAGTGTCCAATACCTCCACATTTATGGCATTTTCTTTGCTCATTATTGTTGGTTGTATTGGGCTTGAAGGATTCTTTTAATTTATCTTTTTTGATAAATGGCTTATTTGGGCTTTTAATGTCCAATTTCTTCCAATTTCTTCCAATTTTTGTTCTTGTCACTATATCTTCTAGTGCATTTATATATTCTTCTGTGGAGCATGGTTCTATACACCTGCTTCTAAGGGCATGTTCTAGTTCCCCTCCACATTTCTTAAGTATTTTCATGTGCACCATTTTTTGTGACATTTCTGGGTACAGTGCATTAAGCCTTTCAACTTGTTTCAAGAACCAAGTTAAAGGTTTATCTTTCTCTGGGTCAAAGAAAGAATTTTCAAATGCATTTTCTATCTTATACCTCCAGGCATCATTTTCCCACTTGGTGATTATTTCTTGTTTCCACCAAGACCAGGTATTTTTACCATTTGTTTTTCTTATGCCATAATACCATCTTTTTGCAGATTTCTCAAACAATGAATGTAATCTTGCCGTGATTAATTCATCTGGTATGGCATAATCTTCTTGTAACATGTCAATTGTTTTAATAAATGACATGTGGTCATATTCACCTTCTCCTGTGAATGTTGGCCATTCTTTTAATTGAGGTGCTTCCTTCATTAAGACTTGGTTATTATCTTGGTGACTCAAGTATGTTATGAAAGGATTTGTCAATTCCTCTTTTGTTTTAACAGGGCTTCTTATATGAGAGAATGGAGTTGATAACTTTGGCATATTCAAATTAGCCTCATTCATTTTATCCATTTTTTCAGTAATAAGCCTTATTTCACTTTGAATATTATCTTTTAGATGCATTCTTGCTTCATCAACTTTTTCCACATGGTCCAAAAGTAATTTTTGGTGTGATGAAGTCTTTTCTTCAAATTTTTCTACAGAAATAATTAATTTATTTAATTTTTCTGTAAGATTGTCAATACTCACCTCTTAATTGATTGTCAAAGTTTTCTCTTTGATATCACTCATGTATCTGTACAATTCTTGTTGTCCTTGTATTAATTTCTGAGTATTGTCAATTAATACTTTTGGTTTATTATTTTCAATCATAAATTTTATGTTATCAATTTCTTTCTTATTTTGTACAACAAGTTTGGTTAAAGATGATAAGCTATTATTTATTTCTTGGAAAGATAATAAACTATTTTTAATGTCTTTAAGAGGTAAAATACTATTTTTAAGCTCTGTTAAAGTATTTACAACATCAGGAGACAAGGTTATTTCTTTGGGAAATGGGGTTGTCTCATTATTTGTTCCTCTTTGTCTTTGAATTCCATCAAAGTTCTGGCCATGTTGAAAACATTGTCCATGGCATCCTTTTGGATTTTTGTGATCCTGTAGTTTGGGGAATATGGTTTCCTCCAATTCTTTTTCTTGTTCTTCTTCCCTTCTTGGGGAAGTGGGTTGGCTCGGGGCTTGCTGGTAGAAGCTACTGGGGCTTCTTCCTTGGTTGCCTCCCTCTTTTTGGCGTGGTAATCCTTTATTTTTTTGATTTGAGGTTTGGATGACAGTGGATTCCATCCATTAGAGTATTTCACTATCTCCTCCTCTTTGAGGAACTTTTTCAGGATGTGCCAGGAGTTCATCACTCCTTGGTGTATTTGAGGCAGCACTTCCCAATCTTTGTCCTTGTCACTGTGTAATACTGCTTGTACTGGCTCATGTAGATGTCTATTTGAGCCCTCTGAATGTGATTTGTACCTATTTGAGTTACTCATACTTAGCTCCAATTCAGGTTCAGATATCATGGGCATTTCTGGGACCTGCCTTTGGGATAAGGCACTTCCTTGTGTGGATTCTGTTCCACTGGGGATATTGCCCTTTCTTTTACCTTTTGAGGGATCAGTTCTACCTCTGAGTCCAGATTCATCTGATTGGATGGAGTATTGGGAACCTCTTCTGGTAGTCATAATTCAAAAAATAAAAGTATTTTAGGATAAGAATTCTTTTTATGGCAATTATAAAAGAGGTGCTCACCTTCACAGTCTTGAATGGTGGGTCCTGGAAAGTCTAATTTCTTAGCTTTCTTTCTTTTAGTGATAACTGGTGTTGGAGAACTTTGACAAGTTTCTTCCACCAATCTCTCAACCGTAGTTTGGTTATCTTCTGTTGGGTTATCCTCAAACACTAAAAAAGACAAATAAATATAAGTCTTTTTATAAGAAGTGTTATTTTTTGGCAAGATATGGCAATTTTCCACGTAGAAATTGCTTTTATATCTTTAAAAAATTGAAATGAATAAAGAAATGAATAAAAATGAATAAAAATAACTTTTTTTATTGGTTTTTAATATTTTTTAATATTTTTTATATTTTTATTTTTATTTTTAAGGAATAAAATAAAAATTAATATGATTCTTTATAAAATGAAATTATAATAAAAATTATTTTTAATTTATAGAATATCTTTTTTAATCACTAGAGTCACTCAAAGAAAGTTCTTGAAAGTCTAAGGATGTGAAACACCACGTGTAAGACAGTACAATTGCTTTCCAAATGCCTCAATAGCTTTTAAAATCAATAAAATATAAAATTCTTATATAATTTTATGATTATAAATATAATTTATTATTGGATAAACCCAATTAGAATCTTTTTAAAGGTCTTTTAAGTAAATATCACGGCCAGGCCCCCAAATGTAAGGTTTGACTATAAAACAATAAGAAAAAATTACTAATATTTTACTAATTGTACTATGAATGTCCTTATAAATGAAATAAATAAGATAAAAAATAATTATAATAATAAAGAATTATTATAATTATGGCGTAAAGATAATTACATTATTAATAAAATATAATAATATAATTTATATTATAAAATATAATATAATAAAATAAATATATTAATATAAAATAATTAATATATTTAAAAGCACTTTATTATTGTTACAAACAAATAATAAAGGCGTAAAAAATTGTTTTTTATTAATGAAAAACAATTAATAACAATAATATTACCAATATGAAAGTTATAAATTAATATAAATACTATTTATATTAATTAAAGAATTATTAAAATAATAATAAAGAGAAGATTATTATAATAAGAGAAAATAACCTACTTTTAACACTTGATATAATAATTTTGAAATATTTTACACCAAAAAATATAAATACAACCTTTTCAAATTTTATTTACAATAAAAATAAAGAAAAATTACTAATATTCTTGATTTTTACGTGGAAATGAGTTTTTAGATAGATTTTTAGCAAAAACAATTAAATAAATGAGTTAATCACGTCAAAATACATGATTATAACAAAAGTGGTCTTTGTTCTTTAATAATATAATAGTTTTATATATAAAGAATAAAGAAATTACCTTTGATTTAATTGATTTAATGTTTTTGATGTGTCTGAGGGGAAAATAGAGTAAAAAGAGCTCTATTTATAGTAAATACCTCCCTCCTAGAGTCCAGCAGGCATCTAGTAGACGTTTACTGATCATATCCACTGGAATTGATCAATATTTTAAGGTTTGGAGATGATTACATCATGATCAAATCATATTGCATCATTATTACACCATTATTTAGAGTTATCACTATAACTCTAAAGTTGATGACATCAGAGGCTTGGCAGAACCCCAAATTTCGTGGATTTTATTAGTTTTAATCATAAACTAATAGTATTCACCAATTGTATCACTCATATGACTGTTAAACTTAATTTAAGCTTACAGTAGGTGATCATAACTGCTCAATTTAAGCTCAAACTTTGATCTTTAATAACTTTTAAGTTTTACACGCTACAGCAATTCAGAGAGTGAATTCTGATAGCCTGACATAACCTTATCATGCTGCCAAGCACCTCTCATTACATAATCAAAAATCTAATTTTGATGATTTTTCTTGTAACTCATCTTTTTTGTCGAAATTCAATATTTTAAACTTCAAATCATGATTTCAGGGGGTTATACCCTGAATTTAATAATAAAAATTATGTCATTCTTCACAAATAAACTAGTAGAATCCAACTGTGTACTTTATTTTAAGTTTGGACCACTTTCACAACAAAGTGGTCAACAGCTCTGTTGATTTTTATCAATATTTCATCATAGGTTTTAACCTTTTTTATAAATTGTAAAATAAAGTTCATATCTGTGTTCTTAAAGTAATTACGTGGTAACTTTTTTTTGGTTCATCACTCTATCTTGTATAGTTTAAGAGATATTAGCTATGATCCTTGAATATATGTGTTGACCAAAAAAGTGCATATATTCAGGTTAATTCCTTAAGTATTAACTTTGGTAATTAGCTCATTAATTGTTTTATGTGTGGAATTCCATGGGGAATCCAATGGTACAATTTATTTTACATGTTGCTTCATTGGTTCTTGAAATAAATAAGGATTTATGGTTTTTATAAGGTATTATTCCTTATAACTCATTAAATATTGGTTTTGCAGATATGCCATAAAAATGGTATATGTGTATTTTACCATGGGGAATCCAATGGTATAATTTATTTCACATGTTGATTCATTGGTTTTTAAGTTAAACCAAGTTTTGTACCAATTTATGGTATTTTTTGTATTTTTAAAGTAATTATTTTTAATGTGTAATTATTCTAAGTGATTTTAATATAATTATCTCAAAGGTATAATTGCTCTAAGTATCTTTGTGACCTTATTGGATATGTGTTCATATCTCAAAGGCTCACAGGGTATCTCACACTGAAAATATAGATGTTATATGAGAGGTGAATATTTTGTTCACCCTTAGTTGTATGTCCTTTGGCCATAATCTCTATAGCTTTGGTTTTATCCCAATTTGAGTAGTACCATTGGATAGCCCTTACTGGTAGATATAATTTGAACACCCATTTTATGGGGCTTTACCCCTTTCTCTGGAGTGTATAAAAGATGTTAAAGCTAAGGCTTATGCTCAGTTCTTACTTTTAGCCTTACTGATTTGGTCATTCTTTGTTCTATTTTTAAGAGATTTATATATTTGTCCAGCGGTGACTTTCCTTTTTCCTTGAATTGCATTAATTATCTATTATGGCTCAGTTTAGTTTTTTGTGGTATTTTTCTTTACCATTGTTCTATGCTCTTCTTAGGTCATGCTTCTGCTCTGGCTTTCAGTCACAGACTGACAAAACCAGTTAGCTCAATTTTGATAATATCAAAAATCTCAAGAGAGTAAAAATCAATTCTTTTCAGGGCGCTTTGTAGAATTATCTTATTGAAAATTGACCTCATAGCTGAATTCCAAAGCAGATACCAAAACTTCCCTATAGAGATTGTCCAAAATTATGGCTTCAATTAAAAGAAACAGTTCTAGTTGGTAAAGACAATATCCTTTGAAGAACTATTATTTGAAATTTTTTATGGGAGAAAATTACCCAAATTCCTCAAAGGAATAATTCTTGCACTAAAATTGTAAAGCTTTTGTGAGATATAAACTACCACATAATCAGGAAAAATTGAGGCTCTATAACAAGACACACCCCTTTGGAAAGTTTTTTCATATCTATTATACCTTAAATTAAAGTTTTATTCAAATAAGGCCAATATTTT
This sequence comes from Austropuccinia psidii, assembly GCA_023105745.1. Classification (NCBI taxonomy): domain Eukaryota; kingdom Fungi; phylum Basidiomycota; class Pucciniomycetes; order Pucciniales; family Sphaerophragmiaceae; genus Austropuccinia; species Austropuccinia psidii. The sequence goes on along the minus strand of JALGQZ010000009.1, from coordinate 4,181,525 downwards.
TTGGCTTAAATGTTATCATACTGACAGTGAGGTTTTTCATTGGAGCTGCAAATATGAATTATTATTGTCATGAAAAAATATTCTAAAGAAACTGATAATTTAAGGTACTTTTATCACAGCCATAGGTTAAGATAAATTAGAAATGAAATATAAAAATTTCCATATAGTTAATTTATTTCCATATTTCACCACATTTTATGTATAGATCTGCTATTGATTTTGATTGATATAAGATCTTATGAGTATGTCTCAATATTTGTAATATACATTCAAATAAGCATAGTGATGCACCTTCAATTGTTAATTCAAAAAATCGCTAATTTGAAACATAGATCTTATACATCTTACAAGAGAAATGAGACTTAACCATAAAGGTTTTGATCTATAAAATTTGTTTTGTATTATTGCCTCAAAGTCATATTATGGATCTTAATTAGTACAAAATAGTATATGCATGAATTTTGTAGTATCAATAAAGTACCAAAATTTACTTGATAGGGTATGCCTGTTTTTTAAATTTAAAATCATTGAGATAATTTTTCATTCCTGTATAAAATAATTCCAAACTTTTTTTTTCCTAAGAATTGTAAATTTGTTTCAGAGAATGTCCTCTATGAGTCAAGTGGTAGGAAGAATCAATGAGATTAAGAAAGGATTAAATCCCTTTTCAGAAGCTTTTGTGTATTTTCTCAATCTTTAATTATGTAATACAATTATTTTCATATTCAATAAAATACTTATACTCATCATGGGTTCATCATATGCTATTTTGAGTGCATATTTATCTCTATCAATCTTAATATCATTGAGTTGGAAATATATTAATTTGCCCTTTTTGATTAAATTGATTGAGATTTTAATATCAAAATTGACACAAACCTTTCTCTAAGCTCATAATTCTTCAGCTCAATATATCTAATATACTCTTTTCTTGTGCATATTCAAGCCATATTCCTGATATTAATTCAAAAATACTAATTATCAAAGCAAAAACAATCATAATCTGGTTTGAGCTGTTTTGTGAGACTGTGAGGTATGCATGATATACCCGTAGGGCCAGAAATGGTATTTTATACATTTGATTTACTCAAAAGTTAACTTTTCAAGTTGTTTCAAAATAAAAAATCATGAAAAAGGATTGAGATTTATTTTTTATAAAAAAAGTTATAATTATTGTCATTTTTTGATTCTATACCAAAAATAACCTAGGGTATACCCAGAAGTGAGTATTTTGGCTCTTATTGGAAGAATTAAGAATTTCACAGTACAATCAAAAAATTTAAACAAAATTTCTATAAAATTTAAATTGTTAATTTTAACCTTAATTTAAGTTACACAGTTTTTATGCAAACTTACAAAAATTATGCTTAAATTAAGTTGTTGTGTGTATTTAGTGAATTGGCTAAGGATTTTCTATAAAGGCTTTGTTTCATGTATGAGCTCAATTTAAATTATTTTTGAAGAAATGGTGTGGCTTAAAATCAATAAATGTTAAAAATCCACACAAAGGTGGGACAAAAGGAAAAATGGCAAAAAGTGCTGGTGTAGCCAGATTTTGTGATCTGGAAGAGCCCAAACAAGGTTTTCCTTCTGTATTGATAGACTTTCAGCCTTATCCAACCTTTGATATTATACTTAATTTGAATGTTAAAGCATAAAGAGGTTTATCCTTGATTTGGACAGGAATTACAAGCTTTCAAAGCATAAATCCCCATATTCAGGCTTGTAATCAATTTTTTGAGAACCTTTAAAGCTTGAATAATTATTCAGTGAAATTTGTAATACTTAAAAACTTATTAGAGGTTAAGCTTGAGTGTCTATTGCTTTTTTTACATGGAAAAAGGAAAACAACTTCAAAAATTCATAGAAAATTTATTTCTTGAATGGTTTGTTGGAACATCTCAAACATCTTGCAAATTAATGGTATCTGTCCATAAATCAAATTTCCAGTATTTTTAGAAGATATCTTTTTTGTTAACTAGCCTTGATTATACCTCCTTTAATTCTGCTGGAAAAATTTTATATTTCTTCCAAAATTAATTAAGAAGATTATTTAAGATATTTTTTTCAAAAACTTTATTTTAGTATTCTGTATGTGAGCCTTGGGGTATATTTTACATAGCCAAATAGGCCACAATTATCTTAAAAAGAAATTTTGAATTATACATAACTCATAAGTTATGCATATATCCAAAATTCATCATTTTTGATTTCAGAAAAGATGAATAACTTTTCATTGAGTAAGTAAATCCATGGATTTAAGGCCAGATTTGGACTCTACACAAAATTTCACCTAGGGTAGCTCCATAGAGTGAATGAGCTCAAATTAACTCTTTGAGGTGGTAATATGAAAAATACTTCAATACCACATCATCAATACCACATAAAAGATCCGTGAAAATTTTTGTTTTTCTTAATTTCACGCCAAAATAATGGGAATGTGAGAAATCCCATGTTACATATACACTAAGGATAGTGTTATACATGTTTTGAGCACTTAATATCATGGTATTCTTACATGGACTTTTGGTACACCCATAGTGGATATCTCACTTGAAGGTTAAATTTCTATTTTGATGTGAAAAATAGGCAAGGGGGACAAAAGACATCAAAGAGAGCCAGGGTACCCAACTTTTGAGGCCTCAGAGGTGTGGACAGCTCCAAAGCTTGGATACATGGCTGACCTTGGCCCAATTAGTAAACTAAAACACTTTAGGAACTTGGTTACCATGTTACAACTACAGTAAATCTTAAGAAAATAGCAAATAACCTGCTATTTTGATGTGCCAAGGAGGTAAAGAGCTACTTAGACTCCTGTAACCATGTCAATTCTTAATGATTTTCCATGGATAAACCCCAAAAGAGTAATTAAAACCCTCCTTGGACTTGTATCCATTGCTTTACCTCATAGCAACCAGTTAAACACTGATATTTGCAATTCTACGTAGAAATGAGGTGAAAACTTCAAAAATTCATTAAAAATACAATTCTTAATGAATCTCTCTGCAACCTTCAGGACCAATGTAGAGCTGTATTATCTATGGTACAACCAAAAATAATTACAGCTTTACTAGTAAAATGAAAAGTTTTACCTACAGTCCATTTTTGACTATTCTACATGAAAAACTGAATCTTCAAAAATTCACAGTAATTACAGCCTGTGATTAAATTGCAAATAACATTGATAACTTTGATAAATCAATGATTCTTTTGGAATAAAAGAAGATTTACAGATGTTACTCCTTTTATTCTTAACCATATTGGGGTTGGTAGTCACGTAAAAGCATCAATTAAGTAATTATGATAATCTTTTGTGACAACAGATGATGCAATCAATAATCCAAGAGGGTTTATTGTTTTCTCACTCACTGGTTTTTCAGTTTCCTCCATGGCACACCTCTGTGAGCTGTTGTTGACTTAAAAGAGGCCTCCTCTTTCTGTTTTTTTATATCATCATCATTATCTTATTATCATTTAAATCATTGTTACCAACAAGTAAGTATTAGTTAAAGCTATTCTTAAGTGTTTTAATTCTTTCAGAATCAATCAAAAAGACGTGAAATCATAGAATCCAACTATATATTGTCGTAGTAAAGTTATAAATACATTTTGATCCCTTAAATCCACAATTCTATGTCAAATCTCTCTATCTTATCTTTCAATAAGCTCTTTGGAATATTAGTGAGTGATTTATCCTTAATTCTTAAAGTTTTTCTCTAAAGAATTAGTTTTCTTCAAGAATTATATTTGTAATTCTTCTTGCAAAAGATAATTATATATCAAAATAGTTTTATTATTAAAATCTTCTTGTAATTGATTCTTGTAGACAATTACTGCTCACTGTTAAAATCACTAGTAGTGTTTAACATGTGAAATGAATAATTCTTTAATTATTTAATTGTGGTTATAATAATATTTTATTATTATACTTCATAAGAGCAGGCATAGTACTGTTGATTAATAGTAATATTATCATCAGTTTCATAGTCACATCTTACATTTGGGGGCCTGGCCGTGTTTTTTGAACCTTGTACCCTTAATTAATATACATTTAAGTTCTAAAATATATTAATTTAATAATATTTTTTTCTTTCATTTTAAAGTTAAAATAATTTTTATTTTTCAAATTGTTTTGGAAATATTTTTCATTGAGGAATGTGGTTTAATTTTGTACTGTTTTTACACATGGCTTTTTCACATCCAAAAACTTACAAAATTATTCTTTTGAGTTACTCTGAATTAATTTGAATTCAAAATCTTGAATTTGAATTTTTTTTCTTTGAAAAGAATAATTTTTTTAATATTAAAAAATATAAATCTTATAAAAAATCTTTAAAAATATTTTAAAAGTATAAATAATAATTTTTCTCTTTCATAATTTTTTCTAGTGTCTTTAATCAAATACTGTGCAGCTGGCAAAAGACTCAGTAAAAGATATATCACTAGTCCGGAATCTTCAGAAGCAAAGTCTGAAGACAGTATTGAGGTGCAAATTGCTAAAAGAGGCACCTTATTTAACTCAGAAAAGAATAAATTACCACCAAAAGGTTTGTGTTTATCTTATATTTTCACTTTTTTATCTTTTAATTGACGTGAAAATGGTGCATACCAGAAATGGAAGCAACTATTCAGTCCAACCAGATGGATGTGGACAAGGAAGAGGCAAGACCAAATCCAGAAGTGCCAAGTCTTCCTCAAGAAAGACACATTTGGAGGATGCCAGAGTTTCCCCCCATTCCCCAAGGTCTGTACCCACAGACTTTGACGTGAATTCTGAGCCTGAGCTTATTCATGATAATATTTCCAGGGCTAAACCATTTTCAAGTGGCAGCAATAGAAATATATCAATACCAATACAAAAATTGGTTCAGAGCAGCCAAAGAAGAGGAGTGGGAAATATGCCCAAGCCTTTGGCAGGGGGCAATGAACTTTTACTTACACATCAAGAGCTTTCTGGGTCAGGAGAAGACCATAGAACTCTTAGGGGGTTGGACCCCATTGTCTTGCAAAGACAAGGTCAAAAAGATAAAGAATTGGTTGAAGAACCAAAGTCTTTTATCCATAGACCAGAAGAAAGAGTTGGAAATGACTCCACCTTTGGAAACAGAGGCCCCAGTGGCGTCTACCAGCTTCAAACCAGCTCCAGAAGTGTCCAAGTACAAGCCAAAAGGACCTCAGAAGAAGCAGAGAGGTCCCAAGAACCATCAAAGCAAGGGCAAAGGCAAAGGCAATTGGCACAGACCTTACCCACAACGGTACAGGATCCTCAAATTGGAGCCTTCAGCCATGGAAAGTGTATTCCACATGGCCAGGACCTTGATGGAATTTACAGCCAAAGAGCAGGAAAGGATGAACAGAACTTTTCCAAAGAAATAATAGATAAGATACATTTTGTTCAATCTGATATTCATGTAGCCCTTGGTAAATTTTATGAAAAGATAAATAAACTTACATCAGACATAAGTGAATTAAAAAGAAACAAAAAAAGATATACTGAATGGTATCAAGTGGCAAATTCCAGAATTGATTCAATTATTAATACATGTAACAGAATTGAAAGTACATTTCAGGTTCAGAATGATGAAATGGAAGATCTTTCCATTTTTAAAATTAATGATCAACTTAAAGTTTTAAAAGATCATGTATTAGAAATAGTTGAAAATACCAATCAGTTTGCTGCACATTTAGCAAAGAGTGACAGTGAAAGGCAGAAGTTAAACAATGAAATCATTTCAAATGTAGAATAAATTCATAAGAATTATGTACCACATATGCCAAGACATTCTACACCTTTGACTGAAGAAAGTCTTTCTGTCAAAGGACATTTGATCCCACTCTTAGGAGAAAATGTTATCTCTCCAAAAGATATTCCCCAATTGGAATAATGGCCAAAATTCTCTGGTGAAGGTGAATACAACCATATTGAGTTCATCAGGACTATCGATATGTTGAAAGAAGACTTTCATATACCTGATGAAATCATAGTGGGAAAATTACACTCTCTGTTTACCAGAACTGCAAAGAAATGGTATTAAAAGATGAGAATGGATCATGGGAAACATGATTGGTCTTGGTGGAAGTCTTAAGTGATTACCAAATGGGCCAACAATTCTTGGAGTTTGAAAATTGAAAATGCTTTTTAAAATGCCATTTTTAACTCAGAGAAAGATAAAACACTTACTTGGTTCTTCAAGCAGAAAGACAGATTAGCTGCTTTACACCCAGATATGTCTGACACTATGATTAATATGAAAATATTAAGAACGTGTGGAGGAGGACTGGAACATGCTATCAAAAACAGATGTGTGGAACGCTGTTCAGCAGAGGAATACATTCATGCAATGGAAGATATCATTACCAGGACAAGAATTGGTAAAACCTGGACTAAAATCCCTATGAAATACAAGATAGTCTCAAAGATTCCCAGAGAGGACAGAAGACCAGAAAAACCTGTCTTGAAGTGTCATAAATGTGGAAGTACTTCACATTTAGCCAACACGTGCACCAAAAAGACAAAAATCAATGAAGTTCAAGTCATTGAAGAAGTTCATTGTACTGAAGAGAAAGAAGAATCTGATCAATATTCTGCAATCTCTGAATACACACCAGTGGAGGACTATCCCATTAAAAAAATCACAGCTTTCTTTGAGCTCAAAGAAGTCCATACCCACTTACCACAGTACATTGAAGATTGCTACAACCTGATTTATATCAAGGATGCCAGGATGTGTAAGACCAAACCTGCTAGAGGAAAAGGTTATACTGCTGGAGCATCCTGTATCACATCAGTTTTGATGAATGATATTGAAGCCAAAGTCAATTTAGATACAGGGGCATTTTGCACTTGTGTGGGCAAAGATTATCTCCAAGCTATACTTCCAGAATGGAAATATCATCTATTACCAATAGAAGGTGTGCAATTTAGTAGTGCCAGTAACAGTATGTACCCTTTGGGTATATTAGACACTAATATTGTATTTCCACACCCAGCAAGAAGCATAAGAGTGAAAACTGAGATTGTGGTGATGGACAATTGCACATCTCAGCATATCATTTTTGGAAATGATTACTTGAGTATTTATGGTATTGACATCAATAACCATAAAGACAGATATTTCACAATTGGAGAGAACAAAAGACAAAAATTTGCTTTTTTCCAATATGCCAAAAAAAATATCAATAGTATCTTCTAAGAATGATACTTATAAGGAGGAATATGTGTCTAATCAACTTGTTGAAGCACAAATTAATCCATCATTTTCACCAAAGATGAGGAATGAAGTTATTAATGTGTTATACACATACAATAATGCATTTGCCTCTGGTAATGAACCATTAGGTGCTATAAGGGGACATGAAGTTGATATTACTCTTAATATTGACAGACCATATCCTCCAGTACTTAGAATACCAGCTTATCCAGCCAGTCCCAGAGCTAGAGAAGCCTTGGAAAAACATATCCAGGAGTTAATCCAACTTGGTGTACTAATGAAATTAGGCCATAATGAGGAAGTTGAAGTGACAACACTTGTTATTATTGCCTGGCATAATGATAAGTCAATAATGGTTGGAGATCTCAGAGCATTGAATACCTACACAGTTCCAGATAGGTATCTAATCCCTAGAATTCAAGAAGCCTTGACTCAATTGTCTAAAGCTAAGTATATAACATCAATGGATGCATTAAAAGTCTTCCATCAAAATGTTTTGACACCTAAAGCTAAGAAATTCCTTATAATTATCACTCACTGTGGTATCTATGAGTATCTTGGAATGCTATTTGTAATTACAAATTCTCCATCCCATAATCAAAGAATGATGAATACCATCTTTCCCACAGAACTGTCTGAAGGATGGCTTATCATTTATATTGATGACATTATCATATGTTCTGATTCATGGTCTTTGCAACTTGAAAGACTTGCAAGAGTACTTCACAAGGTTGCAGAAGTGAACATGAAAATTTCACTCAAGAAATGCAATTTTGGTTTTGAAGAACTCAAAGCATTAGGACATGTTGTTTCTGGTTTAAGCTTGGGTATTGACAAAAACAAAGTAGCAGCAGTGTTACTTAAGCCAATACCCCAGAATAAAAACAAATAATGTCTTTTCTTGGATTTTCCAGTCATTATAGGAAACACTTGAAAGACTTTGCAATTCTAGCCAAGTCACTATATAGGATCTGTGATCAACAGACTGTATTTGAGATGACACGGGAGAGAATTAAATCTTATGAGAAGATGAAGAAAGATCTTACAGAAGCACCTTTACTCCTCATTCCTGACTGGAATATTCCTTTTAAATTGTACATTGATGCATGTGGAGATAAATTAGGGGCAGAAAAGTCCAAATTATTGATGACAAACCTACAGATGGACCAGTTTGTTATATCTCAAGGCATATCAAACCAACAGAGGCCAGATATGGTGCAAGCCAAATGGAGTGCTTATGTTTGGTATGGGAACTTGAGAAATTACACTATTATCTTGATGGCAGTGTTTTTTAAGTGATAACTGACTTTAATGCAGTAAAATCACTTCTTAACATGAAAACTCCCAACAGACATATCTTGAGATGGCAAATAGCCATTCAAGAATATAGAGGAAACATGACCATAGTTCACAAAGAAACAAACATTCACAAGAATGCTGATGGACTTATCAGGTGGGCATTAGCCAACACTCCTGATAACCCAGCTTATGTACCTTTGGAAGCTGAACCACAATTTTCAATTGAAGGGATTAACATAACTGATATTGGCACTGAATTTTTTTGAAGAGGTCAGAGGATCTTATAAGCAAGACAAGAGTTTCCATATCTTTACTTCTTTAATAGATAAAGACTGCAAAGATACATCTTTAGTCAACTCACTGGATGAAGTTTGAAAAAATTCCTATTATGAAGGAAGATTTCACTTGTTTGATGGGATTATTTACCATAGAACCAAACATTCTTGTGTAATGACATTATGCAGGAGATTGCTTATCAATACCATTCTTCATGAATGCCATGATAGTATCTACTCTGGACACCTGTCAGAAGACAGAACACTTGAAAAAGTGAAGAACTGTGCATGGTGGCCATCTTGGAGAAAAGAAATCATTGAATATTGCCATACCTGTGACATATGTCAAAAAGCAAACAGGAGTACAGGCAAGGGATTTGGACTTATGATCCATATCCAAGAACCAAAATCCCCTTGGGAAGTTGTTCACATACATTGGGTAACAGAACTTCCTCCAATTGGTGACAAAGGTTATAATGCTTGTTTAGTCATTGTAGACAGATATAGCAAAACTCCCATATTCTTACCATGTCATAAAGATGACACTGCTATGGATACAGCTCTTCTTCTATGGAGTAGAGTTATTTCTCATACAAGATTATTTAAGAATATCATAAGTGACAGAGATCCCAAGTTCACATCTGCACTTGGGACCAATCTTCATAGATTTTTTGGGACTAAGCTATCATTCTCTACAGCATATCACCCTCAAACAGATGAGCTAGCAGAGAGGATGATTCAAAATTTAGAAGACATGATCAGGAGATTTTGTGATTATGGGTTAGAATTCAAAGACTCAGATGGCTTTACCCATGACTGGGGCACTCTGATACCTGAATTAGAATTGGCATATAAGACATCAGTCCATTCTTCCACAGGACAAACTCCTGCTATGTTAGAAAAAGGATGGAATCCAACACTCCCAGCAGACACACTGAGTAAAGACTTCATTTACATTCATCCTACAGCTTCCAGATTCAAGATAATGCTTGACAAAGTAAAACATCATGCAAAACAAAGTATTAATGATGCTTTTGATTATGCAAAACAGAAGTGGGACAAGAGTAAAGTACCAGACTTCAAAGTAGGGGACTTAGTTCTAGTTTTAACCTTGAATTTTAATAATATCAAAGGCCCAAATAAACTTGAAGATTCTTATTTAGGACCTTTTGTTATTGCTTCCCTACATGGAACCAATGCAGTTCAAGTGGAATTTAGTGGTGAATTGGAAAATAAACACCCCACGTTTCCTGTCAGCTTGATAAAACCTTATCAACCAGCTGACAAAGAATTGTTTCCTTTAAGGAACCCAACTCCTTTAACTGTGCCACCAGTGGAAGAGAATGAAGACAAAAAGATAAAGAAAGTCATTAAAGAAAGGAGACTTAGGGGTAAAAATCAGAGGGAATATCTTGTCAGATATAGAAATCCAGTACATGAAGATGAATGGCTGGCAGAATCAGAAATACCTGACTCAGATAAACTCTTGAGAAGATTTAGACCTGAAAGAAGGCCACAAACCTGTATATGTCTATAAATGTGCTTGAAATTACTTGAACTTAGTGATGTAAGGAGGCTTGACAGTGGACATTAACTCCCTTTGGGCCTTTTATTATTTATACAATTTATAAAATTGTAGTACAATTGTGTTTTTTTGGTGGGAGGGAATGTGAGCCTTGAGGTATATTTTACATACCCAAATAGGCCACAATTATCCTAAAAATTAATTTTGAATTATGCATAACTCATAAGTCATGCATATATCCAAAATTCATAATTTTTGATTTCAGAAAAGATGAATAGCTTTTTATTGAGTAAGTAAATCCATGGATTTAAGGCCAGATTTGGATTTTACACAAACATTCACTTAGGGTAGCTCCATAGAGTGAATAAGCTGAAATTAACTATTTGAGGTGGTAATATGGAAAATACTTCAATACCACATAAAAGATATTTGAAAATTTTTGTTTTTCCTAATTTCATGCCAAAATAATGGGAATGTGAGAGATCCCATGTTACATATACACTAAGAGAAGTGTTATGAATGTTTTGAGCATTTAATTACATGGTATTCTTACATGGACTTTTGATACACCCATAGTGGATATCTCACTTGAAGCTTAAATTTCTATTTTGACGTGAAAAATAGGCAAAGGGGACAAAAGACATCAAAGAGAGCCAGGGTACCCAACTTCTGAGGCCTCAGAGGCGTGGACAGCTCCAAAGATTGGATACATGGCTGATATTGGCCCAATTAGTAAACTAAAACACTTTGGGAACTTGGTTACCATGTTACAACTACAGTAAATCTTAAGAAAATAGCAAATAACCTGCTATTTTGATGTGCCAAGGAGGTAAAGAGCTACTTAGACTCCTGTAACCATGTCAATTCTGAATGATTTTCCATGGATAAACCCCAAAAGAGTAATTAAAACCCCTTTTGGACTTGTATCCATTGATTTACCTCATAGTAACCAGTTAAACACTGATATTTGCAATTCTACGTAGAAATGAGGTGAAAACTTCAAAAATTCATTAAAAATACAATTCTTAATTAATCTCTCTGAAGCCTTCAGGACCAATGGATAACTGTATTATCTATGGTAAAACAAAAAAAAATACAGTTTCCTGGTAAAATTAAAAGTTTTACTTACAGTCCATTTTTGACTATTCTACGTGAAACACTGAATCTTCAAAAATTCACAGTAATTACAACCTGTGATTAAATTGCCAATAACATTGATAACTATGATAAATCAATGATTATTTTGTAATAAAAGAATATTTCCAGATGTTACTCCTTTTATTGTTAACCATATTGGGGTTGGTAGTCACGTAAAAGCATCAATTAAGTAATTATGATAATCTTTTGTGACAACAGATGATGCAATCAATAATCCAAAAGGGTTCATTGTTTTCTCACTCACTGGTTTTTCAGTTTGCTCCATGGCACACCTCTGTGAGCTGCTATTTACTTAAAAGAGGCCTCCTCTTTCTGTTTTTTTTCATATCATCATCATCATCTTATTATCATTTAAATCATTGTTACCAACAAGTAAGTATTACTTAAAGCTATTCTTAAGTGTTTTAATTCTTTCACAATCAATCAGAAAGACGTGAAATCATAGAATCCAACTATATATTGTTGTAATACTGTTATCAATACATTTTGATCCCTTAAATCCACAATTCTACGTCAAATCTCTCTATCTTATCTTTCAATAAGCTCGTTGGAATATTAGTGAGTGATTTATCCTTAATTCTTAAAGTTTTTCTCTAAAGAATTAGTTTTCTTCAAGAATTATATTTGTAATTCTTCTTGCAAAAGATAATTATATATCAAAATAATTTTATTATTAAAATCTTCTTGTAATTGATTCTTGTAGACAATTACTGCTCACTGTTAAAATCACTAGTAGTGTTTAACATGTGAAATGAATAATTCTTTAATTATTTAATTGTGGTTATAATAATATTTTATTATTATACTTCATAAGAGCAGGCATAGTACTGTTGATTAATAGTCATATTATCATCAGTTTCATAGTCACATCTTACACTGTATGCAAAATTTCAAATTAATAAATGAATTCATAAGTAATAAGTCTCTAATTAATATTCATAAATTAGGCTTAAAATTCCTTATGGCTAAGAATAGCACTGCTAAATTCGAACTAAGCTTCAAAGTGACCTTGTGTGAAGAATCTTATCTGTAAGTATGATTTTTCATTTTTGATCTTAGAATAGCCTCTATATCCATTATCAATTATGAGGACTTCCTTGAAGGCATAAAAAAAGCTTTTTCATCACAATCAATCCATCAGAAATTATAAAACAGGTAAACCCTTATTATATGTGAAATTTTCTATTATTAAATAATTTTCAAGTTATTTCATTCTTTATGAACTGTATAGAAATATTTGAAATCATGGAATCTATATTATATTGTTGTAATCACCAATAGTTAATTTTATTATGATGATTTCTGTTTCAAAATTTCTCCGGAATCCACAAATTTCCTTTAAGAACTCTGAAATCCTATTTTATCATATGAACTTATTTTATCTCTTTAATATATTAATTTTTCTTCATGGTTTGTACTTATAAGCATTGTATTTGACTTATTTTATTAAATAAATATTATAAATTTTTCTCTGAAGCTCTATATTTTTTCTTATCTATTATTAGTTTTTTTATAAGAATACTCTCTGGACAGTTTTTTTGATAATTTCTTTTATAAAAAATATTCTTATTGTTTATAAGTGCTTTAATATTAATATTTTCTGCATATAATTGTCTCTGTAAGAGCTTTTATATTTCTTATTATTGTAACTGTTGGTGACTATATTAATAATAGAATAATCAAGTTTATTATATTTTCTACTAAGGACATTCATAGTATTATTCTTTTTATTGATAGTCTCAAGAGTTCAATATACAAACTTTACATGTTTTTCCTTCATGTTATCCCCATTAAATATATACATATTTTTTCTTTAGTAAAAGTTAAAATTGAATAAATCAAAGCTATATAGAGATCTATTATATTTCAAAATATACTGATTTCTTTATTATCAATGGAAATTTATTAAAGCTAGCTTGAAGTTCTATTTTAAGCTATTATCTTTCATTTGTGTTATTATAATTAGAATTAACACTATTTCATCCATATCCAATGTATGAGTTCTCCAAAGACATATAAAAAACCTTCATTTTACTTATTCCTTCTGAAATTACTTAAGTGATTGTATTTTGATAATTAGATATATTCTCATAGTAAAAATTGAATTTCTATAGAAACATTTTTCAGTTTTTTTTGTATATCAATTGAAATTAATAATAGACATTCTTGACCTCTATTTGCTTTTTATAATCCTTTATTTTTTTCAATATTCTCAAAATTCACAAAGATAATCCAAGTAACTCTGAAACATCAACTTTGGGGGTGTTTGAGCTCTGTGGAATATAATTCTTTAATTTTTAAATGTCGGCTTATATATATCTGTTAGTTATTCCTTTTTATTATATTGAATAAATCTTTCTAAATTATACCTAATGAGAATTTCTAGGAAGGTTATAACCCTTTTTTATTGAAAAATAATATTTTATGAATTTCTTCTATCAATATATTAATACATTTTACTTGATTTAAATCTTATTACAAAAATTATTTTGATCTCATCAATAGATTTTATTAATCTTGTTTAACTATATTTCTGTCTCTTGTTAAGCTTTAATATTAGTTCTTATCAAGGATGATAATAATAGAGGGACTTAATATCCAGGTTATTATCAATTAATTAATAATATCAATGATTTTATTCAGATCCTTATTTACAATTAAATTCCATATAGATTTGTAAAGAGGGTATTTTCGAAGAAATTTTACTGAATTTCCCTACTTTTGACCTCAATTTTCCTTTCAAATTGAAGTAACTAAGAGATATGTTTCCCATCTCCACCAAATGCTAGGTATTACCCCCTCTCTCTTACTACATAGCATATATTATCAAATTTCCTCTCTTTACTGACCAATATTATGGATGATGTACTTTTTTATACACAATGAATCATGAATACTCAATACTTCCTTTAATTTACAAATTTAACACATACCTCTCAATACATCCTTTAATTACTCTTAATAAAAGCCCCTAATCGACTGCATTGTCACTATCTGTAATTTATTAGCAAAGGAAGTGATTATATAAGTACTTTTATCTCATCTTCACCCACCAATGACTTTTTCCCAAATAGTTTCTCTATTCTTGTTTTCCTTTTCTTGATATTTATTTTTTATTTATGAGAGTTCTTGTAGATAGAAATTGAAGTGATTATTTTCATTCCCTTAGCCTTCAGTGGATCTGAAGTGGTAAAATAAGTCTTAATAATCTTTATTCCCCATGGAAAATCTATAAAATTAAACATTCATATTTATTTGGTTTTCTTTTTGAAAATAGGCTTCTATAACCTTGTGATTTTCTCTTTCATACTGGTTTTCCTCAACAAAGTTTTTTTCAAAAACTCTTTGTGCTGCTCATCCTTTTTCATTTTATCCTAAAATAATTCTTGGTGTTGAATGGGGCCTATTTAGTGGCTACCAGGCTAAATATTGATAATTTATGACCTAATTAGAAATGAAATTTCCAATGATTCTCACTCAATTGATATTTTCATAAGTGAAGACTCTATTAGTTACTGAAGTTTTTTCATCAACAATAATATTGGATTCTTAAATTAACTCTCATCAGTTATTTCTAGGAGGTTTGAGTTTTTTGAAAATAAAAGGTATTTAATATTATTTCAAAAAAATTCAATATCTCTGTGGAATAATATAAAATAAATTGGTCCTCTTTGAATCATTCAATTAGAATAATCTATTCACACAGAAAACAGAGGACTTAATTTTTATTATATGAATATTTTTATAGTAACAGAAATACTATCACATTAAATCAAATTATTCAATAAAAGAATAATTCCTTGAGAATATAAAATGAAAGAATGTCTTTTAAAAACAACTGAAACCAAAAGTAAATGAATTGAGTCCCTGAATATACAAATGAAAAAATGTGTTTTTAGAAGAAAATGAAAATCATTGAGAGAAAACCAAAGTGAAAGTGATTGGTGACAGTTTAAAAGGTAGATCTTTGCATTCTTTCAGGCTCACACTTAGCCATACCAAAGGTGAGTGTCCTTTTCCAAGCTTCAGACCCTCTTCATTTAGAAGATTCCCCAAAACTGTAATTAATAACTATGAGGCTCATATCTATCTATTATATTTAATTATTGGGTAATTGATAATATTATGATTTCAGCTTGTTCTTTTATTGAAATATTAAGAAATATAAATTGAAGGAAATACTTCCAAGTTTTGAATAGAAAAACCTTGAATTCCCCTTTCAAAATATGTTGGTGTTGCTTTCTTATTTCAAATATCAAGCTTATTAGTGAATATGAGTTCAAGTATGTAAATGAATTAAGCTTAACTACAAACAAGAATCCTCATTCTATCTAATAAATTTTAAAATTCATTTTCTTTTACATATCAACGAAAATCAGCTACTTCAAAATGATTCAAAAATATCAGTAACCTAGAAAAACCATTTCCTACTTGATTAATCACAAATCAATGAACACAAAATCGCATTCCAATGTTAATCCATATAGCAGGACCCTTAAATTTTCCTGCAAACCAGATTATACCCAATTAGCATCAGCTCAGAAAATTAATGATAACTTAAAAAAAATAAAGATCAAGATTTTCACTCAACAAAACCAGAAGTAGGATAAAAATAAAGTCCAGCTTTTTAGAAATTGGTTACGCAAATGGGCTTTAATATCAAAAGAATTCTCCTCAAGAATAGGACAATAAAAGCAAGCATAGGAGCTTACAATAAAAAGGTTCTTCCACCAACAAACATGAAGGTAAATGGGCCTCAAAACTCTTATCTAAGTATATGGTAGCTATTAGAAGCTGAAGATATATACTTTCTACCCTGCAATTGGGAATCACAAGATTAAATAACAAATTTTCTCCTTGCAACCCTTATTCCAGATAAATTTCAAAGTAAGCTTCAAGTCCTTCTTGTGAGAATGGAAATGAGATTGTAACTCAAAAAATCGACACTTTATCATTGTTTCAATTGGTAACTTTTGTAAGAAACCAAACTAAAGGTGGATGGTTTATTTCATCAACTGTATAATATATTTCAATAAAGACAAATTCAGATCTACCTAAAGGTGGACAGCACTTTAATCTACAATGTGTTTACATGAATGGTTGAGTAAGGAATATCTGGGTTTTCATCTACAAAATACGTATTAATAAGCTTGGTATTGTACCGAGAAGAGATAGTATTACCTGACTACACCTCTTCAAGTGGTGGACTAGTCTTACGCTGACTTTTACCAGGGAGAACAAAGATAAGAAGAAATAATAATAAAAGAGTTGACTACAGTAGCTTAACAAAAGGATTGACTACCATAGCTTAATGAAGGAGTTTTCCGAGGAAAAGGAAACAAAAACAATGATGCAGAAGAGCCTTCTTATATAGCTAACAACAGAGGCATTTCAGATGTAGTATGCTATGGGTAAATTAGATCAGTTCGTTATGATGTCATAGCTGACTGTTGTCCTTCATTTAAAAGCACAATCACATGATTTCTTTATGAGCACATGCGCATGGATATCAGCATTTTGCACAGTTTTCAACAACTTTTTGTTGGAGAAATAGCATTCCTCCAAGATTATGCCCTTTTACATGCACTGGTGACGATTACAGTACGTACCACAAAATGATTGTGTTTTTTATCAAATGCAGCTTGTATGTAAGCCAGAATGAACAAAAAAATTATGTGGAGAAATACCATCCTGTCAAGTATTTTTGTACCCATCAGTTACTTGACCCTTTGGTTAATTGTAAACTTGCCCAATATCATTACAAATCGGGCTAAATGGTGTAAATCTCCTAAAGTGCACTCATGTTGTTGTTTGCCTCTTGACATAGCTATGCGATAATATTCTAGTCTTCAAACGGTCTCTTGAAAAAGTTTCAATCACTAAAGCTAAGGCTTTCCACTTGAATTTTTATTTGAAAGGTAGTTAAATGCGCATTCATGTTCAAAAACTTGTAGCTATTGCATTAGATGCGTCATGAGCTTTGTCGCTGGGTTAGAAAATCTTCCCTTAGTTTGGTAAAAGCAGAATTGTATTGGAAATTAGTTAATTATATGGTTTTTGTTTTAATCATGTGTGATTTTGGTTGTTTGTCAAACTAGCATAGGTCCCAGATTGGGCAGAAGTGAAAGATTGTACGGCCAAACTTACATTGCTGCTAATTGGGACTTTCCTTTCTTATACTGGGACTTGATCTGATTATTATTGTTTTGCACTGTCAGATTATTTAAATCTCTTTTCCTACTTCGTTTTTTTACCGTTGATCATTTTTTAGAATGACCATCAGAAGTTGCCTGTCTCAATAATCTTTGGATTTTTCAGCTTCCAACTTTTCAAGTGCAAACATTGCTCTAGTTACTTTACTGAGTCAAATTCAGATTTAATCAAACTCTTAGGCTAAGCTTATTAGAAAGCTTTATGAAATGCAGAAATGACTTACAATCATTCCTGCCTCATCTGGGTATACACTATCGCTTGAAAACATAAATTACTGTTGGGAATGCCGGATGACTGGGCCATTGAGAAATATGATATTGATTGTGTCAATGTAGAAGAATTCTCCCAGTCCTAGAGAAATCTCTAAGTCAAGATCACAAACAATGAACAAACGCACCAAAAGGGTATGTTCACTGCGATGCTAAGATTTGACAAGAAACTTGTCCCACAGAGTCCTGATTCCAATGTTGCTATAAGCTATGCACCATTGTCCGATATTACTGTTTCCTTCAGAAAATGATAAAACACTCCATTCTCATATTAACCTTTATTCTTTCATCAAACTCTTAGTATAAAAACAATAACTTTACTCAGACACAACTCAAGCTAAACGAGTGGTTTGCTTCCACTACTAATTTACTGGTGACTAAAACACTGTACTGACCAAAATACCTTCATAGCGTGATCGTGCTAGGCGTCACTAAAGCCTCCTGAAAGAAGCCTTTGTTAAAAAGAAAGAAAGCATTTAAAATGGTAGGTACGTTCCTTAAGTCGTGCCTTACAGCGCCGCTGTTCTGTCAGTTAATTAAACAATAAACTGTGATACTTGTACTAGTTTTAAAACCCTTTCCACGTACCAATCTCTTCAAGTCAAATAGTTTGATCGTATTGGTGCTCACCCTTGGGTACACATTTTGCTCTTGTATTAGTCTGTCAAAAATATTCTGCTCATTAATAAATTCTTTAGTTCTTTGATTCTTTTAGATTTTAGTGCTTCACCAAATTCAATCGCATAAGAGGATTCATTACATCGCTCAATCCCCCCAGCTCTCCTGAACCCATGGTCACAGCATATGACGAATTTTCTTTTTCTCTGAAACAGAAACCAGTACCCATCTGATCCGTTATGATGTTTGAATTTATCAACAGTTAGAAATCCCGGCTTGTTTGCTTGGCTTTGGGTATATAAACAGCAGTTTTTGGTACACAATGATGAAGCAGCCATTATTGTGTGCACACATAATTCGTTCGAAATTGCCAAACATTATGATATGTCCCATAAAAAACTGGAAAATTAAAGAAACTAATGATAAATAAAAAGACTATAAGATTAAGAAAGCTGAAGACTGCGGTCACCCATGGGTCAATTCATATTAATCATCTGTCTGGTTCGGCAACGCAATGTAGTACGTGTCGAAGAACACCTTATGATAACATATGACATTTCTGAGCAAGATACCGTTTGCGGGTCAGCTTTGCAACCACTGAGATACCGTGAGAAGACGTTCAATTCAAGATGAATGCTCAATCAAAAGTAAGAGATAGTCAGATGGACGGAGAACATCTCGTCATCTTAGCTCTATGAAGTCCTCGTAAATTAAGTTAAAAATTTCAAAAACCGCAAAAAACAAAATGTACAACACGCTATCGTCAACCGTCAAATTAAAAGTCCACACAACTCAAGCAATAGCTAAGCCACGGAAAATTACAATCCTGTTTTCAGGGTGGGGACTTTTCAAGGACATGTCTCTCTGTCAGAAGGGCATTCGTTCGTTTGTGAGCAGCTTTTGAGGTTAAACTCACTGTAGGAGTTTAAGTTCTGAGGCATTAAGTCACTCAAATGCCGTATCCACCACCGAATCCGCCGCCAAATCCACCACCTATTCCACCACCGAATCCACCACCGAATCCACCACCGAATCCGGAGCCATACTGTCGAGGAACCAAGTTAATATCTAGCTGAGTGGACTTGAATTAAAAAAGCTGGTGCTTACTCCTCCGTAACCTCCCCCAAGTCCTAATCCACCGCCATAACCTCCATATCCGAGTCCTAATCCACCACCGTAGCCAGAACCCCCATATCCAGAACCGTAATTTCCGCCGCCATAATTTCCATAGCCGTTGGAGCCGTATCCATTGGAACCTCCTGAACCATACGACCCGGCATTAAGACCTGAGGATTGCGAAGTGGAACCGGAGGATTGTTGGAAGGATGATGAACTTGATTGTCCTTCATTAAGGCCTCCCCCTTGGTTGTAGTTGTTTCCATAGCCTCCAGCACCGTAGCCGTTTGAGCCGTAGCCGTTTGAGCCATACTGATTACCAGCAATGCCGTAACCCCCATATTGTGGTGCAGGTGCTGAAAGTACAGCTGAACAGCTTAAAGCAGTCGCAACAGACATCATGAGAGAAGAGAAGTGCATCTTTACAATAAGGCTCGTGACTAAGACGAATAGCGTGGGTGAAAAATTATCTAAAAGTTTCAAAAAATAAATTATACAAAACTGAGCGGTCGAAGAAATAAAAATAGAAAATTTAATAAACAGAGAGACCGGCTCAAGCAAGATGCGTTTCAAAGTCGTGAGAGGAAGTGAGGATGGGATAGCAAAAGACAGGAAATCAAAGCCTTTATATCCTTTTTACCGACATGCTTCTGAGCTTGTCTTGGGCTTCGCTCACACAACAGCACACAGATATCTCAGCTGCTCCAATTTGCGCCCACCAAAGGCCGGTTGCTTTGGTCAATGTGAGCGCTTGATGAGGTTGGTCCAGGTGAGATGGCAACAGAAGGGCATGGGCTGGTTTACAATTAGTTCTTGTTAGTAGCCAGTCCGGATGGTCATTCTACAAGTAGAGTTTTCGTTTCAACCAAGCTTTCGGCCAGAAGACGGCTAGCCGATTGCACAACTTCGTGATTGGTGAGCCCAGTTATGTTTGAACCAAGATGAAGATTGTTGCCTTCTGAGCTAATCAAGCCACAAGCTTGCTAGTCGCTTCAAACTGAAAAGGTCTGATGATGGATTTTTTTAATTATCATTTCAATCTGACTGTAAATAGTTAGGCAAGATATCCGAAAGAACTTTTTTCAAAGGAGTACAGCCCATTCCTAAACCAAGAAATATCTCAGGAGGCAGCCTTGAGCGTGATTCTTCATAGACCCCTGAAAGAAAAGGAAAAATTAAAACTAATCGATGGCCCTACAGCCCTTTCTGTAAACCAAAGTTCCGTATGTAGTTTTAGGAACTGTTTGGTCAGCTTCATTCTTCAAGTTATTTAGGAGAATTTTATAAAGGGTATTCAAAAATTTCTGATATGTTTTGAACCAGTGTTGAGGTACTTCAGAATTTCACAATTTGTGACACAAACCAAAGTTTTCGAAAACTCTCATTGAGTTGATGCTTTTTGAGCTTCAACTTTTATATGCTGTCCAATTCCCACGCTGCTTTAGCCATTGTGACTTTTTTAAAAACAATAAATATTGTAAGAAAAAACATGATCTATTAGTGGAGATCCTTCGTAGCAAGCCTGGCTCCCGGGTACATAATCGGTGTCGGGTAAGAGCATTTGCAACCGTGTCTGTAAATACCTTCTGCAGCGGGTTTTTACAGAAGATTTTTTTTGTTCTCTACAATCATTTTCTATATGAATTCATTAGCAATTGAATTCTATAAAATCCTGTCTCCTGAACATAAATTTATGTTGGGGAAAACATTTCTGCAAGTCATTTGGTGGCACTCAGCTGCACACATCATTTCAAACACTCTTATTTTTTTCTTTTTCCCATTTTTAAAAAATACTTCTTCACATCAGATATGTCTAAAACTGGAAATTCAACTGCCCCATCTTTGACATATATCACCTCAAACAAGGAAGAAGGTTTCAATATCAAACCCCAATCTTCTAATTTGCTATATGCTGAAGAAGAGAAACTTGCCAAATTGTGACTTCATATCATTCAAGATCCTGAGGCCTCCAACAACCAAACTGGAGAACAGTTTTACTCAAACGTTTAAGAGCATTTCAATAGTAAGATAAAACTTCATCACCATGATGCTGCTAAAATACACATTTGGTAAAGTTAATTCACTTTTTTTGAAGAAAGTTTCATTGACTTTTGTTCTATGACACAGCTGGCTTGCAATGAATACAGCCACCCTCAAGCTCTCAGCTATTTACAACCATCTTTGTATTAACCCTCCAAGTGGATCCTCACCTGTAGAGTGTATGCAAATGGAAAAATATTTATATCAATAAAATAATAAGGGACAGACCTTCATGTTTGAACAAGCCTGGGAGATTATTCATAATTGACTAAATGGGCTCAGGAAGGTGTTAGCTCAGAGACAATAAAACCAACTCAAAGTTCAGTCTCAATACCCACACAATTCTGTAGCTCCTCAGAGTCTGATTTCCAGGTTCCATTTAAGGAGAGGCCTACTGGATTCAAAAAAATTAAAATTCTCCATCTTTAAAAAGAATCAAATGAAAAACAATTAAAATTGGAGTCACATTGTGGGAACCCCTTTTGTTGTGGGATAGATAATAGGAAGTACATTGAGGGAGAAGTTATTGGAAAATCTATTTTTAATTTCAGAATTAGCTGGTAAACATGGGTTCTAAGGTTTATTAGCTGCCTATTTTAATAGAGTGAAAAAGATATCCTCTTGATGAGATCACAAGTCAATCATTTGGTTTTGTGGCTTTTCAATTAGAGAAATTTATTCCGCAGTCTCTATCAGTCTTTCAATAGAAGATCTGTGAGCCTTGTGGTATACTTTACATCCCCAAATAGGCCAAAATTAATAATGAAATAAATCCTGAACTATTAATAACCCATAAGTCATGCATATATTCAAAATTCATCATTTTTTATTTCAGAAAATATGAATAACTTTTTTTTGAGTACATAAGTCCATAGATTTAAGGCCAGATTTGAATTCTACACAAAATTTCACCTAGGGTAGCTCCATGGAGTGAATAAGCTGAAATTAACTCTATGAGATGGTAATATGGAAAATACTTCAAAACCACATCATCAATACCACATAAAAGAATTGTGAAATTTTGTGTTTTTCTCAATTTCACACCAAAATAATGGGAATGTGAGAAATACCATGTTACATATACATAGAGATTAGTTTTATGCATGTTTTTGGCACTTAAATTTATGGTATTATTACAAACATTTTTGGTGCACCCAAAGTGGATATCAGTCTTTAAGCCTGAATTACTATTTTTGATGTGAAAATAGCTAAGGGGGACAAAAAACATCAAAGACAGCCAGGGTACCCAGCTTCTGAGGCCTCTGAGGTGTGGATAGCTCTAAAGCTTGAATCAATGGCTGATCATGGCCCAATTAGTATACTAAAACCTTTTGGGAACTTGGTTATCCAGTTAAAATCTCATTAAATCAGAGAATTTCAAATAAACTGTTATTTTGATGTGAAAAGGAGTCAAAGAGAAACTTAGACTCCTGTAACTATGTCAATTCTTGATAATTTCCCATTGATGAACCTTAAAATAGTCGTTAAAACCCTTGTTGGACTGGTACACATTGATTTACCTCATAGCAACCCGCTATAATGTGCTAGTTGCAATTCTACATAGAAATGAGGTAAAAACTTCAAAAATTCATCAAAAATACCATTCTTAATAAATCCTCCTTAAACCTTCAGTATCAAGGGATAATGGTATTACCCATGAAGAAACCAAAAGTAACTACATCCATATAAGTAAAATTCAAAGTTTTACTTACAGTCCATTTTTGATGATTTCACATGAAACACTGAATCTTCAAAAATTCACAGAAAATACAACCTGTGATGAAATTTCCAATAGCATTTATTAAATTGATAAATTAATGTTTATTTTGAAATAAAAGAAGATTTACAGTTATCAATCCTTTTATTCTTAACCATAAATGGGTTGATAGTCATGTAAAAGCAGTAATTAAGTAATCATGATAATCTTACATGACAACAGATGATGCAATCAATAATCCAAAAAGTATCATTGCTTTCTCACTAAATAAATTATTTAGTTTTCCCCGTTGCATTCCTCTGTGAGCTGTTGTTGACTTAAAAGAGGCCTCCTCTTGCTGTTTTCCCCAAATAATCTTATTATACAATTACATCTTTATTACCAACAAGTAAGTATTAGTTAAAAATTCTCCAAAGTGTTTTCTTCTTTCATAATAAAACAGAAATACATTAAATCATAGAAATAAACTGTAATTTCTTGTAATACTGTTATAAATGAATTTTTGATCCTTTAAGTACACAATTTATCCATCAAATCTCTCTCCCAACTCTTTCCAAGGTTCATTCAAGTATTGGGGAGTAATTTTAATTAATTATTAAAGTTTTTCCCTAGTATTTGTTTTCTTAAAGAATTATATTTATAATTATTCTTGTAAAAGATAATTTTATTATTTCAATAAGGAAGTTTAATTATTAAATACTTCTTGTAATTGATTCTTGTAGACAATTACTGCTTACTGTTATAATCACTAGTAGTGTATAACAAGTAAAATAAATAAATAATTAATTATTTAATTGTGGTTATGATAGATTTTTATTATTATATTTCATAAGAAAAATCATGGTACTGTTTATCAATATTAATATTAATCAACAGTCTCATAGACACATCTTACATTTGGGGGCCTGGCCATGTTTTTTGAACCTTGTACCCTTAATTAATATATTTTTAGGATCTAAAATATATTAATTTAATAATTTTTTTCTTTCAACTCAAAGTTAAAATTATTCTTATTTTTGAAATTTTCTTTAAAATCTTTGATATTGAGGAATTTGGTTTAATTTTATACTGTTTTACATGTGGCTTTTTCACATTCAAAAACTTATAAAATCATTCTTTGAGTTACTCTGAATTTCTTTTGATTGAAAATCTCAAATTTTGATTTTTTTTAATATATAAAAAATAATAAAATTATATAAGATCTCAAAAGATTAAAAAGTATAAAAAATAATTTTTCTTTTAACAATTTTTCTCTAGTGCATTGCAGCTGGTAACAAGATCAGTAAGAGATATATTACCAGTCTAGAATCTGAAGGCAGTATTTAAGTGCAAATTGCTAAAAGAAGCACTTCATTCAAAGCAGAAATATCAAAAAAACACCAAAAGGTGTGTGTTTTCTGTATTTATTCTTTGTTTTCTCTTAAAGTGATGTGAAAATGATGCATACCAGCAATGGAAGCAGCTATTGAGTCCAGCCAGATGGATGTGTACAGGGAAGAGGAAAGACCAGGTCCAGATCTGGAAAGTCTTCCTCAACAAAGACATGTCTGGAGAATGCCAGAGTTGCCCCCCATTCCCCAAGGTCTGTACCCACAAAATTTGATGTGACCTCTGATACTGAACTTATTCAAGGTAATGTTTTAAGAGCTGAACCATTTCCAAGTGGCAGCCATAGAGATATATCACTCCCAGTACAAAAACTGGTACAGAGAAGCCAAGGAAGAGGAGTGGGAAATATTCCCAAGCCTTTGGCAGGGGGCTATGAACTCCTATCTAAACATCAAGAGCATTCTGCGTCAGGAGAAGACCATAGAACTCTTAGGATTATAGAGACTGTTTTCTTGAAAAGAGAAAGTCAAAAAGATAAAGAATTGGTTTAAGAACAAAAGTTCATTATCCATATACCAAAAGAAAGAGTTTGAAATGTCCCCAGCTTTGGAGAAGAAAGGACCAGTGGCATCAAACAGCTCCAAACCAGCTCCAGAAATGTCCAAGGACAATCCCAAAGGACCTCAGAATAAACAGAGAGGTCCCAAGGACAATCAAGGAAAGGGAAAAGGCAAAGCCAGTTGGCACAGACCTTACCCACAAGGGTATAGGCTCCCCAAATTACAACCTTCAGCCAGGGACAGTGTTTTCATAATGGCCAGAACACTTATGTAACTCACAGCCAAGGAGCAGGAAAGGATGAACAGGACCTTTCCACAGAAATAATTGATGAAGTTAAATTTATTAAATTCAGTATTGATGTAAAACTTGGTAAATTTGATGCAAAATTGAATAAAATAACATCATATATCAATGACTTGAAAAAGAATGACAAAATGCATACTGAATGGTATAAGTTAACAAATGTCAAACTTGGGTCAATTTCCAACACATGTGACAGAATTGAGAGTAAATTTGAAGTAAAAATTGATGAAATAGAGGATATTCTCATTACACACATTAATGACAAACTTACTATTTTGAAAAATCATGTTTTGGAAATAGTTAATAATACCACTCTTTTTGACACACATTTGGAAAGAAGTGACAGTGAAAGACAGAAATTAAAGGATTAAATAATTGCACATTTGGAAAAAAATTCATATGAATCATGAACCAAATTCACATATGCCCAGACATTCTACACCCTTTACTGAAGAAAAGCTTTCTGTGAAATAAAGTATAACCCCTTTTCTAGAAGAAAATATAACCTCTACAAAGATATTCCCAAATTAGAAGAATGGTCAACTTTTTTTGGTGAAGGGGAATATAACCACATTGATTTCATTAGAACAATTGATATGTTTCAAGAAGATTTTCATATACCTAATGAAATGAGAGTGGGAAAACTACACACCTTGTTTACCAGAACCACAAAGAAATGGTATTACAAAATGAGACAAGATCATGTTAAACATCATTGGCTTTGGTGGAAATCTGAAATAATCACCAAATGAGACAATAGTTCTTGGAGATTTAAAATGGAAAATGCTTTTGAAAGTGATATTTTTAACTCAGAAAAGGATGAACCACTTACTTGGTTCCTCAAACAGAAAAACAGTTTATCTGCTTTACACCCAGATATATCTGACTCAATTATTAATATGAAAAAATTCAGAAAATGTGGAGGAGAATTATAATATGCTATCAAGTGCAGCTGTGTAGAACCCTGTTCAACAGAGGAATATATTAATGCAATGGAAGATATCATTTCTAGGACAAGAATTGGTAAAACCTGGACTAGAAAACCTATAGAGTCAAGATTAATCCCAAGGATTTCCACAGACAGGATAGAATACTGGAAAGAACTGTCTTGAAGTGTCATAAATGTGGAAGTACCTCACATTTAGCCAACACCTTTACCAAAAAGGCTGAAATCATTGAAGAGGTTCAGTATGCTGAATAAAAAGAAGAATCTGACCAAAATTCTGCAAGCTCTGAAGACACACTAGTAGAGGACTATCCCATTGAGAGAATTACAGCTTTCTTTGAAGTCACTGAATTCCATACTCACTTGCCACAATATAGTTATGATTGCTATAACCTGATCAATATCCAAGATGCCAGAATGTGTAAGACTAATCCTTCTAAAGGTAAAAGATACACTTCTGGAGCATCTTATATTAAATCAATCCTGATGAATGATGTTGAAGACAAAGTAAACTTGGAGTCAGGAGCATTTTGCACTTGTATAGGCAAACATTACCTTCAAGTCATACTAACTGAATGAAAAAACCATCTATTTCCAATAGAAGGTGTGAAATTTAGTAGTGCCAGTAATAATATGTACCCTTTGGGCATATTGGACACTAATATTGTATATCTACACCCTGCAGGAAGTTTAAGAATGAAGAAAGGGATAATAGTAATTGACAATTGTACATCTCAATATATCATTATTGGATATTATGATTGATATATATATTGTATTGACATTAATAACCATAAAGACAGATATTTTACAATTGGCAAAAACAAAAGACAAAAATTGGCTTTTTCCAAAATGCCCAAACGAATACTAATAGTATCTTGTAATAAAGATACTCATAAGGAGTAATTTGTGAATAAACAACTTATTGAAGCACTGATTAATCCATAATTATCAACAAAATGAGGCATGAGCTTGTTGCTGTGTTGTACACATATAAAAATGCATTTGCCTCAGACAATGAACCATTAGGTGCTATTAAAGGACATGAATTTGACATTACTCTTAACATTGACAGACCATATCCTCCAGTACTTAGAAGACAAGCTTATCCAACAAGGCCCAGAGCTAGAGAAGCCTTGGAAAAACATATCCAAGAGTTGATACAGCTTGGTGTACGAAGAAAATTAGGCCATAATGAGGAAGTTGAAGTGAAAACTCCTGTTATCATTGCTTGGAATAATGACAAATCAAGGATGGTTGGAGATTTTAGAGAATTGAATACCTAAACAGTCCCAGATAGGTATTCAACTCCCATAATGGAAGAAACTTTGACCCAATTGTCTAAAGCCAAGTATATAACATCCATGGATGCATTGAAAGGCTTTAATCAAAATGTTTTGATTCCTAAAACTAATAAATTACTTAGAATTATCACTCACTGTGGTATTTATGAGTATCTTAGAATGCAATTTGGTATCAAAAATGATTGATTTCATTATTGAAGAATGATTAATACCATCCTCCCCACAGAATCATCTAAAGGATGGCTCATTATTTATATTGATTATATAGTTATATGTTCAGACTCGTGGTCTTTACACCTTGAAATACTTGCAAGAGTACTTGAAAAAGTTGCATGAGCAAATATGAAGATTCCACCCAAGAAATGAAACTTTGTTTTTTAAGAACTTAAAGCAGGATATCAAAATAGAAGCTTACTTACTATTTTCTCATGATTTAATGGTATATCAGCTTGCTAACAAGGATCCCAAATATTTTGAAAGTTTTTATATTGATTTGGTTATTATAATTTATATACCAGAAAAGAAAGGCACACAAAAATCAAAAATGGGACTTTTGATAGTTTTTGTCAATAATATAAAAACTTGAAAACTCTTTGGGCACCTTCTTACATATTTCATCTACCATTAAATCATGAGAAGATAGTAATTACACTTCTATTTTAATATTAAAAATTTAAACCTTTACTAAAATTCACATAGATTACAACATTTGAAGAAATTCCAAATAACTCTCACAATTCTGCCTTCCAGAACTCCACAAAGGGAACTCCTGCCAAAAAGTCCATTAATCAAGTTGAAATACCAGTTATTGCTGCACAGTTGTTGATCACATTCTATAATATGACCATAGGATTGAGAACTTTGATAGAGAAAAAATATTTTGAAATAAAGGAGTATTTAAAGTCTAAGATTCTCTAATTATCAACCATAAAAGGGTTGGATGCCACATTAAATAGCTTAGATTGGTAGATTTGATAATTTTAATTGGATACAAGTGATGGAATCAACATACCACATAATGTAAGTGGTTTCTCACTCTCTAGTTTACCAATTTTCTCCATGGAATTCCTATGCAGCAGATGTAGACCTCAAAGAAGCCCCCAAATTCTTTTTCCAAAAATAATCCCATCATTCAGTTAAATTATTAATTAATTAATACTACCAAAGAAATCATGGGTAATTGAATTATTCTTAGTATTTTTAATTTTCTGAATGAGTCCGTCAATACTTTCCCATTTCATCTATTTCTAGAGAACCAAAACTGATAAGATATCCTAGTTACTTAAAGCTTGAATATAGGGAACAATAAAAGCCACTTTAATGGATTAAATCTTTACAAGTTGATGTTATAATTCATGGAAAATATGAATTAGGCCCATTTATCCTTTGAATAATGATACAAATGAATGTTTGAATGCATAAAGATGGTGTAAGAATGAGTCATAGATAATGTTTTCTATTGATCCTTTATTTGGGTAACATCTCTAGCTAGAGGATTGGAAAAGGATAATTTTTGAAATAGCTTTCCTCTTATAAGCTGATACACTTTATTTCAATATTTCAAAAAATAAAGCTTATTGGATGTTGATTTTTGAAGCACAGCTATGGGGTGATCTATTAATACCCACTTGGATATCAGAAATTTAACAAAAATCTATAAAAAACTCAATTAACATCTTTTATCGTGTTCAAGGAATAAAATTTGTTAATCAAGTTAAATTGAATGCTTAGATTGAAACCTATTTTTACCTCATGAACTACACAATTCGCATTAAAATGGATTCGAGGGTATTAGGTAAACTACAAATCCAAGTGTATTTGTAAAATGAAATGGTAATACGGCTTTCATTGGATTTGAGTTTTTCTTTCGAAGTCCATTCATGTATGGATATCGCAAAAATATATGTTTTATTTTCTCTTCGGAAGACCAAAGTGTAAACTTCTATTTTAACAGATGCTCCTGTAGATAACCTTTGAAGCTTATTGGAGGAAAAATAATCAACATTTTTATTTCTTGTATATCATATTCTAATTTACCACAAAAGGGGCTAATGTTGACTTCAGGAGCTTTAAATTCAACAGAAAAGAGAGTCATTCTGAGAAAGTCTTAATGTTTTGATTAATTCATAATTGGAATGTGAAAGAGAGAAAAATATTTACTTTGCTCGCAGTTGTGTAACCTTTTCTAGAGTCATTTAAAGATTTTCTTCTTTTTTATCATGTATAATT
This sequence comes from Austropuccinia psidii, assembly GCA_023105745.1. NCBI lineage: Eukaryota > Fungi > Basidiomycota > Pucciniomycetes > Pucciniales > Sphaerophragmiaceae > Austropuccinia > Austropuccinia psidii. The sequence goes on along the minus strand of JALGQZ010000009.1, from coordinate 4,151,412 downwards.
TCCAGATGACACATTTTCCTCAAAAATAATCTGATCATATTTTGGACAAATTTCAAACCTTAAATTTATAGATATTATATGCTTATTTTTTCATGTGTATATCTCCAGTAGCCATCCACTAATAAAGATCGCAACACGATGTGAAATAGAATTATGTATTTTACTACGTGTAGGTTTGGCTTTGACTTTTGGAAAGAGACAAAGGATAACCTATCAATTGAATATGAAAGATTTATTGAGACTTCAATATCTATTTAAGGATTCTTTTGAGGGAACCTCTTTACATTTAGGGGACGACCTTTTTTGGGGTCAAAAGACAAAGAACACTATTTCTCAGAAATAGGAGTTTGTAAATATTATACAGTGGCTTTCTTATTTTACCGAGTGAAGGAGTCGAACCTCCGTTCTCTGCTTTTATTTTGGATACATGTACATTGCCATATATTCAAGCTTCAGGCGGTCGTTCTACCGTTGAACTAACTCGGTATGATATTATTCTCCCAAAAATATATCAAATTATACTTAGGAAACCACTCTTTAAAAGGTGTGGAAAATAAAACCTAGCAACTATCTGGCAATGGGAACTTACTCCACCTTTATTCTTTGATAAATAGCTTAAGTTTCATAGCTCTTTTAACTTCCCAGACGCCGTTTTGAAAAAGCTTTGGAAAATTGAACCAAATTTTTTTCACAATCTTGCTTCTTCTGGAATATTCTGAGTGATATTTTATCTTTATTTTTTTGTACACCACAGTAAATTATAATATCTAGATCAATAAATTTCACAAAAACACCCATTTCTTCCTTGCGGTAGTACCGTATTTCCCACGGAGTTTGGTCATATTTTTTACATAAGAGAGACTTTTTCCCTCATTAAATCAATTAACGCTAAGGAATATTAGGATATTGGTATTATTGATTCTTTTTGATATTTTATATTTATTATTCTATCATTATCAAATTCTGGAAAATTGAACCTCATGAAAAGCAGCGTTCATTCTGCTAGTTTTATGGAAGTATTTGGATCTTTTAGGAAACTTATCCCGGGTTTTACAATTGACCCATACGAATATTTTGAACTCTCGTAAGTAATTTCTTTCTATTCTTACTTAGAATGAACTGAATCATTTTTGAACTGGTGGATTGCTTCAAATAAAGTACAATTTCTTAATAGTATTGTTTGGCATAGAGGTAAATATTTCATTTCTATCACTCAGATAGTTTTCTTTTCAATACTCCGGATTCAAAATATTTATGACTCAGTGGTGTTTCACTAAAAAGACATTCAGTTGAGGATGAAAACCAATAATTTAATGAATATTTTTTTCTGATCATGTGGAAAAAGAAAAAAAGAAAAAACAGAAGACAACGTGATCCGCACACGCATCTTGTTTTTTACTAAAAAAGATTCCTTCATTTGTGATCAAGAAGAAATGATTTGAAGAAATTATTTCGAATTAAATTCCTCGTTTCCTCCAGATGGGTGATAGTTATGAATTTTGTCACAGCCCCGGAAATCAAAATCTCTCTTCAATATATAATATCTTTTCCAAAAATCTTTTTATTATTTAGAACTAATACATGAGAACTTTGGAATTCAAGCTTAAATTGCAAGAGCTCACAACTTAACTTATTTGGGGATCTTTAGATGTTCCATAAAGCTGTGAGTTGAAATAACTCTATCGAAATGATTCTTTTGTTAACTTTCCTCCAATTAAGTTCAGTTCAGTTTACAGAGCATATTCCCTTTTCAGAAACCTTAAATCCAAGTAGGAATACTCTAAGATATTCCCCAAATGCTACAATAAAGAAGCAAATTTTTAATTTGATTCCTATTTAGAAAGAGATGGTTACATTATAGCTTTAAAGTCCTAATCGAAAAATCGATTGAAATATAATAATTTCTCTGTTAAAAAGATCTTCCCTCCTTTATTTATTTACATATGAAGTGAGTCCATTATCATCATAAAAAACTAATATTCATTATTATAAACTGTAATTAGCACAATGACACATAATTCTTGCAAAATGCTTAAATTACTTGTTTTTATCTCTTCAGGATTCTTCAAAGAGGGACTATAGCATAATAATAAGGTCACTCATATTATTCTTTTATCAAATTAAGTAGATAAACCTCACACCCAAAGAAAGTGTGTTTTTTGAATGTGATTGTCAATCTGATCAAATTTCTATAATGGTTAATTTCGCTTGTTTTCAATTAGGTATCAATAGAAATATAAGAATTCAGCAAATTTTTCTAAAGAATATTTCAGAATGATGAATCAAATTAGGAAATGTAAAAAAATAATCATGAATGATGAAATATCACCATGGTCATCAAGCTAGGTTTAATAAAAAATTTGTGAAATCAATTTCAAAGATTTTTATGAAATAATTACAACAAAGTTCATTGAGCACATCATTCAAGTTTAACTTCCTGAATGTAATGACTCACCTCAATCAAAATTTGAGCCTAAACAAGAAGTTTGAGTGTAATTCCTAATTATTATGTAATGCACACCTCAATATAGAAATTTAATTAAAATAAAACTATCCTTAATATCAAAAATAAACAAAATATGAGTAGAAAATTAAGGTTTTAGATTATAGAAGATAGAAAACATTGATTAAGTGAGTGAAAATATATTCCCCAACAACAGTATGATATAATCAGATTTTTCATGGTATTTTTGATATAAATTATATAGTCATTCAAGATTAATTCCAATTGAGTGGTTTTTTTATTTTGTAGCTGGTGGATATATTGGATTTTAGCCAATATGAAGAGGAATACCTTTTGGGTGATAATAAGAATGAGGTTATTTTTATCATGGAAAGGAGGTTTAAGAATGATTCAATATCATATTTTGTCAAAATGGAAACCCTTTTTTGTCTCAAATATCAAATTAATTACCAGATTTGAGGAAGAAGGGAAAAAGTGAAATATACTAGGTTAATTTTTTATTGGGACAAATTTCTTTTGAACCTGGTATTCAAAGGAAATTTCCCAAATGTTCCCCAATTGTTAATGAAGGAAATGATATATTTTGATTGTTATTTGATTTCTGAAAGGCTTAGGGAAAAAGAGTGTGAGCCTTGAGGTATATTCTACATACCCAAATAGGCCCCAACTATCTTCAAAATAAATTCTGAACTATGCATGAACTATAAGTCATGCATAAATTCAAAATTCCTTATTTTTTATTGCAGAAAAGATGAATAATGTTTTTGTGAGTATGTAAATCCATGAATTTAAGGCTATATTTGGATTCTACACAGAAATTCACCTAGGGTAGCTCCATAGAGTGAATAAGCTTAAATTAACTCCAAGAGGTGATAATATGGAAAATACTTCAATACCACATAAAAGAATTGTGAATTTTTTTTCTCAGTTTAACTACAAAATAATGGAGATTTGAGGAATACTATGTTACATATACACCAAAAATAGTGTTATGCATGTTTGCGGAACTTAATATTATGGTATTCCTACATACAATTTTGATACACCAATAGTGGATATCAGTATTTAAGCCTGAAATTCTATTTTTGACGTGAAAATAGCTAAGGAGGACAAAAGACATCAAAAAGAGTCAGGGTACCCAACTTCTGAGGCCTCTTGGGTGTGGATAGCTCTAAAGCTTGGATGCATGGCTGATCTTGGCCCAGTTAGTATGCTAAAACCTTTTGGGAACCTAGTTACCAAGTTAAAATCTCATTAAATCATAAGAAAATTGCAAATAAGGTACTATTTTGACGTGACAGAGAGCTAAAGAGAAACTTAGACTCCTGTAACCATGTCAATTCTTAATGATTTTCCATGGATAAGCCCCAAAAGAGCAATTGATACACTCTTTGGACTAGTATCCATTGATTCACCTCATAGCAACCTGCAATATAGTGTTATTTGCAATTCTATGTAGAAATGAGGGAAACCCCTCAAAAATTCATTAAAAATACAATTCTTAATGAATACTTCTCAACCCTTCAGGACCTATGGATAAAAGTATGATTTATAAATAAAGCAAAAAGAATTACATTTTCATAAGTAAAATTCAAAGTTTTACATACAGTCCATCTTTGATAATTCCACTTGAAATACTGAATCTTCAAAGATTCACAGAAAATAAAACCTGTGATGAAATTTCCAATAAAATTGATAACATTGAGAAATTCATGTTTATTTTTAAATAAAATAATATTTACAGTTATTACTCCTTTTATTCTTAACCATATTTGGGTTGGTAGTCATGTAAAAGAATTAATTATGTAATTATGATAATCTTACATGACAACATATGATGCAATCATTAATAAAAAAGTATTATTGTTTTCTCACTCATTGGGTTTTTAGCTTGCTCCATGGAGCACCTCTGAAAGCTGTCTTTGACTTAAAAGAGGCATCCTCTTTCTGTTTTCTCCAAAATCATCTTATTATCCAATTATATCTTTGTTACCAACAAGTAAGTATTAGTTAAATCTTTTATTAAGTGTGTTGATTCTTTTAGAATAAATCAGAAAGACGTGAAATCATAGAAATCAACTATATATTGCTGTAATCTTGTTAGAAATCCATTTTGATCCCTTAAATCCACAATTTATCTGTCAAATCTCCCTACCCTATTCTTTTTAAGGTTCATTGGAAATATAGTGAGTTATTTATTATTAATTCTTAAAACATTTTCTCTAGTAATAGTTTTATTCAATAATTATACTTATAATTATTTTTCCAAAAGATAAGTATATGTTAAAATAATCCTATTATTTTAATAAAAAAGTTTTATTATTAAATATTTCTTGTAATTGATCCTATTAGACAATTACTGCTTACTGTTATAATCACTAGTAGTGTATGACAAGTAAAATAAATAATTAACGAATGAATTATTCTCTTGTGGTTATAATAATTTTTATTATTATATTTCATAAGAACAGTAATAATACTGTTGCTTAATAGTAATATTATCATAAGTTTCATAGACACTTTCTTGTAATTGATTCTAGTAGACAATTACTGCTTACTGTTATAATCACTAGTAGTGTATGACAAGTAAAATAAATAATTAACTAATGAATTATTTTATTGTGTTTATAATAGTTTTTATTATTATATTTCCTAAGAACAGTCATAATACTGTTTATTAATAGTAATATTATCATAAGCTTCATAGACACATCTTACAAAGAGATTATTAAACATATTTATTTTGTTATTTTTCTTTGAGTTGAAGAAATTGATTTTGAGAAATTAATTAAAGAGAAAAGCTTTTATTGAGATATTTTTAAGGTTGCAAATATTAAAGTCTGAGGGAAGGAACTTGAGAAAAAAGAGGTATAGAAAGCACGAAATGAAAAGAGATGGGGAAATAGTGTAGTTGAATCCTGATAAATGTGAAGTTTAATATTTCATGGTTAATTGATTCATTTTTATTTCAAATTCCTTGGTTTTTTTCTTGAGGAAGTTCTTTGAATGAAGGCTTATTCAGGATTTCCAAATGTTACATAAATAAATTTATTATGTGATTTATTTATGAATATTGAGAATATGGCTTGTCAGATTCCAAAATGATAATAAAAAGTGAGATCCAATTATGAAGAAGGTTGGAATCTGGGTTGGACGTAGGTTGGACCTGCTACCCCCACCTGTAGGGATAGTTTTTTTGATGATGATTGTGCTACAATCTTTTTTCTGCTAGGGAATTTGAACTTTTGAGATATTACCACATATTCAAGAATCTCAAATTAAATATGATGAAGCTTATCAAAATGATGAAAATTCAAATTCAGATAGTATAAACAATGAAAATTAGTAAAAATCTTGTAAAAAGCCATTAATTCTTAATTATCCCAGAAGCCCATGGGTAAACATGTGCAATATGACACACCATTAAAGTGTCATAAATGTGGGAGCACCTCACATTTAGCCAACAATTGCATCAAAAAGTATAAAATCAATGAAGTTCAAGTCATTGAAGACGCTCAGTGTTCTGAAGAGAAAGAAGACTCTGACCAAGATTCTGCAGTCTCTGAAGACACACCAGTAGAGGACTATTCTAATGAGAACAATATAGCTTTCTTTGAAGTCACTGAAGTCTATACTCACTTGCCACAGTATAGTGAATATTGCTATAACCTTATCAATATACAGGATGCTAGAATGTGTAAGACTAAACCTGCCAGAGGCAAAGGATACACTTCTGAAGCCTCTTGTATTACATCAGTTCTGATGAATTATGTTGGAGCCAAAGTCAATTTGGACACAGGGGAATTTTGAACTTGTATAAGCAAAGGCTGCCTTCAAATAATACTCCCTGAATGGAAGAACCATCTATTACCAGTAGAAGGTGTGCAGTTTAGTATTGCCAGTAATAATATGTACCCTTTGGGCATATTGGACACTAATCTTGTGTTTCAACCCCCTGCAGGAAGTGTAAGAATGAAGACAGAGATAGTGGTAATTGATAATTGTACATCTCAAAATATCATTCTTGGAAATGATCATTTGAATATTTATGTTGTTGAAATCAATAAACATAAGGACAGATATCTTACAATTTGAGAAAATAAAAGACAACAATTTTCTTCTTCCAAGATGCCCAAACAAATGTCGAAAGCATCTTCAAATAAAGATATTAATAAGGAGTAATTTGTGAATAATCAACTTATTGAAGCACCCATTAATTCATAATTATCACCAAAAATGAGGCATGAGCTTGTTGATGTGTTGTACACATATAAACATGCATTTGCCTCATACAATGAAACATTAGGTGCTATCAAAGGAAATAAAGTTGACATCAATCTCAATATTGACAGATCATATCCTCCAGTACTTAGAATACCAGCTTATCCAACAAGTCCCAGAGCTAAAGAAGCCTTGGAAAAACATATCCAAGAGTTGATACAGCTTGGTGTACTAAGAAAAGTAGGCCATAATGAGGAAGTTGAAGTGACAACTACTGTTATTATTGCTTGGAATAATGACAAATCAAGGATGGTTGGAGATTTTAGAGCATTGAATACCTACACAGTCCCAGATAGGTATTCAACTCCCATAATGCAAGAAACTTTGACCCAATTGTCTAAAGCCAAGTATATAACATCCATGGATGCATTGAAAGGCTTTAATCAAAATGTTTTGATTCCCAAAACTAATAAATTACTTAGAATTATCACTCACTGTGGTATTTATCAGTATCTTAGATTTCCATTTGGTATCAAAAATGATTGATTTCATTATTGAAGAATGATTAATACCATCTTCCCCACAGAATCATCTGAAGGATTGCTCATTATTTCTATTGATTATATAATTATGTGTTCAGACTCATGGTCTTTGCACCATGAAAGACTTGCAAGAGGACTTGACAATGCATACCTATTCAAAAAATTCAATTTTCACTATTTGAAAAATTCTTCTTTGAATTCTAATTTTTGAACCACAAAATGAAAACCCAAAAATCCGAATAAAAAATTATGAAAAAAGTATCCATTCAAATTTTTCAACCTCAAAATTAAAATTCAAAACAAAAATCTTGAATTTTGGCTGAAAAAATGATTTATGAATATAATTCATTAATTAAAAGAAGTGAAAAATGCTATTCATGGCATCAACCACAGAATAACCATTCCATAAATGGTATTAAAAATATTTTTATGACATCAACAATGGCACAAATAATTCCATTTATGCCATTTATGGAACCAACAATGCGATAAATTGGGCTTTTACCAACCTAGGTATTTTTTAGCTAAACTTCAATTAGAAAACACACCTTATTTTTTTTACTAAAGAATTACATAATTTTACCAATTTATAGCAGATCCACATAAGTGAAGACATGTTTTTTCCAAATTACTTGCATGAGTTTACCAATAATTCAGATTAATTATGAGGATTTATAGCTTATTGGAATTAATTGAAATGAATTTCAATAAATTGAAGGTAATTGAAATTAATTGAAATCAATGGAACTTAATAACCAATATTTCAAGCTAATTGAAACCAACAAAATTGATGAGCATTAGTTGAGACTAGTAGAAATTAATTAGAATTGTTCAATATTTAACATGAATTACAATAATTTTAAATAACTTCAAATAAATAGAACTTGACAGAAATTATTGCAAGCTAATTGAAAGTAATAAAAAGGATGAGCGTTACTTAAATTGGTGAAAATTAAATAAAACAGCCAACAATCAATGAAAATCAAAATTAATTAATTAATTAAAATTAATCAAAATTAATTAAAATTAATAAAAATTAATTAAAATTAATAAAAATGAATTAAAATTAATTAAAATTAATTAAAATTAATTAAAATGAATTAAAATGAATTAAAATTAATTAAAATTAATTAAAATTAATTAAAATTAATTAAAATGAATTAAAATGAATTAAAATTAATTAAAATTAATTGAAATCAATTAAAATTAATTAAAATTAATTAAAATGAATTAAAATTAATTAAAATTAATTAAAATTAATTAAAATGAATTAAAATTAATTAAAATTAATTAAAATTAATTAAAATTAATTAAAATTAATTAAAATTAATTAAAATTAATTAAAATTAATTAAAATTAATTAAAATTAATTAAAATTAATTAAAATTAATTAAAATTAATTAAAATTAATTAAAATTAATTAAAATTAATTAAAATTAATTAAAATTAATTAAAATTAATTAAAATTAATTAAAATTAATTAAAATTAATTAAAATTAATTAAAATTAATTAAAATTAATTAAAATTAATTAAAATTAATTAAAATTAATTAAAATTAATTAAAATTAATTAAAATTAATTAAAATTAATTAAAATTAATTAAAATTAATTAAAATTAATTAAAATTAATTAAAATTAATTAAAATTAATTAAAATTAATTAAAATTAATTAAAATTAATTAAAATTAATTAAAATTAATTAAAATTAATTAAAATTAATTAAAATTAATTAAAATTAATTAAAATTAATTAAAATTAATTAAAATTAATTAAAATTAATTAAAATTAATTAAAATTAATTAAAATTAATTAAAATTAATTAAAATTAATTAAAATTAATTAAAATTAATTAAAATTAATTAAAATTAATTAAAATTAATTAAAATTAATTAAAATTAATTAAAATTAATTAAAATTAATTAAAATTAATTAAAATTAATTAAAATTAATTAAAATTAATTAAAATTAATTAAAATTAATTAAAATTAATTAAAATTAATTAAAATTAATTAAAATTAATTAAAATTAATTAAAATTAATTAAAATTAATTAAAATTAATTAAAATTAATTAAAATTAATTAAAATTAATTAAAATTAATTAAAATTAATTAAAATTAATTAAAATTAATTAAAATTAATTAAAATTAATTAAAATTAATTAAAATTAATTAAAATTAATTAAAATTAATTAAAATTAATTAAAATTAATTAAAATTAATTAAAATTAATTAAAATTAATTAAAATTAATTAAAATTAATTAAAATTAATTAAAATTAATTAAAATTAATTAAAATTAATTAAAATTAATTAAAATTAATTAAAATTAATTAAAATTAATTAAAATTAATTAAAATTAATTAAAATTAATTAAAATTAATTAAAATTAATTAAAATTAATTAAAATTAATTAAAATTAATTAAAATTAATTAAAATTAATTAAAATTAATTAAAATTAATTAAAATTAATTAAAATTAATTAAAATTAATTAAAATTAATTAAAATTAATTAAAATTAATTAAAATTAATTAAAATTAATTAAAATTAATTAAAATTAATTAAAATTAATTAAAATTAATTAAAATTAATTAAAATTAATTAAAATTAATTAAAATTAATTAAAATTAATTAAAATTAATTAAAATTAATTAAAATTAATTAAAATTAATTAAAAATTAATTAAAATTAATTAAAATTAATTAAAATTAATTAAAATTAATTAAAATTAATTAAAATTAATTAAAATTAATTAAAATTAATTAAAATTAATTAAAATTAATTAAAATTAATTAAAATTAATTAAAATTAATTAAAATTAATTAAAATTAATTAAAATTAATTAAAATTAATTAAAATTAATTAAAATTAATTAAAATTAATTAAAATTAATTAAAATTAATTAAAATTAATTAAAATTAATTAAAATTAATTAAAATTAATTAAAATTAATTAAAATTAATTAAAATTAATTAAAATTAATTAAAATTAATTAAAATTAATTAAAATTAATTAAAATTAATTAAAATTAATTAAAATTAATTAAAATTAATTAAAATTAATTAAAATTAATTAAAATTAATTAAAATTAATTAAAATTAATTAAAATTAATTAAAATTAATTAAAATTAATTAAAATTAATTAAAATTAATTAAAATTAATTAAAATTAATTAAAATTAATTAAAATTAATTAAAATTAATTAAAATTAATTAAAATTAATTAAAATTAATTAAAATTAATTAAAATTAATTAAAATTAATTAAAATTAATTAAAATTAATTAAAATTAATTAAAATTAATTAAAATTAATTAAAATTAATTAAAATTAATTAAAATTAATTAAAATTAATTAAAATTAATTAAAATTAATTAAAATTAATTAAAATTAATTAAAATTAATTAAAATTAATTAAAATTAATTAAAATTAATTAAAATTAATTAAAATTAATTAAAATTAATTAAAATTAATTAAAATTAATTAAAATTAATTAAAATTAATTAAAATTAATTAAAATTAATTAAAATTAATTAAAATTAATTAAAATTAATTAAAATTAATTAAAATTAATTAAAATTAATTAAAATTAATTAAAATTAATTAAAATTAATTAAAATTAATTAAAATTAATTAAAATTAATTAAAATTAATTAAAATTAATTAAAATTAATTAAAATTAATTAAAATTAATTAAAATTAATTAAAATTAATTAAAATTAATTAAAATTAATTAAAATTAATTAAAATTAATTAAAATTAATTAAAATTAATTAAAATTAATTAAAATTAATTAAAATTAATTAAAATTAATTAAAATTAATTAAAATTAATTAAAATTAATTAAAATTAATTAAAATTAATTAAAATTAATTAAAATTAATTAAAATTAATTAAAATTAATTAAAATTAATTAAAATTAATTAAAATTAATTAAAATTAATTAAAATTAATTAAAATTAATTAAAATTAATTAAAATTAATTAAAATTAATTAAAATTAATTAAAATTAATTAAAATTAATTAAAATTAATTAAAATTAATTAAAATTAATTAAAATTAATTAAAATTAATTAAAATTAATTAAAATTAATTAAAATTAATTAAAATTAATTAAAATTAATTAAAATTAATTAAAATTAATTAAAATTAATTAAAATTAATTAAAATTAATTAAAATTAATTAAAATTAATTAAAATTAATTAAAATTAATTAAAATTAATTAAAATTAATTAAAATTAATTAAAATTAATTAAAATTAATTAAAATTAATTAAAATTAATTAAAATTAATTAAAATTAATTAAAATTAATTAAAATTAATTAAAATTAATTAAAATTAATTAAAATTAATTAAAATTAATTAAAATTAATTAAAATTAATTAAAATTAATTAAAATTAATTAAAATTAATTAAAATTAATGAAAATTAATTAAAATTAATTAAAATTAATTAAAATTAATGAAAATTAATTAAAATTAATGAAAATTAATTAAAATTAATGAAAATTAATTAAAATTAATTAAAATTAATTAAAATTAATTAAAATTAATTAAAATTAATTAAAATTAATTAAAATTAATTAAAATTAATTAAAATTAATTAAAATTAATTAAAATTAATGAAAATTAATTAAAATTAATGAAAATTAATTAAAATTAATGAAAATTAATTAAAATTAATTAAAATTAATTAAAATTAATTAAAATTAATTAAAATTAATTAAAATTAATTAAAATTAATTAAAATTAATTAAAATTAATTAAAATTAATTAAAATTAATTAAAATTAATTAAAATTAATTAAAATTAATTAAAATTAATTAAAATTAATTAAAATTAATTAAAATTAATTAAAATTAATTAAAATTAATTAAAATTAATTAAAATTAATTAAAATTAATTAAAATTAATTAAAATTAATTAAAATTAATTAAAATTAATTAAAATTAATTAAAATTAATTAAAATTAATTAAAATTAATTAAAATTAATTAAAATTAATTAAAATTAATTAAAATTAATTAAAATTAATTAAAATTAATTAAAATTAATTAAAATTAATTAAAATTAATTAAAATTAATTAAAATTCATTAAAATTAATTAAAATTAATTAAAATTAATTAAAATTAATTAAAATTAATTAAAATTAATTAAAATTAATTAAAATTAATTAAAATTAATTAAACTTAATTAAAATTAATTAAAATTAATTAAAATTAATTAAAATTAATTAAAATTAGGGGGTGTCAAAGTCACCAAATCCCGCCTTAAAATAACACGGGATTTGGAACCCAAATCCCAACACTAAATCCCAGGTTTTTTATGTATAAATCCCATGGTATTTTAACTGAGTCCCCTGGTATTTTGACCAAATCCCATTCATCTGGGATTTCAGCTTGAAACCTAACCGAAATGAGTACTCACAATTCATACCTGTACAACATGTTCTTCTGAACTCCATTTTGGACAATCTGACCGAACAGCTGATAGTCCATTTATACTTCATCATCCATATAATAATGCCTCGATCCAAAGCAAGACAAATCAAGACAGACATGAAGATCACCTCTGGCCTGCCTCATCCATCAGGTCACTTAATACGTACAGATTATTTAACAATAATTAATTGGCTTTCAGTCAAGTCCAATTTCGAGTCATGTTTTGGTACTAGCGGTTCAACAACTATTGGAAGACCTCCGTCCTCAAAGAAGCATGGGTTTCAGCTTATGGCCATTGAGGTCAACAAAAAATCACGAAATCGCCTAAACCTTAGTTCAAGCAGCATCCGAGATCGATGCCGAACATATAAAAAGAAATATATGGCAGCCAAAAAATTCGAAAACTTAACTGGGGCTGGAATAACGGAAGAAGATGAGAGTAAAGGAATAAAATCCATGAGTGAAAAGCTGGAAAGTATGTGTCCTTGCTATGCAGAAATGGATGTGCTCTTTGGCCACAAGCCCAATGTCACTCCCATTGCAAGCTATGATTCGCAAGAAAAAGACAGTCTCAATGGTGATGATGATGATGTTTTGCTTGATAAGGTACGCTATGGTCTCTTCCTTTTTATACCTCAGATAATTAAAGCCCATTTGCTTTTCAAAGGAGAAGAATCACTTGGATTCACCTCACAATCTGGATCGTTTGCTTCATAATGAGGATAACTTGGTTCCAGTGGAAAACCTTCAAGATGATTTGGTAAGTACATTTAAGAGTCATATTTATTCACACCAATATTGATTATTTCTCCTTTGATCAGCAAAGTAAATCCATAATGCATTCAGCACAAAAGCGTAATCAAGCCATGACACCCAACTTGAATGACAAGAGTGGTTCTAGGAAAAGGTCGCTGGATATGTTTGCACCTACTTATGCAAATATACTTGAATCACGGAACAAAGGTATGACTTGCAATTATGGATACTATTAAGAATCCTACTGACAAAATTCATGCTTATTAGCCCGTGAAATAAGTGATCATGCACGTTTGGAGTGGGACAGGGAGAGGTGGAATGAAGAGAAAGTGTGCAACATGGAAAAACAACGGTTTGAAGAAGTCAAGCTACAAAAACAAATGGAGTTTGACGAGAAGCAAAATGCAAAGAAACATGAATTTGAAAAAGAAAAGTGGAATCGTGAATTGGAATTGAAGGAAAAGCAATGCCAGATGGATCTCACTATAGCGGCATTGTCATCAAGCAGGCCAATCGGGGAGCTGGAACGCATTCTGGCATTAGTCAATAAAAAATAACTTATTACATATGTGTAATGTGATCAATTTATATATGGTGCTTGTTTAATTATTGATCTTATGTCATGAAATCTAACTCCACTTTATTACCAAAGGGAAATTTCAATTTTTATGCATAATTGACGCACCAACTTGCCATTCCAAGTGCATATGACATTTATTTGCAATTTGCAGCAGATTTGCAAATTTGGGCAAGTTTTGCATTGAGCATTTATATGAAGTCTGTTCAAAAATCAAATTCGATGACAGTTTTTTTCCTTTTTTATGAAAATGTCATTTTATGGTTTGTTGGTAAATTTTTTCATCTTTTTCTATATATTTTTTTAAATTTAATGGTTATTTTTTATTTTGAAGAGTTTCAACTTTCAAATGGGCAAAGACCCTTGTTCAGTTGATTTTTGATTTTTAATTCTTAATTTTTAATTTGCTTTTTAACTTGATTTTTTCCTTTAATTTCCTTTAATTTGTTTTTTTTTTTACTGTTCACCCCTCCTAATTAAAAAAAAAATAACTTTTTTTAAATTTTTTTTTTTTGAATTTCAAATTTTATATTTCATTTTTGCTTTTCACTCCTCCCTCTTAAAAAAAATCAGCAAATTTTTTAAATTTGATTTGTCAATTCTCAATTAATTTTATTCTATTCTTATTTTTCACCCTTCCCTCTTAAAAAAAAACTCACTTTTTTCAAAATTCAGGTAAGTGAATTTCTCTTCTTTTTGTTCAATCACAATCCTTTTTTGCTAATATTTTTTTAATTTTTCTGTAGGTAATGTCCTTTTGGTCTTTTAAAATATTTTAATCATTTTTTAGCACCTCCCAATTTCAACCTCCCATCACCATCATCATCCACAACTCACCCACCCATCATCATTATGAACCACAACTAACCCTCCCATCACCTTCATCACTCATCATCCACCTCCCAAAACCACCCACCTAACTAACCCTGGAACCTCCCAAATAGGCTCCTGGGAGGCTCCAGGGCCTGAGGCCTTCCAATCGCGTCGAATCGATTCGGAATCGATTCGGAACGCCTACCGAATTGATTCCGAATGGATTCAGCGTCGTTTTAATCGGTTATCACTCTAATGGCCCCTAGAGGCCATTAGAGTGAATTTTGAATGTTTTTTTTTAATTTTTTCAAACATCATCAACTGATGTATTACTTTTTTTTTTTGAAATCATACACTGATGAATGATTTATTTTTTGGAAACTCATAAAATGATTGATTATTATTATTTTTTTTTCTTTTATAATCATCATCATACATCACTCATCATTATTCATTTCCGACTTTTTTTTTTGGATTATGATCTTTACTAACCTTTTTTTTTTTGTTTTATTTGTTCATGTAGGGGTGGATTATTTATAAGGGTTTCTTTTGCAATGTCATTTCATTTCCCATCCCTTCCATCATCCTTAAAATTCAAAAAAAAATCTCCTCCTCCTTCTCATTCTTCCAATCAGTTTGATGATGTCATGGTTAGGACTAAACCAGACTCAGCACATCATCAGAATGATTTGGAAGATGATGAAGCTCATATTACTCCTCTTGATGTCATGGTTAGGACTAAACCAAATATAGAACATCATGAGGATAATAATACCAAATTAAATAATAAAAGAAAGCTCACCCGAAGCCAAAGACAACACATCCATGATTCAAAAGAAATAATGTCTCACCTTGGCCATTCCAAAAAAGAATTTAAAAAGTTTTCCACAATTTCGATTGACAAGAAATCTTCCAATGCCTCATGGTTAAAACTTCCATCACTTAACACTCTCCCCCATCCTTATATCCTCATTAATAAAACATCCAAGCCGTTTTTGCCTGTCATCATATATGAAATAACCCCATTTGATAATTCTTCTGGCCACTCTCAAATGCTGCAAAAAATCATCATGACATTAATGTCCTTATCTCAAAATCGACCAGAAATTAAAACCAATAAGCAACTCCAAGGTGGCATTATGAAAGGTATTGGGTTTTGATCTGGTTCTGATGCTGGAAAATCTGCAGGTGTGTGATCTTTTTGTCATATTACCTTAATAATTACTGACTAATTACAAAATTATTAGGTGTTTACTCCAGAAAACCTGGTTTAACTCCTCATCAAATTGAAACAGATAACAATCAATGGATAAAGCTTCATGAATATGACGAATTCATTTACTCAAGAATCTCCCATTTTTCAAAATTAGCAGCAAATGAAAATCAATCATTAATGGAAGCAGCCCAATTACCCAACTTCAGTCAACTCAAATGGACTTCTGCCAATCCCAAGGAAGGATTCAAATCGTTTACCAATGTCATTGTCACCCAAGATGGATTTTTCAATAAGCCACACAAAGATTTAAATGATCTCAATGCCTGGACTTATGGTATTTTTTCTTTTGTATCAAAAAAAGATTTCCTTCCACTTCCTACTATCTTCACCCCCTCTGGACATGGCTTACACTTCCCTGAATTAAAAATGGAGATTGATTTTTCAAAAAAACCTGGCATCATGGAAATACTTTGGAAGACATCAACAATGGTTCATCATACAACAAAACCACCTCCAGAAATTATCAATCATGACACAATTACTCATTTTGGATGTTCTTTTCAAATAAACCATAAATTATTTAATGTAGGTGACAGATTCTTGAAAATGACACCCACCGAAATAAATTCAAGAGTCAATGGGTACTTTGAACGAAATATGCAGGATCAAAAAAGAAGTAAAAAATGTTAATTGTAAATACTTTTATTTTATGAATAACATCTCCACTCCATTGTATGCCATTAAATTAAGTACATAAAACATTGGTCCTGAAGAAATTTACAATTGACTATTTTTCCATGCCAAAGTGATTGGTTTAATTTTCTCACGCATATTTAGCACATCTTCCCCAATGTCATTGTTGGCCAGATTTTCCGCTTGTGGTGGATCATCATCTTCATATAAATCAAACCACTCATCACCAATTTGAGCTAACATATTATGTAAAATCGTGCAAGACACAACCCAACTAACAAAATATTCAATTTCATGATTATACCTCATTTGATTTCTCATTTCCCTTGGAGAAAACCACCTCCCCTTCAAAATGCCAATTGCATGCTCGATTCTGACCCTTGATTTTGCTAGACAGTAATTGAACGAACGGTTGTCTTCATTATGTGCTACAACTCCCTTATATGCTGGAACAACCCAAGGAGAGCTTGCATATGCCGAATCTGCAAGTAAGTACTGATCCTTTTCATAAAACTCTTGAGGTGTTTGTGCTATTTTCATATGTTGATAGACATTCGAATCATGAAGTGACCCAGTACAACCAACATGCAGAGCAGTGAACTGTTTGTTGATATCGCAAACCAGTTGTATTGACATAGAATACCTTATATGTAAACCATCAGTAAGATTGAAATAAAGAATAAAGATTCAACAGCTTACCTCTTTTTGCGATCAAAATACGCTTCACCATCATTGGGAGGACGTTGTGATAATGGTATGAGACTCCCATCAATAAACCCAATGCACCCAGGGAAGCCTTCTGCTTGCATTACTTGAGACAGTTCTCTGCGTTGTTCTATTGTTGGCCACACAATTACTTTGCGCTTCAACTTCATTAATATCTGAATAACTCTTTGAGTGTACAACACAATAGCCCCATGGCTAATTCCAAACAACATTCCAATCTTTCCCAAAGCAGCCCCATTTCCATTTGATCCTAGCCTTGATAATGCCACAGCCAATTGGATGGCAGGATTGCGTTGTTTGTTTTGTGATGAGTTTTGAAAGGTTTTATCAGCTTGAATTTGTGCAACCAATTTTTCAAATGATTCATGTGTTGTCCTACATAGCTGTCGAAACTTTTCAGATGATAATGTCTGTAAATCATTCATTGTATACATGTAGTGAGATGGATATCTTCTACGAGGATTGATGTATCTTTGTGAGGTTATCATATCTAATAAGATTATATCTTCCTGGATATCAGAATCACTATCAGAGTTGAGAGCATCGATGAACTGAAGTGAGTTCAAGGTCTGAAGTAAAGGTAGCCTTTGTGATGCCTTGGGCATGGTAAATAAAGAAACGGCTGGTAGTAAATGCAATTTGAAATCAAATAACTTAATAAATGATGAGTCTATTGATATTTTATGCAAGAGAAGGAAATTTTTATGCAATTTAACATGCCCTTACTGAGTTGTGTGTTTGAAAAATGTGCCTCTATGGGAAGCTAAAGGCGGGATTTTAGTATTTAAACACAGGATTTGGTACCAAAAAACCTGGGTTTTTGTACCTCAAAATACCTCACCTCTTGAGGTGTGGGATTTCTGAAATCCCAAAAAATTAATGTGGGATTTTGGCAAAAAAAAACTCGGGATTTTGAGTGTGGGATTTGGTAACTTTGACACCCCCTATTAATTAAAATTAATTAAAATTAATTAAAATTAATTAAAATTAATTAAAATTAATTAAAATTAATTAAAATTAATTAAAATTAATTAAAATTAATTAAAATTAATTAAAATTAATTAAAATTAATTAAAATTAATTAAAATTAATTAAAATTAATTAAAATTAATTAAAATTAATTAAAATTAATTAAAATTAATTAAAATTGATTAAAATTAATTAAAATTAATTAAAATTAATTAAAATTAATTAAAATTAATTAAAATTAATTAAAATTAATTAAAATTAATTAAAATTAATTAAAATTAATTAAAATTAATTAAAATTAATTAAAATTAATTAAAATTAATTAAAATTAATTAAAATTAATTAAAATTAATTAAAATTAATTAAAATTAATTAAAATTAATTAAAATTAATTAAAATTAATTAAAATTAATTAAAATTAATTAAAATTAATTAAAATTAATTAAAATTAATTAAAATTAATTAAAATTAATTAAAATTAATTAAAATTAATTAAAATTAATTAAAATTAATTAAAATTAATTAAAATTAATTAAAATTAATTAAAATTAATTAAAATTAATTAAAATTAATTAAAATTAATTAAAATTAATTAAAATTAATTAAAATTAATTAAAATTAATTAAAATTAATTAAAATTAATTAAAATTAATTAAAATTAATTAAAATTAATTAAAATTAATTAAAATTAATTAAAATTAATTAAAATTAATTAAAATTAATTAAAATTAATTAAAATTAATTAAAATTAATTAAAATTAATTAAAATTAATTAAAATTAATTAAAATTAATTAAAATTAATTAAAATTAATTAAAATTAATTAAAATTAATTAAAATTAATTAAAATTAATTAAAATTAATTAAAATTAATTAAAATTAATTAAAATTAATTAAAATTAATTAAAATTAATTAAAATTAATTAAAATTAATTAAAATTAATTAAAATTAATTAAAATTAATTAAAATTAATTAAAATTAATTAAAATTAATTAAAATTAATTAAAATTAATTAAAATTAATTAAAATTAATTAAAATTAATTAAAATTAATTAAAATTAATTAAAATTAATTAAAATTAATTAAAATTAATTAAAATTAATTAAAATTAATTAAAATTAATTAAAATTAATTAAAATTAATTAAAATTAATTAAAATTAATTAAAATTAATTAAAATTAATTAAAATTAATTAAAATTAATTAAAATTAATTAAAATTAATTAAAATTAATTAAAATTAATTAAAATTAATTAAAATTAATTAAAATTAATTAAAATTAATTAAAATTAATTAAAATTAATTAAAATTAATTAAAATTAATTAAAATTAATTAAAATTAATTAAAATTAATTAAAATTAATTAAAATTAATTAAAATTAATTAAAATTAATTAAAATTAATTAAAATTAATTAAAATTAATTAAAATTAATTAAAATTAATTAAAATTAATTAAAATTAATTAAAATTAATTAAAATTAATTAAAATTAATTAAAATTAATTAAAATTAATTAAAATTAATTAAAATTAATTAAAATTAATTAAAATTAATTAAAATTAATTAAAATTAATTAAAATTAATTAAAATTAATTAAAATTAATTAAAATTAATTAAAATTAATTAAAATTAATTAAAATTAATTAAAATTAATTAAAATTAATTAAAATTAATTAAAATTAATTAAAATTAATTAAAATTAATTAAAATTAATTAAAATTAATTAAAATTAATTAAAATTAATTAAAATTAATTAAAATTAATTAAAATTAATTAAAATTAATTAAAATTAATTAAAATTAATTAAAATTAATTAAAATTAATTAAAATTAATTAAAATTAATTAAAATTAATTAAAATTAATTAAAATTAATTAAAATTAATTAAAATTAATTAAAATTAATTAAAATTAATTAAAATTAATTAAAATTAATTAAAATTAATTAAAATTAATTAAAATTCATTAATATTAATTAAAATTAATTAATTATATTGATTATATAGTTATATGTTCAGACTCATGGTCTTTACACCTTGAAAGACTTGCAAGAGTACTTGAAAAAGGTGCATGAGCAAATATGAAGATTCCACCCAGAAATGAAACTTTTTTTTTAAGAACTTAAAGAAGGATATCAAAATAGCAGCATAATTACTATTTTGGCATGATTTAATGGTATATCAGCTTGCTAACAAGGATCCCAAATATTTTGAAAGTTTTTATATTGATTTGGTTATTATAATTTATATACCAGAAAAGAAAGGCACACAAAAATAAAAAATGGTACTTTTGATAGTTTTTGTCAATAATATAAAAACTTTCAAACTCTTTGGGAATCTTTTTATATAGCTCATATACCATTAAATCATCAGAAGATAGTAATTACACTTCTATTTTGATATCAAAAATTTAAACCTTTACTAAAATTCACATAGAATACAACATTTGAAGAAATTCCAAATAACTCTCACAATTCTGCCTTCCAGAACTCCACAAAGGGAACTCCTGCCAAAAAGTCCATTAATCCAGTTGAAATACCAGTTATTGCTGCACAGTTGTTGATCACATTCTATAATATGAACATAGGATTGAGAACTTTGATAGAGAAAAAATATTTTGAAATAAAGGAGTATTTAAAGTTTAAAATTCTCTAATTATCAACCATAAAAGGGTCGGACGCCATATAAAATAGCATAGATTTGTAGGCTTGATAATTTTAATTGGATACAAGTGATATAATCAACATACCACATAATGTAAGTGGTTTCTCACTCTCTGGTTTACCAATTTTCTCCATGAAATTCCTATGCAGCAGATGTAGACCTCAAAGACGCCCCCTAATTCTTTTTCCAAAAATAATCCCATCATTCAGTTAAATTATTAAGTAATTAATACTACCAAAGCAATCATGGGTAATTGAATTATTCTTAGTATTTTTAATTTTCTGAATGAGTCCATCAATACTTTCCAATTTCATCTATTTCCAGAGACCCAAAACTGATAAGAGATCCTAGTTACTTAAAGCTTGAATATAGGGAACAATAAAAGCCACTTTAATGGATTAAATCTTTACAAGTTGATGTTATAATTCATGGAAAATATGAATTAGGCCCATTTATCCTTTGAATAATGATACAAATGAATGTTTGAATGCATAAAGATGGTGTAAGATTTCATTATTTCCATGAGTCATAGATAATCTTTTCTATTAATCCTTTATTAGGGTAACATCTCTAGCTAGAGGATTGGAAAAGGATAATTTTTAAAATAGTTTTCCTCTTATAAGCTGATACACTTTATTTCAATATTTCAAAAAATAAATCTTATTGGATGTTGATTTTTGAAGCGCAGCTATGGGGTGATCTATTAATACCCACTTAGATATCAGAAATTTAACAAAAATCTATAAAAAACTCAATTAACATCTTTTATCGTGTTCAAGGAATAAAATTTGTTAAGAAAGTTAAATTGAATGCTTATGTTGAAACCTATTTTTACCTCATGAACTACACAATTCGCATTGAAATGGATTCGAGGGTATTAGGTAAACTACAAATCCAAGTGTATTTGTAAAATGAAATGGTAATACGGCTTTCATTGGATTTGAGTTTGTCTTTCAAAGTCCATTCATGTATGGATATTCCAAAAATATATGTTTTATCTTCTATTCGAAAGACCAAAGTGTAAACTTCTATTTTAACAGATGCTCCTGTAGATAACCTTTGAAGCTTATTGGAGGAAAAATAATCAACATTTTTATTTCTTGTATATCATATTCTAATTTACCACAAAAGGGGCTAATTTTGACTTCAGGAACTTTCAACTCAACAGAAAAGAGAGTCATTCTGAGAAAGTCTTAATATTTTGATTAATTCATAATTGGAATGTCAAAGAGAGAAAAATATTTACTTTGCTCGCAGTTGTGTAACCTTTTCTAGAGTCATTTAAAGATTTTCTTCTTTTTTATAATGTATAATTTCCAGATGACACATTTTCCTCAAAGATAATCTGATCATATTTTGGACAAATTCCAAAACTTAAATTTATAGATATTATATGCTTATTTTTTCATGTGTATATCTCCAGTAGCCATCCACTAATAAAGATCGCAACACGATGTGAAAGAGAATTATGTATTTTACTACGTGTAGGTTTGGCTTTGACTTTTGGAAAGAGACAAAGGATAACCTATCAATTGAATATGAAAGATTTATTGAGACTTCAATATCTATTTAAGGATTCTTTTGAGGGAACCTCTTTACATTTGGGGGACGACCTTTTTTGGGGTCAAAAGACAAAGAACACTATTTCTCAAGAATAGGAGTTTTTAAATATTATAGAGTGGCTTTCTGATTTTACCGAGTGAAGGAGTCGAACCTCCGTTCTCTGCTTTTATTTTGGATACATGTACATTGCCATATATTCAAGCTTCAGGCGGTCGTTCTACCGTTGAACTAACTCGGTATGATATTATTCTCCCAAAAATACATCGAATTATACTTAGGAAACCACTCTTTCAAAGGTGTGGAAAATAAAACCTAGCAACTATCTGGCAATGGGAACTCACTCCACCTTTTTTCTTGGATAAATAGCGTAAGTTTCATAGCTCTTTCAACTTCCCAGAGGCTGTTTTGAAAAAGGTTTGGAAAATTGAACCAAATTTTTCTCATAATCTTGCTTCTTCTGCAATATTCTGAGTGATATTTGATTTTTATTTTTTTGTACACCACAGTAAATTATAATATCTAGATCAATAACATTCACAAAAACACCCATTTCTTCCTTGCGGCAGTACCGTATTTCCCACGGAGTTTGGTCATATTCTTTACATAAGAGAGACTTTTTCCCTCATTAAATCAATTAATGCTAAGGAATATTAGGATATTGGTATTATTGATTCTTTTTGATATTTTATATTTATCATTCTATCATTATCAAATTCTGGAAAATTGAACCTCATGAAAAGCAGCGTTCATTCTGCTAGTTTTATGGAAGTATTTGGATCTTTTAGGAAACTTGTCCCGGGTTTTACAATTGACCCATACGAATATTTTGAACTCTCGTAAGTAATTTCTTTCTATTCTTACTTAGAATGAACTGAATCATTTTAAAACTGGTGGATTGCTTCAAATAAAATATAATTTCTTAATAGTATTGTTTGGCATAGAGGTAAATATTTCATTTCTATCACTCAGATAGTT
Organism: Austropuccinia psidii; assembly: GCA_023105745.1. Lineage (NCBI taxonomy): Eukaryota > Fungi > Basidiomycota > Pucciniomycetes > Pucciniales > Sphaerophragmiaceae > Austropuccinia > Austropuccinia psidii. The sequence goes on along the minus strand of JALGQZ010000009.1, from coordinate 4,127,798 downwards.
TTCTTTTCAATACTCCGGATTCAAAATATTGATGACTCAGTGGTGTTTTACTAAAAAGACATTCAATTGAGGATGAAAACCAATAATTTAATGAATATTTTTTCTGATCATGTGGAAAAAGGAAAAAAGAAAAAACAGAAGACAACGTGATCCGCACACGCATCATGTTTTTTACTAAAAAAGATTCCTTCATTTGTGATCAAGAAGAAATGATTTGAAGAAATTATTTCGAATTAAATTCCTCGTTTCCTCCAGATGGGTGATAGTTATGAATTTTGTCACAGCCGCGGAAATCAAAATCTCTCTTCAATATATAATATCTTTTCCAAAAATCTTTTTATTATTTAGAACTAATACATGAGAACTCTGGAATTCAAGCTTAAATTGCAAGAACTCACAACTTAACATATTTGGGGATCTTTAGATGTTCCATAAAGCTGTGAGTTGAAATAAATCTATCGAAATGATTCTTATTTAACTTTCCTCCAATTACGTTCAGTTTAGTTTACAAAGCATATTCCCTTTTCAAAAACCTTAAATCCAAGTAGGAATACTCTAAGATATTCCCCAAATGCTACAATAAAGAAGGAAATTTTTAATTTGATTCCTATTTAGAAAGAGATGGTTACATTATAGCTTTAAAGTCCTGATCGAAAAATCAATGGAAATATAATAATTTCTCTGTTAAAAAGATCTTCACTCCATTATTTATTTACATATGAAGTGAGTCCATTATCATCATAAAAAAATGATATTCATTATTATAGACTGTAATTAGCACAATGACACATGATTCTTGAAAAATGCTTAAATTACTTGTTTTTATCTCTTCAGGATTCTTCAAAGAGGGACTATAGCATAATAATAAGGTCTCTCATATTACTCTTTTATCAAATTAAGTAGATAAACCTCACACCCAAAGAAAGTGTGTTTTTTGAATGTGATTGTCAATCTCTACATGCAGTTCCACATATTGATAAAATTGATCAAATTTCTATAATGGTTAATTTTGCTTGTTTTCAATTAGGTATCGATAGAAATATAAGAATTCAGCCAATTTTTCAAAAGAATATTTCAGACTGATGAATCAAATTAGGAAATTTAAAAAGATAATCATGAATGATGAAATATCACCATGGTCATCAAGCGAGGTTTAATACAAAATTTGTGAAATCAATTTCAAAGATTTTTATGAAATAATTACAACAAAGTTCATTAAGCACATCATTAAAGTTTAACTTCTTGAATGTAATGACTCACCTCAATCAAAATTTGAGCCTAAACAAGAAATTTGAGTGTAATTCCTAATTATTATGTAATGCACACCTCAATACAGAAATTTCATTAAAATAAAATTATCCTTAATATCAACAATCAAAAAAGTATGAGTAGAAAATTAAGGTTTCAGATTATAGAAGATAGAAAACATTGATTAAGTGAGTGAAAATATATTCCCCTACCACAGTATGATATAATCAGATTTTTCATGGTATTTTTGATATAAATTATATATTCATTCAAGATTAATTCCAATTGAGTGGTCTTTTTATTTTGTAGCTGGTGGATATATTGGATTTTAGCCAATATGAAGGGGAATACTTTTTGGGTGATAATAAGCCTGAGGTTATTTTTATCATGGAAAAGAGGTTTAAGAATGATTCAATATCATATTTTGTCAAAATGGAAACCCTTTTTTGTCTCAAATATCAAATTAATTACCAGATTTGAGGAAGAAGGGAAAAAGTGAAATATACTAGGTTAATTTTTTATTGGGACAAATTTCTTTTGAACCTGATATTCAAAGGAAATTTGCCAAATGTTTCCCAATTTTTAATGAAGGAAATGATATATTTTGATTGTTATTTGATTTCTGAAAATAAATATTGTTGAAAGTTTTAGGGAAAAAGAGTGTGAGCCTTGAGGTATATTTTACATACCCAAATAGGCCCCAACTATCTTTAAAATAAATTCTGAACTATGCATGAACTATAAGTCATGCATAAATTCAAAATTCATGATTTTTTATTTCAGAAAAGATGAAAAACGTTTTTGTGAGTATGTAAGTCCATGAATTTAAGGCCAGATTTGGATTCTACACAAAAATTCACCTAGGGTAGCACCATAGAGTGAATAAGCTTAAATTAACTCTAAGAGGTGGTAATATGGAAAATACTTCAATATTAAACTCCTAGAATGAAAGAAACGTTTACCCAATTGCCTAAAGCCAAGTATATAACATCCATGGATACATTGAAAGCCTTTCATCAAAATGTTTTGATGCCCAAAATTAAGAAATTACTTAGAATTATTACTCACTGTGGTATTTATGAGTATTTTAGAATGCCATTTGGTATTAAAAATGCTTCATCTTATTATAAAAGAATGATTAGCACCTTATTCCCCACAGAATCATCCAAAGCATGACTCATTACTTATATTGATTATATAACTATATGTTCAGACTCATTGTAACAACCACTATGCAGGGGTAAGGGTATTCAATCTTTCACCCACTCAAACACCTAAAATCAGCAATCCACTGTGCATATCAGAAATCAGTTTCAGCAATCTGCCTTGCTGAAACATGCATACAGTCTGGTGAATCAATACAGCCTGTCAATACTTGTACAGGTTGAAATTACCCAATACAGATTGGATACACCATCTTGAAACTGTATGATCAATAAATACTACCACTCCTCCTGTACAGATCCTGTACACATTTTACAGGACCTGTTTTTGCCAGATTCAATTAAATCATCAATCCCTCTCATGAAAACTCTCTGTCGGGATCAGGCCTGGTGATTCTCACATATACCAGCCCCTCTTTCTCTCCCCTGGCGACTTTTCCCTGGTTAAGTAACTTGGTGGATTTATTATTTTATAAATATTCTTACTCTTATTTTTGGGTATTATATTTCTTGGTATTAAGTTAGTCTTTCCATTTTTCTCTTTCCGGTTCAGTATGAGGTGTGGTGGACATATCCTTATTAACCCTCCTCTTTCCTTCTGACAGGTTGAAAAAGTGGACCTGGACTTCTTTGTGGTTGGCTCTTCTATTTCTTACTCTTATTCTTTGTTGCTGCTTTTCTTATATTATTATTTCTTAGAAATCTTACTCTCATTACACTCTTAAGTGCTTTGCCTTATCTTATGCTTTGAGCCCTCTGCAGTGAGTCTGTGAGCCTTAGAGGTAATTTCATATACCCAAAAGACCACAAATATAAAAAATAACATATTAATATAAATAAAATAAATTTATTTATATTATTAAAATAAAAAATAAAAAATATAAATATAAAATTATATTAAAAATAAAAAAATTAATTATAATTTAAAAATAAAATTACTTTAAATTTTGTAAATATAAAATTACATTTATACTTGAAAAATTTAAGTAAAAATGAAATTTTAACAAAATTGTGAAAAAATAAATAAATTTGGAAAAAAGTTAAATAAAATTTATTATAACTTTTTATCCAATAAATAAACATATAAATTTTATTTCACCATTGGATTCCTCATAAAAAATCAGGTGGGGTCACCTCTGAGTGAAATTTTTGTAACTCAACTCTAAATAAGCTTAAATTAAGTTTTTAGTATTTTCAATACAAAAGTTGAAAATCCTCAAAACTTTAATTTAATTCACACCACATGTGGTGTTAACCATCAATTTTTGTGTTAAAATTGAGGTGTTGTGTTTAGTTTAGAAGTTATGAGGAATTGAAGTATTTTCAATTGAATTCAATTGAAATGTCAAAATGTGCGCGTGTATTACATAAGTGAACTTTGATTTACATATGAGGTGTCAATTATTACTGTATTGTACTGTACAATTGAATTGAATTACATATGTAAATTATAAGTATAATACATGATGAGGAATTAAAGGAAAAAATAAATTGGAAAGATTAAATTTGGGGGGGGAAAGGAACTCCAGCTCCAAGGGGGAGCTAGACCCCCAAAATCCTTGCTGACAGGCGTGGGATGTCAAAATTCACGCAAAAGTTCATCACTTTTGGCCTGGAATTGAGTTACAGGGTCTGTGGACTCAATTGATGATGAGGTTTTGATACCAACTGGGGTAGTTTTAGCTGTTGCCAAGAGGGTAAAACTACCCTTAAGATAAAACCATCAGAGTAAAAACAGTTTTAACTGGTTTCTACGACTCTGACACACATTCTGACGTGTTTTGAAGGCTCTAGGCCTGGTATTGCTATAGTAATGGCTGATTTAAGGGTCTAAAATGGCTAAAAATGGCTAAAAATGGTTTAAACCAGCCCTTTTTGGTCTAAATCAGGGTTCAATGATGCCATAATTGGCTTTTCTGTTGTCAGACTGTTTTTCACGACTGACAAGAGTAAAATTTACTTTTGGAGTAAGAGAATTGATGGCTATAAAAGAATGTCTTCTTTGCCCCACTTTTCTCTTCATGTTAGAATCTTTTCCTTTTATTAATTAGTTTAAAACTGTTAAACCAATCAATCAAAGATTCCAACCACCACTTTTAAATCATTTTAATCCTTTTAACCACGTGAAAAAATCATTATAATCATTGTTTGTAACTCTTATAATCATTTTTACCCCTGAACCACCCCAAAAGTGAATTAAAGCATCTTTCATCACTGTAAACTTTGTCACTTTGTTTCCAAATTCACTCTGGTCACTTTTGGGCGTGTTTTCTCTTTAATATTCTTTTTAAAGACTTTGTTCTTTAATTAATTGCTTGCAGTTCTTTGCTCAATTAATTCCAATTGAAATTGCTCTTGAAGAAATTTCTTTTGTAGCCTTAAAATATCTCTTGTAGAGTATTTTTTGGGATAAATTTTTATTGTTGGTAAAACAATAAATTTTTATAATATTATTGTTTTATACTAATAAAGTTATAAACAATAAAATTGGCGTGTTTTCTCTTAAAAATAATATCTCATACTATTTTTAACTGAATTTTACCTTATACAAATTTTGAGGACAGGAAAAGTACTTGATTTTTAATCAAAGTTTCATATCCACACCTTACATTTGGGGGCCCAGCCGTGATATTTTACCTGTGACATATTTTTTTTACTCTTTTTAAATCTTTTTTCTTATATTGAAAAATTTAAAAACATATAAAAAATACTTATAATTCAAAAAAACCCATAAAAAATAATTTTTTTTCATATTATAAGTGAGGCTTATATTTTTATTTCTTTTTTGAAATAACCTTTTTTTTACTTAATTAATTGGCTTTTTCATTAATTTTAGTGTCTGACAACGTGGTAAGACAAGAAAACATTGAAACAGCCTCAACAGTAACCAGCATTATCCCTGCCAGTACTGTTAATTCTGATCATAATAGTACTGTTATTGTGACTCAAAATAACCAACCTGAACCAATATCTTCTGAATTAATTAACTTGGATATAAGTAATACCCTTCAGAAAGCTAAAAATTTGGCCAATAGTAAGTTTTTGACGTAAAAATACTATTTTAAGCCTTTTTAACCATAATTATGCCTTCAACCAGGTCAGGAGCCAGCTACAACCCCTCAAGCAGCTCCCAAAAAGGTAATAGACGTGATTATGGCAGAGGCCAACCAGGTACAGAAGGAAAAGGGTCAGTTGATGACTTCCAAACAACTAAATTGGGTCATTCTGAAGCTGATAATACCATTTTACCTTCAAAAAGAGCTGACACCGCCACAACAAGCCTCTGTGGACATATACAAAGCCAGCCACAGTGCATACAACAATGCACTTCAATTCAAGGAGTACCAGATCCTTGCAGACCTGTGGAAGAATTGCATGAATTCTTACCTGACAGTAAGAAAATTCTTGGGCCATCCCAACACTTGCAAATTGCTCAATGGATGGCATCCATTGATGGAGAAGAAAAACATGATGCTTTTGACACTAGAATGGAGGAAAAACAACCCTCCACCACCCAAACCAGTGCCAAAAACAGCCCCAGTGGCCAGCAGCAGCAATTCCAACGTGAAAAAGCAGCCACAAACTCCAAACAAGGGCAAAGGGAAGGCACCAGCCCCAAAACCTTACAGCCAGGGCTACAGAATCCCAAAGATTCAGCAGGATGCCATGGAAAATGTATTTCAGATGGCCAGAACCATGATGGAATTACAGAAGAAGGAGGAAGCCAGATTAAGGTTCCAGAAATGATTTCTGACATATTTGATTCCATCCCAGAGTTGTATAATGCTATAAATGACGTGAAAAAACATCTTTCTGATAAAAATGACACCATTTGTAACAACATTAAAACAAACAACCTGAGTCTGTGCCAAATTAATGAAACACTTATGTGTTTTGAAAAAGTTTTGAGAACAATTAAAAATTCCAATAATGATAATTCTTCTAACAATAAAATAAATGAACAATCTGCCATTATTAAAGAATTAACAGATAAATATTCTAAATTCAATATTGATGACATAATTGAAACAAGAATTAAACAAGCCATAAATATTATCAAGACAGATAACAAGAAAGTCCTTGATGACATTTCAAATTCATTTACTGAAGTAAAGACATATACCATTGCCTTGAAAAAGTGTTTTGATGCTTCACAAGAAGAAGTATCAAAATTATCAATGAAATTGAATCAAGTCACTGCTGATAATACAAGACAGACAGAGTTATGGCAAGAACTTACACATAAAGAGGACATGTATAAAATTGAAGTAATAAATTTAATACAAAGCTTCCAACATGAATACAGAAATTCCCAAAGGTGTAGCAACAGTAAAATGAATGACATTGAACAAATACTGAACACTTTACCAAGAATGTCTACACCTCTAAATCAAAATGAGGGCACAAGAATTTCAAATCCACAAGTATTGGATCCTGATAATTCACAATTAAAAAATGAATTATCCACTTCTTTTCATAACTTGGAACCATCAATGGGCCAAGCACTCTTGAAAGAAGTTCCAAAACTTAAAGAATGGCCTCACTTCAGTGGTGAAGGAGAGTATGACCATATGGAATTCATTAGAGGTATTGACATGATCAAAGAGGATTTTGAATTACCAGACAGATTGGTAACAGCCAGGTTTAACACCTTGTTTACCAGATCAGCTCACAGATGGTACATCAAAATAAGACAAGCACATGGACACCAGAGTTGGACTTGGTGGAAAACCCAAATCATCAACAAATGGGCAAATGATGCTTGGAGGTTTAAAGTTGAAACAGCCTTTGAATCTGCCAAATTTAATGCTGATAAAGACAAAGCTTTACCATGGTTTTGCCAACAAAAGGACAGATTAACAGCATTATATCCTGACATGTCAGAATTTATGATCCATAGAAAAATTCTGAGACAATGTGGAGGTGACTTAGAGCATGCTGTCAAAAGCAGGACTACTGAACAATCTTCAGCAGAGGATATTATCAATATACTAGAAGAAGTAACCACCAGAACCAAAATTGGTTCTAGTAGGGTGAATCTTAAAACAAGGTTTAATACACCTTGGAAAGATTCTGTGGACAAAAACCCCAAAGAAAATTCTAGTAATATTAAATATAAATCTGCAGATACAGTCAGAAAATGCCATATTTGCCAAAGCACCACCCATTTAGCCAATACATGTCCAAAAAGGGGGAAAATCAATGAAATTGACATTGAAAAAGAACCAGATGTTGAAAAAGAAGACATAATTGAAGACAATTCAGATGATAAGTCATCCATATTCTCTGAATCTTCAAAAGATATAGAAAATATCAATGCCACTTTTGACATCATGGAATCTTATTCCCACTTACCACAATTGAGCAATGGTCAAGTTGATTTATCAAAAGTTCAAGATGCACAACTTATGAAGACAAAACCAAACAGAGGAAAAGGTTATACAGCTGGTAACTCCTGTATAACAGAAGTGGTGATTGACAACAAACCCACCAAACTTTTGCTTGACCCAGGAGCCTTCTGCTCTTGTGTTGGAAAATCTTTTCTTAAGACTTGTGTACCAAATTTTGAAGACCAATTGTTACCAATTGATGGTATAAAATTCAACAGTGCAAGTAACCCAATGAAAGCATTAGGGATCTTTGAGACCAATGTCATATTCCCACACATAAATGGGAATTTAAGGATCACAGTTGATTTCGTTGTTATGGAAAATTGCTCTAGTACCCATTTTATATTGGGAAATGACTATTTAATCATGTATGGGATAGATTTACATAATAACAAAGACAGATACTTTACAATTGGAGACAATAAGCGCCAGAAATTTGCCTTTTTACCCTTTAAAAGACAAATTACAGTAAACAAAGTATCACCAGTCAACTTAGAGTTAGAGAAATTCAAGTCTGAACAGTTAAATGAGGCTGAAATAAGCCTTCATCTGACTGATAAGCAAGAAAATGAACTTTCTTCCCTTTTGTATGACCACAGAGGAGCATTTGCTACAGACAAAGAACCCCTGGGAGCAATTATTGGTCATGAAGTTGACATCATTCTTAACATTGAGAGACCTTATCCACCACTCTTAAGAAGACCTGCTTATCCAGCAAGTCCAAAATCAAGAGAAGCTCTAGAAATTCATATCAAAGAACTTCTAGACCTTGGTGTAATAAGGAAAGTAGGCCACAATGAGGAAGTAGAAATAACTACACCAGTCATAGTGGCGTGGCATAATGGAAAATCCAGAATGGTTGGGGACTTTAGAGCTCTGAACACTTACACTGTTCCAGACAGATACCCAATACCAAAAATCCAAATTGCCCTTACTCAAATATCTCAAGCAGTGTATATAACCACTATGGATGCCCTTAAAGGATTCCATCAAAATGTGGTAACACCAAGAGCAAGAAAATACTTGAGAATTATTGTTCATTGTGGAGTGTATGAATACTTAAGGATGCCCTTTGGTATCAAAAATGCACCTTCACACTTCCAAAGAATGATGAATGAAATCTTCCCTGAAGAACTCTCAGAGGGATGGTTAATCATTTACATTGATGACATTATTATCTGTTCAAAGACTTGGGAGGAGCACATGTACAGATTATCAAGAGTTTTGACAAAAATCCAATCAGTAAACATGAAAATCTCCTTGAAGAAATGTCATTTTGGATTTAAAGAACTTAAGGCACTAGGACATGTTGTATCTGGTTTGTCCCTTGGAATTGATAAAAACAAAGTTGCAGCAGTATTGTTAAAACCCATGCCTCAGAATAAGAAGGAAATTCAGTCATTCTTAGGTTTTGCAGGATATTACAGGCAACACATTAAAGACTTTGCATCCATAGCAAGACCACTTTATAAGTTGTGTGACAAAGACACAGTATTTGAGATGACTGTTGACAGAGTCAAAGCTTTTGAGTCTCTAAGAGAAGCATTGACCACTGCTCCACTCTTACTGATGCCAGACTTTAAATTGCCTTTCAAACTGTATATTGATGCATCAGGGGATGGACTAGGTGCTGCACTTCACCAAGTTCAGATCATAAATGACAAACCTGTAGAAGGACCAATATGTTTCATATCCAGGCAAATCAAACCAACTGAAGCCAGATATGGAGCAAGTCAAATGGAATGTCTATGCCTTGTCTGGGCCTTAGAGAAATTGAACTATTTCTTAGAGGGATGTGTTTTTGAAGTAATAACAGATTGTACAGCTGTGAAATCACTTTTGAACATGAAAACACCTAACAGACACATGCTCAGATGGCAAATAGCCATACAAGAATACAGAGGCAATATGACTATTGTTCATAAGGATGGGAATATTCATAAGAATGCAGATGGACTAAGCAGATGGCCATTACCAAATAACATTGATAATCCTGCTTATGTTCCAGAAGAAGCTTCACCACAAATTCCAATAGAAGGAATCAGTGTTACAGACTTGAACACCACCTTCTTTGAAGAAGTCAGAAATAGTTACACTCAAGATAAGAATTGTAGCATCTTATGCCAATTACTTAACAAAGACTGTAAAGACAACTCTCTAATACATGCCTTGGATGAAGTATGGAGAAAATCTTATAATGAAGGGAGATTTCACCTACTGGATGGTATAATTTACCACAGAACCAAGCACACATGTGTCATGACAGTTGTAGACAGGTCATTAATCAATCTTGTACTGAAAGAATGCCATGATAGTCCCTTTTCAGGACATCTTTCTGAGGACAGAACAAGAGAGAAAGTAAAGACCTGCATATGGTGGCCAATGTGGCAAAAAGATGTTGCAGAATATTGCAAAACCTGTGACAGATGCCAAAAGGCAAATAAATCCACTGGCAAAAGACTTGGAAATATGATGAAAATCCAAGAACCAAACAGACCTTGGGAAATTGTCCATATGGATTGGGTAACTGGCCTACCACCAGGAGGTGACAGGAGCTATAATGCTTGCCTAGTAATTGTGGACAGATTCAGTAAAACTCCAATCTTTTTACCATGTCACAAAGATGATACAGCCATGGATACAGCTCTTCTGATATGGAATAGAGTAGTGTCATGGACTGGGATATTTACAAATATCATCAGTGATAGAGATCCCAAATTCACTTCAGCTCTATGGACAAATCTTCACCAATTATTTGGCACAAAACTGTCTTTCTCTACAGCCTACCACCCACAAACTGATGGTCTGGCTGAAAGAATGATCCAAACCTTAGAGGACATGGTGAGAAGATTTTGTGCATATGGCCTTGAATTCAAAGATTGTGATGGATTTACCCATGATTGGTGTACTCTGTTACCAGCACTGGAATTAGCATATAAAACATCAATCCATTCCAGTACCAATCAGACTCCTGCTATTCTAGAAAAAGGATGGAACCCCAAGTTACCCCAAGATTCCTTGAGGAAAGACTTAATTGAAATACATCCCACAGCTGCTAGCTTCAAAGGAATGCTAGACAAAGCTAGAAAGCATGCAGTGAGATGCATGGAGGACTCTTTTGCATATGCTAAAGACAAATGGGATAAATCTCATGCAACTCCAGATTTCAAAGTGGGGGACCTAGTTCTTGTATCCACCACTAACTTCAATAACATCAAAGGATGTAAAAAGTTAAAAGACTCCTTTGCAGGACCTTTTGTGATTAAGGCCCTCCATGGAGAAAATGCTGTTGAAGTAGAGTTATCTGAAGAACTAAGCAATAAGCACCCTACATTTCCAGTAAGCTTGATAAAGCCATACAAATCTAGTGATGCTGAGAAATTTCCCTTGAGGAATAAGATTCCCCAAGTTATACCTCCTATTGAGACATCTGGTACTAAGAAAATAACCAAAGTTCTTAAAGAAAGGAAATTAAGAACCAAGAAAGTAAGGGAATACCTTGTTAGGTACAGTGACCCAACTTGTGAAGATGAATGGTTAGAAGAAAAAGATATACCAGAAGCCACCAAACTCCTGAGGAGATTCAGACACACTAGAAACACCAATATTACAAAGTAATATTCTTTTTTAGGGGGAGGGAATGTGAGCCTTAGAGGTAATTTCATATACCCAAAAGACCACAAATATAAAAAATAACATATTAATATAAATAAAATAAATTTATTTATATTATTAAAATAAAAAATAAAAAATATAAATATAAAATTATATTAAAAATAAAAAAATTAATTATAATTTAAAAATAAAATTACTTTAAATTTTGTAAATATAAAATTACATTTATACTTGAAAAATTTAAGTAAAAATGAAATTTTAACAAAATTGTGAAAAAATAAATAAATTTGGAAAAAAGTTAAATAAAATTTATTATAACTTTTTATCCAATAAATAAACATATAAATTTTATTTCACCATTGGATTCCTCATAAAAAATCAGGTGGGGTCACCTCTGAGTGAAATTTTTGTAACTCAACTCTAAATAAGCTTAAATTAAGTTTTTAGTATTTTCAATACAAAAGTTGAAAATCCTCAAAACTTTAATTTAATTCACACCACATGTGGTGTTAACCATCAATTTTTGTGTTAAAATTGAGGTGTTGTGTTTAGTTTAGAAGTTATGAGGAATTGAAGTATTTTCAATTGAATTCAATTGAAATGTCAAAATGTGCGCGTGTATTACATAAGTGAACTTTGATTTACATATGAGGTGTCAATTATTACTGTATTGTACTGTACAATTGAATTGAATTACATATGTAAATTATAAGTATAATACATGATGAGGAATTAAAGGAAAAAATAAATTGGAAAGATTAAATTTGGGGGGGGGAAAGGAACTCCAGCTCCAAGGGGGAGCTAGACCCCCAAAATCCTTGCTGACAGGCGTGGGATGTCAAAATTCACGCAAAAGTTCATCACTTTTGGCCTGGAATTGAGTTACAGGGTCTGTGGACTCAATTGATGATGAGGTTTTGATACCAACTGGGGTAGTTTTAGCTGTTGCCAAGAGGGTAAAACTACCCTTAAGATAAAACCATCAGAGTAAAAACAGTTTTAACTGGTTTCTACGACTCTGACACACATTCTGACGTGTTTTGAAGGCTCTAGGCCTGGTATTGCTATAGTAATGGCTGATTTAAGGGTCTAAAATGGCTAAAAATGGCTAAAAATGGTTTAAACCAGCCCTTTTTGGTCTAAATCAGGGTTCAATGATGCCATAATTGGCTTTTCTGTTGTCAGACTGTTTTTCAAGACTGACAAGAGTAAAATTTACTTTTGGAGTAAGAGAATTGATGGCTATAAAAGAATGTCTTCTTTGCCCCACTTTTCTCTTCATGTTAGAATCTTTTCCTTTTATTAATTAGTTTAAAACTGTTAAACCAATCAATCAAAGATTCCAACCACCACTTTTAAATCATTTTAATCCTTTTAACCACGTGAAAAAATCATTATAATCATTGTTTGTAACTCTTATAATCATTTTTACCCCTGAACCACCCCAAAAGTGAATTAAAGCATCTTTCATCACTGTAAACTTTGTCACTTTGTTTCCAAATTCACTCTGGTCACTTTTGGGCGTGTTTTCTCTTTAATATTCTTTTTAAAGACTTTGTTCTTTAATTAATTGCTTGCAGTTCTTTGCTCAATTAATTCCAATTGAAATTGCTCTTGAAGAAATTTCTTTTGTAGCCTTAAAATATCTCTTGTAGAGTATTTTTTGGGATAAATTTTTATTGTTGGTAAAACAATAAATTTTTATAATATTATTGTTTTATACTAATAAAGTTATAAACAATAAAATTGGCGTGTTTTCTCTTAAAAATAATATCTCATACTATTTTTAACTGAATTTTACCTTATACAAATTTTGAGGACAGGAAAAGTACTTGATTTTTAATCAAAGTTTCATATCCACACCTTACAGAGTCCCAGTTTACTGAGTGCCAGGCCCTCTTCACTTAGAAGAGCCCCTGTGACATTAAATTAATTAGCTCATATTTAATTCTTTCTTTTCATTCATCTAACTTCATTTCTCTCATTCATCAATTATGAACTCTTTATGATTTTATGATTTCTTCATGGTTATGATTATGACTTTTTTTCTCATCAATTTTCATCTCATTCATTATATTCATATGAAAATTGATTCTTTTCATTTCTTAATCATTTCTGACCATCTCATTTCATTTGTGATTCTATCTCAATCAAATTTCTCTTTTGTCTACTTATTCAGGTCTTCTCAGGAGTTTTATTGATTGGTTAATTGATTAGTTGGGATTCATTGGTTTATTGATTCAGCGCTTCAGGATTTTGATTTTGGATTGGATTTATTGAATGATTTTGGGATCCTCAATATAACTGATTGATCTTCAAGAATTGAATTTGATCATTGATTGACTTTGACTCATCAAGATATTGATTTGACTGATTGGTTCCTCAAGATTTGATTTTATATTGGAGAAATTGATTTATTGATTTATTTATTCATTGATTATTTAATTATTCAAGATTTATTGATATTTGATTGATTATTGACATTGATTTATTTATTATTGACTTCTTCAAGATTTATTGATATTTGATTGATTATTGATATTGACCAAATTGATTGACTGATTGATTGAATTTGATTAACCTCAAGACTGTTGATTGATTCCGCAAGATCAGAAAGATATTATTGATTATTGATTTGGCCAAGCTTTGATTCCTTATTCTCAAGTGCATCAATTTTTTATTTTTAATTTCTCAATAATGCCAGTTCAGCACAGCCCTCCAGCAAAGAATACTAGATCTCAAAGAAATTCACCTGTTCTCACTCCTACAGAAAGGGTTTCTCTTGACCACACACCATTGGTTAATCAAATGAGTGAAAATTTGGATAGAGGACCACCAATGGAAGGAGAAGCACCCTCCAGAAGAGGGGGAATGAAATAAATAAGATAAAGATCTTTCTCTGGATTTTTGGGTGGCTACCCAGGCATGTCTGAAGGGGCAAGAGAAAGACTAGGAGAAGTTTAAGATGAAGGGGGGGAGGAGTCTGTGGAAGAGGAAGATTCTGGGGAAACTGAACTGGCAGATGCTTTGGCAAATTCTCCAGAGGTACCCCAGGGCTCTAATATAGCCCCTACTAATCAACCTCTTGTCTCTCAATCCAATCCAAGTCTCCTCAAGATCATGGAGCAAATGGTTAATATCATGTGACAACTCTCTCATGAAGAAGCCCCAGGGACTATTCCAAAGACTCAAGCCCATAAATTGAGAGGATTTATCTAATCCTGTCAATTGATTTTCCACAATGATCCAGAAAATTTCTTCTCTGACAGGAAGAAAGTTTTGTACTCCATTTATTTTCTCACTGATAGATCTGGAATATGGATTAAACCCTACCTTTCAAATATTTCCAATGAAGATCCTTCCTACCTCCTCAACGATTGGCAGTTACTTTCAACCCAATTATTCACTCTGTTAGGTGATCCCAATGAAGTTAGGAAAGCTGAACAGGAGTTGGAAAATTTGAGGATGAAGGAAAGTGGTCATGTATCCTTGTAAATTTCTGATTTTAGAGGTTTAATGTCAAGAAGAGGATTGGAATCAAGACGTTTGGACCAGTTGGCTTCCTACCCTGGTAATTTTGATACTCTTCAAGAACTCATGGACATTACCCTGAAATTGGATACCAGATACCATGAGAGACAGAAAGAGAAGGGTAGCCATCAAGAAAAGAATCCTCCTGTTACTGGATCCAATTCTTCAAGGCCTCTTCAAGACTCATCTTCAAAGAGACCTCACCATAAGAAGAAAAAGAAGAGCAAGCAATTTCAAGCTATTGATTGGTTCTGAAAAGGAGAGGAGGATCAAAGAAGGTTTGTGTACTTATTGTGGTGAAAAGCACGCAAGTGAAAAATTCTTCAAGAGACCTCAGAAAAAGCCTGGGTCATCAAGAGGCTTCCCTAGCAAGCAGGAAAAAGCCTGAGTGGGGATCATGATGCGTTCAATGGTTCTCACTTATTTCCTTCAAGAGCACAATTGTGCACTCTGAATACTAGTGTCAAGAAAGCTTTGAAGTCTTGATTTTTTCTTCTGTCTCTGATATTTTGTATAGTATTCTCATTGATTCTAGCACTACAAACTTGTTTATTGCAAATAATTTTGTTCTCAAGTACTCATTGAATATGTCAGAGCTCCCTAACAGATTCCTCATTTCATCCTGGATTCAAATGAATCCCCTTCCTTGTTCATCACCCATTATACCAAGTGGGTAGTTGACTTTCCTTCCTTCCCAAGCTTTGAATGGGACTTTTTTATCATAGATTCACCCAAGGGAGAAGACCTGATATTGAGCTATTATTTCCTCTGCCATTTTAATCCTATTATTGATTGGAAAAATGGACTGATCACCTATGATTTTAGTAATAAGGATCCTAGTGGTATTAAATCTTTTGGTTGGTGAACTTAAGACAACTTCCCTTCCTTCTTCTGTCCATATCCCTTCCATCGTGCCATCACAGTCATTAATTCAATCAAGAGATGAGTTCTTTAAAGAGATAAAAGATGTTGGAGAAGATGTTGCTATATCTTCACTTCACCTCTTTCAAGGGGATATGGACCTTCCTCCTTTACCTTGTCATACCTCCCTGGAGGAGCAGTGGGATGAGGAGGGAGAGCCAGAAGAAATTGAAAATGTGTTGAAGGTAGTCCCTCCTGCTTATCACCAATATTTGAATGTATTCTCTAAGCTGAAAGCGGAGAAACTTCCTCCACACCGCTCCTGTGATCATCATATCAAACTAAAAGGTCTTCTACCTCCAAATTGTGTTATCTATTTACTATCAAAACAAAAGTCAGAAAAACTGTGGGCCTACATTTCAAAGAATGTAGAGAAAGGTTTCATACGTCTAAGCTCCTCTTCAACAGGAGCACCTGTCCTTTTTGTCAAGAAAAAGGATGGAGGTCTTTGTTTGTGTGTTGACTACCCCAAACTCAATGCTGTCACTAGGAAGAACAGGTATCCTGTTCCTCCTATGAACCAGCTTCTTACCGTATTCAATGATGCCACTATCTTCTCCAAGATAGACCTGTGTGGTGCATATAATCTCTGTCAGCCTGTGACTCAAAACCAGAGCACAAGCATGACAGCCAATACACCATAAATCAATGGTATAGCCAAGATACCACCAAAACATGGAACTGAGCCAAATTAGCTCAAAAGGTATCAAAAGAAAGAGGAAACTCACCTCTTTCTGAAAATACAAGCCCCATCACCATAGGACAAGAAATAACAAAGTTATTCCTGCTCAAAGTCATTGCTGAGCATAAACCTTAATTTTCACCTCTCATCTAAAATCTAGAAGAAGAGGCTTAACCCCATCAAATGGGTATTCAAAATGAAGCTCTAAGCCAGGGCTATCCAATGGTACCAGCCAAACTGAGCTAGCACCAGTATTACTTGAGTTATGGTCAAATTCAGACCAAATAAGGGTGAACAAAACATTCACCTCTCATCTAACTTTTACAGTTTTAGTGTGAGATACTTAAAGTGGGGTCTTTTTGGAAAGAGCACAATCAGGGCTATCTGATGGTGCCATCCATTTCCCCATAACTCAACTACAACAGAAGTTATTGGCCAAACAAGCTTAATACAGCTTTTTGCCCAAACCACGCCAATGTACAAAAATACTTGTACATGGGATAACTTTGTCATATTTAATGATAACCATGTCAAGTTGGGTACCATTGTGTAGAGCTCATATAGAGCTATTCAATGAACCAACTTTGAGCTTGATATCTCAAAAACTGACAGAGTTATGACCATTTTAAGGTCAAAATCCCACCAGCTGTCATATACAGCCTTACCATGGGATAACACCCCATAACCATGAATGTGAGGTGTCAAATAGACAAAGAAGCATGTTTTTACTTCAATACCTCATATGTCAGTCAATACTGGGGTCCCATACAGCTTCTGTACAGCATTCTACGCGTCATACACGTCAGAATCAGGCTGTGAGGTCCCCAGATGAAAATTTTCACCCTGTATTGGTGAAAACTGCCCAGATGTGGTTTCAAAACCACATCTGAGCCCAATACAGGGTATACAGGCTGTTTGCAAACCACAAGCCTGTCCTAGAGAGTGAAAAATTTTCACTTCCTCTACGTGGAAAGGCCTAGCAGCCTTTCCACTCCAATTTCAGGATAAAAGGAGGGCTTTTCACAGCCAAAGACCTTTCCTCATCCTGCTCTTGAATACCCTACGTAGTAAACTGTCAAAAACAGTTTTACTCTTGGGTAATAATCAGGTATTATTATAATCTTAATAATTGTAGTCTTTATTATTGTAACCCAACAGGTAAAGCTGCACCCAGGGCTTTCAACAGCGCTCACCACCACTATATCCACTATAGTAAAGCCCTTATTATTAAATTAAAACCATTTTTAACTCTTATAAAACCTTTTTAACCTTTATATACCGTGTCACAGTCATAGTTAAAAGTTGTAAATACACTTTATTACTCTTATCATAGACTCAACCTGACATTTTGGGGGCCTGGCCGTGTTTTTTACTTATTTTGGACCTTACAAGTAAGTTTTTTCTCTTTTTTATCATTTATTGACACCTGTTTTTTATTTTTTTTAGGCGTCATTTTCTTCTGAAAAATATATTTTATATATATTCTTCTTTAAAATTTTATAATACTCATATTTTTAAAAGAGTATTTTGTCTAGTGGCTAATAACCACAAGACCAGTATTTTTGGCGTGTTTTGCATATAAAAACACTTTTAGGCCATTTATACAGTCTCAATTCTTAATTGAATTAAGACAGCTCATACTGATAAACCAACAGTTGAGGCGTGTTTGGACACATTGTTAACTCAATTGCCCTGTAATACACCATTTTTAACAGATTATACTTGCTAATAACAAGTATTCTGTGAGATATTGGTATACAAACAGTATACCAATAATCAATAAGCTGTATTTCTGACGTGGAATTGTTAACTCAATTACACTGTCACTATACAAGGGCATACTGTAGTAACATACAAGCCCAGAGGCCACTCTTAGACGTGCAAAACCAGCCTTGTAAGAAGTCTTAACTGACATAAGCCCTCTTTTTTCCTGCTTTGATTCAGTGGAAGAAAATTTCATACCACTTGAGACCCAGTCACAGGCCAACATACCAGTGACACCCTCAGAACCAGAGGGCAGCAAGGGCAAAGGAAAAAGGCTTAGTGAAGGCCTCATCACAGCCAAAAAGTGGACACCAATAGCCACTCAGAGGAGTAGAAAACCACGAAACTCTGCTTCAATACAAGGTAAACCAACCTTAACCACTTGTACAGGGAAGATTACAATTATTAACCCAGTTGTAACCTCCAAAGGCAAACTGCCCAAATCAGCAGATAGCAAATTTGTACAAGGCACAGTCAAAGGTAAATACCCTAAGAACATAAAGTTTTTGACTGCTTGCAAACACTGATATGTCCCCTGCATACCTCAGAGACCTTGGCTTCCAAAGGAACCAGCCAGAGGATAGAGCAGGAATGTCTAGAACCAGAAGACCTGAAAGAAGACACATTGGACACAGTGGTGGATGGCAAAACAATGAGGGAGATAATATCAACCTTACCATTCACACTCCAATTCAACAGAAACCTCAAACCAGAGGACTGGAAGGATATGGATCAAGTTCTTCAAATCCACCAACTCCTCAAAGATTTGTTTCAATGGAGTATGGACAACAAGAGGTTCAACCTAGCAACTCACTGGGCAGAACTGGGATCAAGTTGCCAGAAGATCTGTCTCAAAGAGATAGACTTCAAAGACCTTATGGTAATCACCAAGGGTTGGAATCCTACCAGGCAGCACAGACTCCTGGAGGCAAGGGCACAGAGGATAAGGGAGAATCAAGCCACTATCCAAGCTATAGAAGAACAGTTAACCCAGACAGGGCCTACTCAGATTCCTTCAGGTTCACAAGGAGCATGCCAAATCAGCTCTCCAGTGGCTTCACACCATTCAGAAACCAGCAGATCAGTGGCCAAGAGTCACCATTCTTCACAATTCCAGGAAGTTTCCAGGAGAAGACAAGGCAACAAGGGCAAAAACAAAGCCTCCTTCAACCAGAGGAGGAAAGAGTCAGACCCCATGATCCAGAAGCTGTTAGATTTGGTAAAAGAAGTACACAAGAACCAGAAGTAGTTGTAAACCACTCTAGAATCAGTAGTCCTAGTAATAGAAAAATTACCCCCACTCAGACTGAAAATAACATTATCACATCTGAGAGTAACATCAACAGTGACACACTGTGGTTACAAATGTCCCAATATGCTGAGTAATCTGCAAAGCAGGCTACAGAATTTGCAGCTGCCCAAGAGAGGATGAGAAAAACTCAAGCCTCATTGGAGCAGATAGTTAAAAACCTTCAGGAAGGATATGCTCAACTGAGCAAAGCCTCTGAAGAAACCAACAAGAGACTGAACCAAGTCTCTGAAGAACAACACCATAGTAGCAGGGACAGGGAGTGTCTGAACCAAGACATCAACAAATTGTTTGATGCCTACCATAGCTTGAAGCCCCAACCACAAGGCGAAGCTATGGAGAATCCATATCAACCAGATGACATCAAACCAGATGCCATGTTGTTGAATAAGGCAAGATCTCCATCACAATACCAGGATGGAGATGGCATGTCTTATTCAGAGAAGGAAGCCTTGAAACAGCTTCCTGAGGCCTCAAGCTGGCCCAAATTCTCTGGATCAGGAGAATATGATCACATGGAACTCATAGATTATATTGATGGACTCTTCATTGATGTACCAAGCATACCAGATTACTGGATTACTGCTAGACTGAATACTGCATTTAAAGGTCATGCAAGTATATGGTACACTGAGATGAAAGAAATCCATGGCAGAAGAAATTGGCCATGGTGGAAGAGTCAAATAATCCAAAAGTACAGTAATGGAACTTGGATATGGCAAAAGACCATGTCATTTGAAAATGACAAATACTCTGTGGACAAAGATCCATATGAGTGGTGTCTCAGACAGTCTAAAAGACTTAAAGCCATTGATCCTCAGATGAACATCCAGATGAGGAATCACAAACTTCTGACACAACTGCCAGGAGAACTAGAGCATGCAGTGAAATGCAGATGCAACCAAAATTGCACTCTAGATGACATAGCCAATACCTTACAAGACATAAGGAAAAGGACTAATATAGGGAAATTCACCCCATATAGAAGCAGTAGTTTCAAAGAGAAACAACCTTTCAGGGTGGAGTTCAAAGACAAACCCAGAGAAAGAGTGGCAGAAGTGGCAAAGAAGAAGAATTCTTGTCACAATTGTGGTTCAACAGACCACTATGCTAACAACTGTCCAAAGGCAAAGAAAAAAGTCTATGCCATAGAGAAAGTCCCTGAGGAAGAACCTCCAACAGAGGATTCTGAATCAGACTCTATGGGAGATGCCATCAGAGAACCATCTGATGAGGATCAAGACCCAAGAGAGGAATTTCTAGTGGAATACCAAGAGGAAACCCCACTAGAAATCCAGGATATACAGTTGGAAGCAGGCATGCCACAAGACACTGCCAACAAAAACTTGTGTAAACATACACAAGATGCACAAACATTCCTGGTTACACCAACCAAAGGAATGGCATATATACATGGAACAGCCACAAAAATGACTGTATGTATTGACAATGCTCAGCACCCACTGATCATTGACAGTGGAGCACACTGCTCCATAGTGGCCAGAAATTATCTGGATACACACTTCCCAAACGGGGAAAAAGAACTCTTGCCCACCAGGGCAAAGAACTTTAAGAGTGCATCTGGAAAGATGACCTCTATTGGGACAATTATCAAAGAGATAATTATACCCCACAGAAAAGGTAATATCAGACTCAACCCAGAGTTTGTAGTGCTTGAAGATGCCCACATCCAAGGGTTTTTACTGGGAACAGATTACCAGAGGATGTATGGCATAGATATTTACAATAGTAAAAATAGGCATATTACCATTGGTACTAACAAGGAAAAGAAATTTTCTCTTGATATATACCAAATATCTTCTCAGGACCCACTGGAAGAACTTCTGAAAGAATTCAGAGAGGGACAGTTTAGCACTACCCTCACCAGTAAACAAAAGTTAAGTTTACTGAAGATGCTGAGGAAGAATAGACCAGCATTTGCCATTGGTGAAGAACCATTAGGCAAGATCAAAGGCCATGATATAGAACTATATCTGGATGTGGAAAGGCCCTATCCACCCATGTTAAGGAGACCTCCTTACCCAGCAAGTCTGGAGACCAGGAAAGAAATTGAGAAACATATCAATGAACTCCTGGACATGGATGTCATTAGGAAGATTGGACATAATGAAATAGTGGAAATTACCACCCCTGTCCTAATCACCTGGCATGATGGCAAGTCTAGATTGTGTGGAGACTTCAGAGCCCTGAATAACTACACGAAAGCAGACAGGTACCCTATACCAAGGATACCTCATGCCTTGGATAAACTGGCCAAAGCCAAATACATAACCAAGATGGATTGTATGAAAGGTTTCCACCAAAATGGAGTTAAACCAAACTCCATGAAGTTGCTCAGAATAATATGCCATATGGGCATATATGAGTACACCAGGATGCCATTTGGCATCAAAAATGCACCAGCCCACTTCCAAAGGATGATGGACACCATATTTCAGGAAGAAATAATGGAAGGCTGGATGGTAGTATATATTGATGATATCATTATATACTCAGAGACATGGGAAGATCATGTACAATACATAGACAGAGTGCTAACTAAATGTACACCCATCAATCTAAAAATTTCACTTAAAAAGTGTAATTTTGGCCAACAAGAGCTACTAGCTCTAGGACACAAAGTCTCAGGCCTTAGTCTGGCAATTGACCAGAACAAAGTAGCAGCAGTACTGCAAAAGCCAGTACCAAAGAGCATTAAAGAAATGCAATCTTTCCTTGGGTTTGCTAGCTACTATAGAAACCACATCAAAAACTTTGCCCACATAACTAGTAGCTTATACAAGTTATGCTCAAAGGATGTAGTTTTTGAAATAACCAAGGAAAGGAGGGATGCATATGAGAGGATCAAATATGAACTCACAAATGCACCTGTGCTCATCTTGCCCGACTTTGAACTACCATTCAAGTTATACATAGATGCAGCATGCAGCCAAGGCTTAGGAGCAGCCCTTCACCAAAGACAAATTGTGGATGGTGAACCAAGAGAAGGTGTAATATGTTACATCTCCAGGCAGCTGAAAGATTCAGAAGCCAGGTATGGGGCCACCCAGACAGAATGTCTATGTCTAGTCTGGGCTCTAGAAAAACTCCATTACTATTTGGAGGGTGCAGTCTTTGAAGTCTACACAGACTGCACAGCCTTGAAGTCTTTACTAAACATGAAGACTACTAATAGACATATGCTGAGATGGCAAATAGCCATCCAGGAGTATAGAGGGAACATGACCATCATATACAAGGAAGGTAAAAGCCATACCAATGCAGATGGCCTTAGCAGATGGCCACTAGACAATGTCAAAAGCAATCCAGCTTATGACCCTGAAGTTGCTGCAAAAATTCCTATCCATTTTATGGAGATAAATAGGAAAAAGAACTTCAGATTCTCTGAATGGGCACCAGAGAGTGGTACCCTTGACAGTGGAAACACTGATTCAGAAGGGACAGAAACTCCCATACTGGGAATAAGTTCCTCAGAACTGCACAATGAATTTTTCAATGCAGTCCTGAAATCTTATGCTAAGCACAAACAGTGTAGCATATTACTCCAACTCCTTCAACAAAAATACAGGAGCCCAGAACTGGAAACCCAGCTGGAGGAACCCTGGTTGAGGGCCTATAAGGACAATAAATTCTTCCTTATAGATGGCATAATTTATCACAGAGAAAAGCACACCAGTGCACTCACAGTGATAGACAGAGACCACATCTCTCTAATCCTGCAGGAATGCCATGACTGCCCCTATATGGGACACATGAGTGAAGACAGGACCAAAGAGAGGGTAGCAAGCACAGCTTGGTGGCCCAAGTGGGAACAAGAGTTGAGTGAATACATCAACACTTGTGAGAGATGCCAAAAGGCAAATAGAAAACATGGGAAGAAATATGGGTTACTTCAACATATAGAAGAACCCAAGCACCCATGGGAAACCATTAACATGGACTGGGTCACAGGACTTGTCCCAGGAGGCAAAGAAAACTACAATGCCTGCTTAATCATAGTTGATAGGTTCAGCAAAAGCATGAGATGTCTACCATGCCATAAAGAGGACACAGCCATGGACACTGCTCTGTTATTTTGGAATAACATCATATCCACCTGTGGAGTCCCCAAGATCATAATTAGTGACAGGGACCCAAAATTCACATCTGAATTTTGGACCAACTTATATGACATGCTTGGCACCAAGCTTGCTTTTTCCACAGCTTACCATCCCCAAACAGATGGCCTGGCTGAGAGAATGATCCAAACAATGGAGGACATTCTCAGGAGGTTCTGTGCCTATGGCATGGAATACAAGGACCATGAGGGATACACCCATGATTGGGTTACCCTCTTACCAGCAGTCCAGCTGGCTTATAACACAAGCCAGCACTCTACCACAGGAAAATCACCTGCACTGGTAGAGAAAGGGTGGAATCCCCTGTTACCTGTGGATCACTTGAAGAAAAATCTTCTGACCATCCACCCCACAGCTAAAGACTTCCATGATATGTGGAGGAAAGCCTGTGATACTGCAGCCAAATGCATAGCTGAGGCCAAAGAGTATAACAAGCAGAGGTGGGACAAATCACATATGGAACCTGACTTCAAGGAAGGGGACCAGGTGTTAGTGTCCACACTGAACTTCAACAATCTCAAAGGACCTAAGAAAATGAGAGACTCATTTGTAGGGCCCTTCACTATCATTAAGTTGATAGGGAAAAATGCAGTAGAGGTCAGGCTCACTGAGGAGTTTTCTAGGAAACACCCAGTCTTTCCTGTGAGCCTGGTCAAGCCATACTTCCAAACAGAGGAGGGAAAATTCCCCTCCAGGAAGAAGAACATCACTCCACCAGAAATAGTGGAAGTAGAAGACTCTCCTGGACCTGTGAGTAAAATCATCAGGGCCAGAAAAATAAGACTTAATGGAAAGGATCAAAGACAATACCTAGTCAGATTCAAAAACCAGACAGCTGATAAAGACAAATGGTTGGCAGAGGATGCCATACCAGATGGGAACCTTCATTTGAGGAGATTCAGAGCCTCTAGGAGGACTGAACAGTCTCATCAATGATGAGCCTTTTTTAGAGGGAGGGTATGTCAGCCTGTGACTCAAAACCAGAGCACAAGCATGACAGCCAATACACCATAAATCAATGGTATAGCCAAGATACCACCAAAACATGGAACTGAGCCAAATTAGCTCAAAAGGTATCAAAAGAAAGAGGAAACTCACCTCTTTCTGAAAATACAAGCCCCATCACCATAGGACAAGAAATAACAAAGTTATTCCTGCTCAAAGTCATTGCTGAGCATAAACCTTAATTTTCACCTCTCATCTAAAATCTAGAAGAAGAGGCTTAACCCCATCAAATGGGTATTCAAAATGAAGCTCTAAGCCAGGGCTATCCAATGGTACCAGCCAAACTGAGCTAGCACCAGTATTACTTGAGTTATGGTCAAATTCAGACCAAATAAGGGTGAACAAAACATTCACCTCTCATCTAACTTTTACAGTTTTAGTGTGAGATACTTAAAGTGGGGTCTTTTTGGAAAGAGCACAATCAGGGCTATCTGATGGTGCCATCCATTTCCCCATAACTCAACTACAACAGAAGTTATTGGCCAAACAAGCTTAATACAGCTTTTTGCCCAAACCACGCCAATGTACAAAAATACTTGTACATGGGATAACTTTGTCATATTTAATGATAACCATGTCAAGTTGGGGACCATTGTGTAGAGCTCATATAGAGCTATTCAATGAACCAACTTTGAGCTTGATATCTCAAAAACTGACAGAGTTATGACCATTTTAAGGTCAAAATCCCACCAGCTGTCATATACAGCCTTACCATGGGATAACACCCCATAACCATGAATGTGAGGTGTCAAATAGACGAAGAAGCATGTTTTTACTTCAATACCTCATATGTCAGTCAATACTGGGGTCCCATACAGCTTCTGTACAGCATTCTACGCGTCATACACGTCAGAATCAGGCTGTGAGGTCCCCAGATGAAAATTTTCACCCTGTATTGGTGAAAACTGCCCAGATGTGGTTTCAAAACCACATCTGAGCCCAATACAGGGTATACAGGCTGTTTGCAAACCACAAGCCTGTCCTAGAGAGTGAAAAATTTTCACTTCCTCTACGTGGAAAGGCCTAGCAGCCTTTCCACTCCAATTTCAGGATAAAAGGAGGGCTTTTCACAGCCAAAGACCTTTCCTCATCCTGCTCTTGAATACCCTACGTAGTAAACTGTCAAAAACAGTTTTACTCTTGGGTAATAATCAGGTATTATTATAATCTTAATAATTGTAGTCTTTATTATTGTAACCCAACAGGTAAAGCTGCACCCAGGGCTTTCAACAGCGCTCACCACCACTATATCCACTATAGTAAAGCCCTTATTATTAAATTAAAACCATTTTTAACTCTTATAAAACCTTTTTAACCTTTATATACCGTGTCACAGTCATAGTTAAAAGTTGTAAATACACTTTATTACTCTTATCATAGACTCAACCTGACAATCTCCTGAGAATCAAAGAGGGGGATGAGCACTTAACTGCCTTTAGAACCAAATATGGTAGTTATGAGTGTTTGGTTATGCCATTTGGCCTTACCAATTCTCCTGCTTCTTTCCATAATCTTGTGAATGATATCTTTGCAGATTTCTTGGATATTTTTGTTGTAGTTTACTTAGATGATATTATGGTCTTTTCCAGCTCTGAGGATGAACATGTCAAACATGTGGCCTCTGTCCTCCAAAGACTGAGGGACAATAATTTTTTGCCAAAGCCTCCCAGTTTTTATTCCATGCCTCAAGTGTGGAATACTTGGGCTATGTTGTTTCAAGTGATGGCCTCAAGATAGTTTCTTCAAAAGTTCAGCAAATCCTCAATCGGCCTCAGCCCAAGAAAATCAAAGCTCTTCAATTCTTCCTTGGCTTTGCCAGCTTCTATTGTTGTTTCATTAAAAATCACTGCTCTCACTTCCCTTCTCCAAAAAGACTCTCCCTTTACCTCCAATGAGGAGGATCTTAGTAAGTTTCAAATCCTCAAAGAAGCATTCACCACTGCTCCTATCCTTTCTCATTTCAATCCTTCTCTACCAACTATTGTAGAGACTGATGCTTCTGATTATGCCTTGGGTGCTGTACTGAGTCAGGTGAATGACTCAGAAAAGCACCCCATTGCATTTGATAGTCACAAGCTTCTCCCAGCTGAGCTCAACTATGAAATTCATGACAAGGAACCTCTTGGCATAGTTTGGGCTCTCAAGTGCTGGAGAGCTTTTCTTCTTTCTCTTTCCAATCCTTTTGAAGTCTTGACAGATCACTCTTCCCTTCAATATTTCATGTCTTCCAAATTTCTTACTTGTTAGACCTGTTGGGCTGAATTTCTTTCTGAGTTTCATTTCACTATTACTTACCGCCCAGTCAGGCTGGCCACTTTACCAGATTCCTGGTCACGTCAGGAAGACATGTACCCGGAGAGGGGGGTGGACATCATCAGCAAGAATCCTCAAAATGTTCATGAAGTAATCAGGCAAGATGGAATTCAAAAGTCAATATTCTTCTCAATCAAAGTTGAAATATTCTCAGATTTAGCTGACCAGATCCAAAAGGAAGTATGGCAAGACAAATATTATAAGGAAATACTCAATCAGTTAGCAAGAGTTGAATCAGTTTCAGATTATTCTCTTGAACCTCAAGCCAAATTATTGTTATTCAAAGATAGAGTGGTAGTCCCAAGCAATGAAGAAATCCAACTGAATATCCTTCAAAAGCGTCATGACTCACTATTGACTGGACACCCTAGACAGGAGAAGACCCTCAAGCTCATCAAGAGGTATGTTTATTGGGCTGGCATGAATAAATTCATTAAGGACTATGTGTCCTCATGTCAGCAATGTTCAAGAAACAAGAACATTCATCATAAGAAGTTTGGATTACTCAAGCCTCTTCAAATTTCATCTGGTCCTTGGAATTCCTTATTAATGGACTTTATCACCCAATTTCCCTTGTCAAAAAACTTTGATTCAACTTTAGTAGTTGTGGACAGGTTCTCAAAAATGGCAGTCTTTATTCCAGCTTATGTAACAATTACTTCCCTTGACTTAGTTCACATTTTCATTAACCATGTCTTTTCCAAACATGGTCTTCCAGCCAGTATTATTAGTGCTAGAGGTTCTTTATTCGTTTCATCATTTTGGACTCAATTATATCAGCAGCTCAAGATGTCAAGAGATCTTTCAACTGCTTTTTATCCTGAAACAGATGGAGAGACATAGAGGGTAAATCAGATTCTAGGACATTATCTTTGGATGTATGTCAGTTACCATCAAGATGACTGGTACACCTGGCTCCCTCTGGCTGAATTTTCCTATAATATTGCAGAACACTCATCAACAAATGAATCACCTTTTTTCACCATTTATGGAAGAAATCCCAGCTTTGACTTAATCCATATTTCTCAAGACTCACCTGCTGGGAAGTTATTAAAAAACATCCAATCAGTACAGCAAGCTGTCGAAGAAGAATAGTCAGCAATAAGGAGATTCAAGAAGTATGCAGATAGAAATAGGAAAATTCCACCTGATTTCCAACCTGGGGATAAGGTATGGCAAGCTTCCAAGAACGTAAAGACTACAAGAACCACCAAAAAACTATCAAAAAGATGGCTAGGACCCTTTGAAATTCTTAAGAAGATTGGAAGCCATGCATATCACCTCAAGTTGCCTCAACAATGGAAGTCAGTTCACCATGTCTTTAATGTGTTCTTAATAGAACCAGTGAAACAATAAGCTATCCCAAATCAGCATCAATTGCCACCACCACCAGTCATAGTGAAAGAGCAAGAAGAATGGGAAGTGGCTCAGGTTCTGGACTCAAAACTCAAAAGAGATAAATTATGGTATCTTGTAGAGTCAAAAGCATTCAGTGAAGACCCAGAAAGAACAACTTGGGAGCAAGCTTCCAACCTTATCAACTAAACAGACCTTGTCAAGGACTACCATTAATTGTATCCAGATAATCCTGGCCCAATTACCTCAGGAGTTTGATTTTATGGTGCTTGGTGGGGATTGGATTTCAGGAAAGTAAGTTCCTCTCCTGGCATGCACCTTTAAGGGGGTATTCTACCCAAAAGTTGTTGTAAGAATCACCTTGGCCTCTTTGTGAGCACTTGTCAATTCTTTGGACAGATTCAGAAGGCCTTGCAACATCAAATACCTCAAATTTGGACCTTTCTTCACGATATGGCCAAATGCCTTTTTTCTTTTTCATTACATTCTTTTGCAATTTATGCCAGGGATCATTATTCAAGACATTCCTTACTTTAAAGTCAATTGTAGCAACTTTACCTGTTTATTGTGCTTAGTGGGGAGTGGGAGTTATGAAAGTAAGTTCCATCTCCTGGTATCCATCCCTGAGGGTTCTACTTCTTTTAAAACATTACCTTGGCCACTCTGTGAGCATCAAATGCTTTGTTTTCATCTTTCAGAAAATATTTGGCTAAAATAAAGCAACTCACCACAAGAAGGCCAAACCTCAGGAATTTCTCTATTTCTTTCCTTTACTCTCTTTTTCTCTCATTTTCTTTCTTTTATTTACTTTTATATTTTGTTTTATTTCTTTTATCTTTAAAGAAGCAGCATCCCCTCCCATATCATGTATTGGGAGGTTCCATTTATTTTTTTTATTTTTATTTTTTAGTAGTTATAAGAGTGGGGATAGAAGTCAAAAAAAAGCACAAACAAGGCCAAGGAAACTAGTTATCTCTACCAATATGATCAAAAGTTCTTTGGAAATCATTGATCAATTCATCTTCATACCAGGAAGATTTTGCAGCCATCTCTTCAGAAGCAGTACCAGGAATAGTTCTATCATCAGCATACATAATCACCTCCCTATTATTCCTATCAACTTGTCTAAACAACCTGGCCACAGCATCTTGATTTTCACTCACCATATTTGGATCTTCTCTGGTAACTTGTATAGGCCAACAAACCCTTTGCTGAAATACTTGGGCAGCAGGAAATGGTAAAGGTGAAAGCTCTTCTCTTCTTCTACTGGAGCTGGCCTCAGGTTAGAGTTGTTGAGAGGTGACTATTGGTGAAGCTCTGTACTGTTGAATGGGGAATGGTCTTACTTCTGGATTTATGGCAGGCCTGGTGTGGGAAGAACTTGGTGAAGAGTGAGGAAGGGAAGTAGGAATGGGAGCAAGAGTTGGTTGAAAGTTTCTAGGGGTACTGGGAATAAGGCGGCTTTGGAATCTTTTGGAAGGAGGCTGAGAAGGAGAAGTTCTGGATTGATGGCCAACCAGATTATTAACCACCTCAGCTTCTTCACCATCCAATTCATCACTAACTTCAGCATCCGGATCAGGTGGGAAATTGGAAATTCTTCTTATTCTTTTCACTAAACCTTCAGTATTGGTCCTGGAGTAGATTGGTGTACCACCAACTGGGATGGATCCTCCAACATTGGTCCATCTTGCCACATCCCTCTCCCTAGAACCAGTCACTAATTCAAGATATCAGTATCCAATTCAATCAAGAAATTCATTTTACTCACAATCAGAATATCCTGAAGTAGAATCAGCAGTTGGGCCCTCAGAAACTGGGAACTCCTTCCCAAAAGGCCCATCCTTTTTACTCCACAAGTAACTTCTGACATTGGAAGCTGCTGATCCAGGACAACAACATGGCTTCTTCCCAACAAAACAGGCATGGCACTTTGAAGACTTTGGGTTGAAATTCTGAAATCAATCTTTTCCCTTGGCCAAAAATTTAGTACAAGCAGTATCAAGAACTTCAAATGCCTTGTAGCCATCATACGTTTGGCCAGGATCAAAGTGCCCAGAGGAAGCCATCAACCAAGGTGAAGCCAACCAACTGAGGATGCCAGAACCACAAAGAACAGATGGTGGTGGTGCAGAAGGGGAATATTCAGTGAGTTCAGTCAGTTTGGAACTCATTGCTAAAGAAATTTTGCAGGCAGAAGAATTCAGTGCATCATTATAACACACTCCAATCCTGAAGATGACCCAGAAGCCAGTGATGGTCCCTCAATGTGGGCCCCAATCAATCACCCAAGACCTTCCCTGAAATATTGGGGAAGGTCAGATTCCATGGTCCTGGACCCCCTCAATGGGCCCAGGCCATGTTCCATGGACCCCCTGGATTCCAAGCATCCTGGTCAATTTTGGCCTTGGGGGGCTCTAGTAACCCCCAAGGACTGCTGACTGCTGCACATGGACCATAGGACCAAAAAGGCACCTCATCACCATTCAATCAGAAATGGCCATGGTAATGGCCAAACTTCAAGGAAAATGGGGACAGGCCGCCTCCTTGGATGATGCCAAAGGCCAATCAAGGTGAAGAGGACCCAAGAGGAACAATTTCCCAGTCAATAGTAGGTATATATGCTCATATCACCATTATTAATCATTTTTGGGGGTGAAGAGCTCTAAGACCTTAGTTTTAGAATACAACCCAAGGGTCATGTCTTTAAAGGAGGTATTGATTGAAATTCAAAAGAATAGTTTAATTCAAAGGTTGAAGAACTTACTCAAGATTAAAAGAAGGGGAGAAGACAGATAATAAAAGACAATGAAGAGAGGAGGGGATTTTCAGGATAATGACCAAGAGGAAAAGAAAAATCAAAAGAAAATTTTTGGAAAAAGTGTGGAGATGTTGTGATTCCACTCAACAGTGGCAGGGTATTATAGTTTTCAGGAGCCCACCAGTTTCAAGAGGGGGATACTGTAACAACAACTAGTCAGGGCTAAGGGTATTCAATCTGAAACCTACTCAAACACCTCAAATCAGCAATCCACTCTGTGTATCAGCAATCAGTTTCAGAAATATTCACTGCTGAAATATGCATACAGTCTGGTGAATCAATACAGCCTTTCAATACTTGTACAGGTTGGATTTACCCAATACAGTTTGGATACACCATCCTGAAACTGTATGATAACTAAGCACTACCACTTCTCCTGTACAGATCCTGTACAGATTGTATACAACCTGTATTGGCCAGACTCAATTAAATCATCAATCCTTCTCATTAAAACTCTATGTCTGGATCAGGGCTGGTGATTCTCACATATACCAGCCCCTCTTTCTCTCCCCTGGGGACGTTTCCCCAGTTAATTAATTTAGCTGATTTATTATTTTATCAATATTCTTACTCTTATTTTTGGGTATTATATTTATTGGTATTAAGTTGATCTTTTCATTTTTCTCTTGTCTGTTCAGTATGAGGTGTGGTGGCTATATCCTTATTAGCCCTCCTCTTTCCTTCTGACAGGTTGAAACAGTGGATGTGGACTTGTTTGTGGTTGGCTCTTCTATTTATTACTCTTATTCTTTTTTGCTGCTTTTCTTATATTGGTATTTCTTAGAAATCTTCCTTTCATTACACTCTTAAGTGTTTTGCCTTATCTTATCCATTGAGCCCTCTGCAGTGAGTCCCAGTTTACTGAGTTCCAGGCCCTCTTCACTTAGAAGAGCCCCTGTGACACTCATGGTCTTTGCACTTTTAAATACTTGAAAGAGTACTTGACAAAGCTGAATGAGTGAATATGAACATTCCACCCAAAAAATGAAACTTTGTTTTTTGAGAAATTAAAGCATTATGACATATTTTATCTTGTTTAAGCTTGGGTATTGAGGAAAACAAATTTGAAGAAGTTTTACTTAAGCGAATACCCCAGAATAAAAAATAAATGATGTCTTTTCCTAGATTTTCCAGTTATTAAAGGCAACACCTGAAAGACTTTGAAGTTCTCGCAAAGTCACTTTATAGAATCTGTGATCAACAGATAGTTTTTGAGATGACACAGGAAAGAATTAAAGCCTATGAGAAGATAAGGAAAGCTCTTACAGAAGAACTGTTAGTCCTCATGGAAGACTGGAATATACATTCTAAATTGTACATTGATGCATTTGGGGATGGATTAGCAGTAGCCCTACATCAAGTCTAAATTATTGATGACAAACCTACAGAAGGAGAAGCTTGTTATATCTCAAGGCCAATCAAACCAACAGAAGCTTATATAATGCAAGCCAAACAGAGTGCTTGTTTTTGGTATGGGCACTTGAGAAGTTGCACTCTTATCTTGATGGAAGTGTTTTTGAGTTGATAAACAACTGAAATTCCATGAAATCACTTCATAACATGAAAACACCCAACAGAAATATGTTGAGATGGCAGATAGCCATTGAAGAATATAGAGGTAAAATTACTATATATAGTTTCTCAGGAAGGAAATCTTCATAAGAATTCTGATGGACTTAGTAGGTGGTAATTAGTCAATACTCCCGATAACCCAGCTGATGTTCCTTTGGAAGCAGAACCACAGATTTCAATTGAAGGTATTAACTTAACTGAGTTTGGAACTGAATTATTTGAATAAGTCGGAGAGTCCTATAAGTAGGAAAATAATTGACATATCTTGAAATCATGCTGCTGAAAAGACACAAATTTGGTTAATTCATTATATGAAGTATGGAGAAATTTCTATTCTGAAGGAAGATTTCATTTGTTTGATGGCATAATCTACTACAGAACCAAACATTCCTGCATAATGACATTATGCAGTAGATTGCTTAGCAATAACATTCTTTATTAATTCTATTATGGCATATATTCTGGACATCTTTCAGAAGAAAGAACACTTGAAAAAGTGCAGAATTGTGCATGGTGGCCATGTTTAAGAAAAGATACCATTGAATACTGCCATACCTGTGACAGATGCCAAAAGGCAAACAGTAGTACAGGCAAGAAATTTGGCCTTTTGACACATATTCAAGAACCAAAATCCCCTTGGTAAGTTCTTCAAATGGATTGGGTCACAGAAATGCCTCCAAGTGGTGACAGCATTTATAATGCTTTTTTAGTCATTGTAGACAGATACAGAAAAAGTCCCATATTCTTACCATGTCATAAAGATGACACTGCTATAGATAAAGCTTTTCTTCTATGAAATAGAATCATTTATCATACAGGAATATTTAAGAATATCATAAGCTACAGAGATCTCAAGCTCAAATCTGCACTTTGGAACAACCTTCATAGATTGTTTGGTACCAAGATATCATTTTCTACAGCATATCACCCTCAAACTGACTGGCTAGCAGAGAGAATGATTCAAACTTTAGAAGACATCATAAGGAGATTTTGTTCCTAATGATTATAATTTAAATACTCAGATGGCTTTACGTATTACTAGTGCACTTTAGTACCCAAATTAGAACTGGCATATAAGACATCAGTACATTCTTCTACAGGTCAAACTCCTGCTATGTTAGAAAAAGGATGGAATCCAAGACTTCCAGCAGACACACTGAGAAAATACTTGATTGACATTCATCCTACAGCTTCCAGATTCAACATTATTCTTGATAAAGTTAAAAATCAAGCAAAACAAAGCATGAATGATGCTCTTGACTATGCAAAACAGAAGTGGGACAAGATTCATACAGTACCATAGTTCAAAGTAGGTTACTTAGTTCTAGTTTCAGCCTTTAATTTTAATAATATCAAAGGCCCAAAAAAATCTCAAGATTCTTATTTAGAATCTTTTTTCATTGTTGCCTTACATGAAAGAAATGCAGTTCAAGTCAAATTGAGTGGTGAATTGGAAAAGAAACACCCAACCTTCCCAGTCAGTTTGATAAAACCTTATCAACCAGCTGATAAAGAATTTTTCCCTTTAAAGAACCCAAAGCCTTTAACTGTACCACCAGTGGAACAGATTGAAGACAAAAAGATAAATAAAGGAGACTTAGGTGCAAAAATTCAAGGGAATATCTTTTCAGATATATAAATCCAGAAAATGAAGATGAATGGCTTGCTAAATCAGAAATACCGGACCCAGATAAGCTCTTGAGAAGATTTAGACATGAAAGAAGGCCACAATCCTGAATATGTTTATAAATTTGCCTTAAATTAATTGATCTTAGTAGTTAAAAGAGGTTGGACAGTTGGCATTGAACCCCTTTAGAGCCCTTTTTATTCTTAATATAATGAATAAAATTGTAGTGAAACTTCATTTTTTGGTGGGAGGGAATGTGAGCCTTGAAGTATATTTTACATAGTCCACAATTAATAATAGAATAAATTCTGAGCTATGAATAACCCATCAGTTATGTATATACTCAAAATTCATCATTTTGTATTTCAGAAAAGATGAATAACTTTCTGTGATTAAGTAAATCCATGGATTTAAGGCCAGATTTGGATTCTACACAAACTTTCACTTAGGGTAGATCC
This sequence comes from Austropuccinia psidii, assembly GCA_023105745.1. Lineage (NCBI taxonomy): Eukaryota > Fungi > Basidiomycota > Pucciniomycetes > Pucciniales > Sphaerophragmiaceae > Austropuccinia > Austropuccinia psidii. Next base: position 4,092,884 of record JALGQZ010000009.1, on the reverse strand, counting down.
TTAGAGTGAATAAGGTTAAAGTAAATCTATGAGGTGGTAATATGGAAAATAATTCAATACAAAATAATCAATACCACATAAAAGAATTGTGAGAATTTTGTTTTTCTCAATTTCAGGCCAAAATAATGGGAATGTGAGAAATCCCATGTTACATATACACTAATATTAGTTTTATTCATGGTTTTGGCACTTGAAAGTATGGTATCCTTACATACAGTTTTGTTACAGCAATAGTGGATATCAGTCTTTAAGGCTGAATTACAATTTTTGATGTGAAAATAGCTAAGGGGACAAAATACATCAAAGAGAGCCAGGGTACCCAACTTGTGAGGCCTCTGAGGCATGAACAGCTCCAAAGATTGCATCCATGGCTTATCATGGCCCAAATAGTATACTAAAGCCTTTGGGGAACTTGGTTCCCAAGTTGAACTCTCATTCAATCATAAGAAAATTGCAAATAAACTGCTATTTTGACATGACAAGGAGGTAAAGAGAAACTTACACTCCTGTAAAAATTTCAATTATTAATGATTTTCCATGGGTAAGCCTTAAAATATTAATTAACACCCTTTTTGGACTAGTATCCATTTATTTACCTCATAGCAACCTGCTATAATGTGCTATTTGCAATTCTATGTATAAATGAGGTAAAAACTTCAAACAATCATTAAAAATACAATTCTTAATGAATCTTTCTGAAGCTTTCAGGACCAATGATTAATGTTATGATCCATAGATAAACCAAAATTAAGTACAGTTTCATAAGTAAAATTAAAAGTTTTACTTACAGTCTGTTTTTGATGATTCCACATGAAACACCTAATCTTCAAAAATTCACATAAAATACAACCTGTGATTAAATTTCCAATGACATTGATGACTTTTAGAAATTAATTTTTATTTTGTAATAAAAGAATATTAAGAGCTTTCACTCCTTTTATTCTCAACCATAAATGGGTTGTTAGTCACATGAAAGCATTCATCAAGTAATTATGATAAGCTTATGTGACAACATATGATGCAATCAATAATCAAAAAAGGATAATTGCTTTTTCACTCACTTTTTTTCAGTTTTCTCCATTGCATGCCTCTGTGAGCTGTTTTTAAATAAAAAAGGCCTCCTCTTGCTTTTTTATCTCAAATCTTGTTATTATCCAACTATACCTTTATTACCAATAAGTAAGTATTAGTTAGAGATTTTCTTGAGTGTTGCATTCTTTCAGAATCAATAATACCAATGTAAAATCATAGAAATTAACTATAATTTGTTGTAATACTGTTATAAATCAATTTTTCATTCTTCAAATCCACAATTTATCCAACAAATATCTCTAACAACTGTTTACAGTTATCATTGCAGTATTAGTGAGTGATCTTAATTAATACTTGAAGTTTTTCTCTAGTATTATTTTTCTTAAATAATTATATTAATATTTATTCTTGAAAAAGCTGTTTAGATATTAAAGCAATTTTATTATTAAATAATTCTTGTAATTTATTTTTGTGGACAATTGATGCTTACTGTTATAATCACTACTAATGTATAGCCAGTAAAAGAAATAATTATTCAATTATCTAATTATGGTTATGATAATTGTTTATTATTATATTTAATAAGAACAGTCATCTTACTGTTGATTGATAGTAATATTATCAACAGTTTCATAGACACATCTTACAAGATCACTATATTAATAATGGTAATAGTTTGTATTTGTTCAATAATTGAGGTTTTCTGACCTTCTTTTATTGATTATATAGTTCTTTTCAATTAATTTCTCTAGGATTCCTTCTTTCAATACTTGAGATTTTCAAAGAATATTTTTTTTAAGATCACCATCAATATGAATAACAATCTTAATAGGTAGTTAAGACTTTTGGCTTGATTCAATAATACTATCAATATAAACATAATACTTCAAGAATGAGATAATTTTATAAGGGGGGTTCAAGTTAATATAGGGGTAATATATAGATAATATAATAGTAATATATTACTATTATGTTTAGCATAAATATAATCCAATATATCTATAAGTGCTATTATTTAAGCTATAAGGGGAATATGATGTATAATTTTCTAAATTAGGGTTATTAATAAATTTGATAAGGTCACTAATTATAATATCTCCAAACACTACTTCAACACTACTACTATATTTTCATACGACTGAATAATATTAAGCTCTTCCATTAATATTAATAATATCTTTTGTTAATTAATCATAAGTAATACTATCATATAATGTGCCTTGCTACTGATCTTTTCAATATAATACTAGATTATCCTTCTACAGAAGGGATTTATTAATTATCAATATCATTGTCTGAATCAGAAGAATGGGGGGCAAATGTCATAGAGAGAACCTCTATTTATACTTTTGGAGCCTCCATAGAACCTTCCAAAAACAAGGGACTTGGAATTTTTCCAAGTTTGAGTCATTTTGGCTGGTGAGTTATTTTTGGTGTGGAATTTTCTCACCAATCAGACTGGGCCATCACTTAAATTCATTTTTCTGACCAATTAGATTGATCTATCACTTCAATTGTTGATTCTGAGTATGCACTTTGAATTTTTTCTAATTCTGACAAATCAGATGCTCACTTGGTTACTTTAGGCTGATTTGTGGTTCTGAAAATTCATTTGAAAAGTTTAATATATACTATGGTTAAGGTATGTAATTATCTAATGACATTTGGTTATTTTTGTAAGAGTATTACTCTCCATATTCATACTGTTGGGTGTATATAAGTTCACAATTATTTCTGATATATAGTACTTATGGAAATATGAATGAAGGGTAAGTATTACTGTAAACATATAGATTGGTATTAACTCATTCTGTAAGTTTTCTTTTAAGTTGAATAAAAATGAAATTCTATTATTCATATTATAGCCATATTCATATGGTCAGCTTGGTGAGTATCCCTCTGAGTATATCTATATTTTCTCCTAAATCCATGATATCTTGCTCAATTTTGGTCCTATGCCTTTGAGCCAATATATATCCATAGCCTAAATTTTATGCAGAATCTAATGGTGTAATAATTTAGATCTATTAGTACTTAGCTATAATCCTTTGATATTATTAATTCTATCATTATTATTTTTTACTTTTATTATTATTATTATTTATTCATTTATTTATTTTTATGTATTATTTTTATTTTATTTCCTATATACTATCTTATACAAGTTATCACTATCTATGAACTTTATTCTTTTACCAAATTTGACTTGAACCTTTCAGATAATTTATGAAATACCAGAATTTGCACTTGATATTGCAGAGAAGAAGCTTGAAGCTATACAAACAGTGCTAGGGCCACACAAAACCTAATGGATATTCAACATAGCAAGACATCTCAGGAGGAAATTGAGGTTTTTAAGAATAAGGAAGATGAAGTTTCTGGTGAAAATAGCAAGGGAATATTAAAGCTACTGGAACAAGAAATTTTTAAGAAATATGAAAAAATTAATTAGTTTGCAAGTCTACTATATATCTTAAAAATTCCCACACCTCCAGTTATTCATAACCCCATCCTGAATCCAGTTGTTTCTTTTTTGGGGCCTGGTTCAAACATTTGTTTAATGTGCTATTTCAAATCTGTGCATCTTTCGAATTAGGTTATCCATGGTGTAAAATAAGATTGGATCATTATGAGCTGGGGTTATCCTTACTGAAGAAGTTAATAATTGTTCAAGAAGTAGAATGTTGTATGTTTTTCTTTGCCTGATACTCATGTTGTGCAAGATGATGCAACAATACATTATATATTTGATTTTCCTGTATTACCACAACCAACAAGGCTTGGTTAGTATGTCCCATCTTTATTTTAATACATCAAAGTCTTGCTTGATATCCTTCTGAGCACTTTCCTTGCTGGTGAAGAATACTTTAGTTGCCTCAACATGTGCATGAGGAAGGTTTTTGATTGAAAAATACCAATTGGGATAGATACTTTCAACCAGGTAGTAGCTATTGCTCCACTACTTTCATTCAACATGAAATGAAACTCTTGTCTCTATACCCCTCAAAAAATCATCAAATAAATTACTCCAATTTCAAATATTGATTTCATTTAATGAACCTTTTTTTCCAAAGAAGGCAAGCCAAATTCTTAGATTTTGAGAGGCAAATTCCTCCAATAAAATCTTTAAATGTTTTCTTTTTTCCCTCAAACTGAAATTCCAATTCCTGAGGGAAATTCTTCCATTCCCAGTGCATGCAATCAAGGCTTCCAAGACATCTGGGAGCCTCATTTTTTCATATTCAGAGATAATTACCTCTAACTCTTCAGGTTTTGGGTTTCTTAAGTATTCTTTTCCAAAGAAAAAAATTATTTCTTCAGAAAAGACCTTTAAGAAACTGAGAAATTTCAATTCCCCAAGTTGCAAGCACTCATTTGTAGAATCAGCTGATACACCATATTCTAATTTCCTGAGAGCTGATGAGGCCTTCTGATAGGATGAGGGCCCTATTTGTTTGAAACAGTCCTTCCACATAGATAATCAGCATCACCTGCAGTTTTGATGATATTTCACAAATTTCTCTCACTATTGATTTCCTCCAAAAGCAATTGCGCTCTTGGAGCTTCTCCATTGTTTCAATAAAAATGACCTGGGCATTTGATATCTGTGCTGAAATAGATTTTCTGGATATTTTCAGCATTCTTTGAAATTCTCAAAAAAAATTAGGAGAACCAAGTTCTCTATTACAATCAATGGATTCTTGAGTGTTCTTTGAATTTCTGGGATGAATGAGAAGGGCTTTGATTTCATAATCATTAGCATTTTACAAAGCCTGTTGGATTCAACTTATTTTCTGAATAAGGTCCATTTTTGGTAGTGTAGAAAATTTTGGAATGTGCTCTATAATCTAAAAACTGTACAGCTTACAGGCTTTAAGCCATAGATGGTTGTGGGTTTTCACCCTTTGGTATTTTTTTGAATTCTGTAGCTTATAGATAAAGCTACATAGATGGTTGCAAATTCTCTAAGCCGAATTGAAATGACTAATTAGTTGATAAATACCAAAAAACAGTTTATTTGTCCAGAACCAAATAAGTCCTGTAAAATTAATTGAAATATAAAGTCTTATCCAAACTCTAAGTTAGGTACCAAAGTACTAATATTTGTCAAATATGCCCATAGGTGTGTTACATTTCCCAAAAATAAAAACTGGGAAAATAGCAGATATAAGACATAAAACACACATAAAAAAATTATAGCAAGTGTACAAATCTTGAAGATTTCTCATCATTCCACCACTCTTTCAAAAAGGTAAGATGGGAGATGGTGTGAGCACCCAAAAATGCCCTCACAGGGGATTTGAATCTCCCACTATGACTGAAAATCCATTCAATGGAAGTAGAGGAATCTGGGATACCTAAATACCAAAGATTAATTTTTCCTAAATTTTGGAGGTTTCCAGTAATAATCTTATTCCGAAATTAGGGAAATAAGATTCATGCTGAAATGCAAAAAAGAGAATAGGCATACCTTCTAGTAATCTAATATGTGCACACCCTTGCCAATGTAATGCAAGCTCTACAGGTATGTCATAAGCTTGTCTTCTTGTGATGAGGCAAAATCTTGTTTTGACTCAATGGGAACTTGACTCAGATGGTGCAGGATATCCAAACAGTCGTTATTGCTATGATAATCAAGGCATTCCTCATGTTGATTTGTGGGGTCTCTTTGAGATCTGAATGTCTTCAAAGCAGAAAATTTGCAACCAAGTGGTTGATGATGACTGTTGTCTGTTCAGGGGGCACACCAAGACACCTAAATATCTCTTTTCAATAGTTTTCAATCATTTTTCAATAATTTGTTATTGTTTTTTGGTTAGTAATTGTGATATTTTTGAAATTTTTCACTGACTGATTGACATTCTATGGTATTCCATACCTTTTTCCCAGGTTAAAGCAATTCTTGAAGATGAAAATCTGGAAAAATTAATATTTAAATGACTAATTTAGAGCTTTACCACTCAAAATACATTACTCTAATCACACAAACCCAGGAATAGCATCAATAGTATGGAGGAAAGGAATATTTTTACTATCCAGAATGGAAATAACCAACATATTTCTGTAATGAAATGAATAATAAAGGAATGAAATCTTATGGATTTATACAATTAAGCTTAATTATAATCTTTTCATCATCAACAATATAAGTTTAATACATACAGAAAACACAAAATTACATGTACAAAGTAACAGTGTACAATTGTATCCACCTTAAATCCATCAGGAATATTATATCACTAATGATTAAAATAATCAAAATAAAGTTTATTAAGCAGAAGGATCATCTGACAATATCAAATTCAACTCAATTAATGGAAAATCCACTAAAAAAACATAAATTACATAAGAATACAGACACCCATCTAAGGTTATCCAATCCACATTCATGTGATCTTTACATGACACAGCCACAGGATAATTAATTTCAGCTCAAATCAATTTCAACTAGCTGAATTCGAGTAAAATACACTGAACTGTAAGTTGCACAGCAATTAAATTAATAAATAATTAAAACTAAAGAAGATATCCCCACATTACACAGCATTATTACCTTGAATTAAATAAATATTACAAACAAATTACGCAAGAGCTTATTCACCTGACACAATCTTCATCCTTTTACTCACCATAATTAATTCCTCAAGGCTGTTAAAGATGACTAAAGCATTGTAAAGGAGAAGCTATCTTATATTTTAATCAAAATCTCCACCAAGAAAAAACATCTCAATCTTAATTTTGGCCAAACAAATGATGAAAATATCTCAATAATATGACACCATTATCAGTTTTACCTACCAGAATTACTCCCTCAAGGCTTTGCAAACTTACTAATGCAGTGTAATAGATAGGTCATCTGACCTTTTGTACAAAGATCTTCACCAGAGAATTTATCTCAAGAGCAACAAAAAAAGCTTTAGGTTGAGAGCCCACGGGTACTTCTCAAAACATAAAAAAGAGGCTTATCTCCCTCATCTTCTTTTCTTTCCTCATGAAATTGATTATATACCAAGAAGGAGAATAATTATTAATCCCTTACTATTAGGTTAATCTAGAAATTATTATTATTTATATTAGATTACACTAATAGTTATTTATAAGTAGCTGTTATTAACAGTAGGTCTTCCTATATTATAAATTCATCTATTAGTCATATACTCCTCTCCAACAAATTAAAAATATACATATATATATATATATATATTATACTATTCTCTCTAGAAGAAAATTCAGATTACTATTCTTATCATCAAATTAAAAAACAAAATACACACTAGTAGTTTAATAACTGTTACTATTAGTATATCTTATTATTTATTATCATCCCAAGTATCATTCATTGTTAATTTTATAATTAGTAACTTATTTATCAACCTTCACCAGTATTTGTTTCAAAATTATAGTTGTATTATCATTTATAATTACTATTACTTAATAGCTATCACCATTATTATAATCAAAAGTATATCTAAAATATTAACAATATTATTTACTAATCACAAATATTAAGCAAATGAACAAATTCTCATATATAATCAACATCACGATATATTCTCATATTAAGCTATTATTAATTTAAAAAAATTAATTTTAACAAAAGAAAAAACTAAAATCACCACTCAGTACTATTATATCTACCAGTATTTTGCTCAATTAGTATCTTCTTATCTTGAAAACAAGTACAAACTTATTATTTAAAATTGTTTTTTTGACTCTAGTCTGATTATTGATTATGTCTGATAGAGACTGCTGAGAAATCTTCTCTAGTTTTAAAAGCCACAATCTCAAACATTGATTTGTGAGCTCTGTAGGAATATTGTTTAGTATATTCAGAGGGGAAGCTAAAATACTATTATCACCCTTGGTTACAGGATTATTTCAGAAATTCAAGACTGTTTACCTGTTATTTCCCTCTCAAGAACTACCTTATCCAATCCCACACTCAAAGGAGCTCCACAATGCACGTTGCCAATTATGTGTGCTAGCAATTTTGTAATGGAATAATCTCTTGATGATGAATTTATAATAGGGGAGCACTAAATTCTTTGTTGGTGATTTTGACTGGAACACATTTCAACATTCCTCAATAGAATCCCAAATAGGCTGCATACCATACCCCTTCCAGTAAATGGTACTTAGAGCCATCCAGTGTGGAAGTGTAAAATTGAATTGATAATTTCATCCTCTTGGCTCTCTTAATTTTATTGAGGAAAAAAAACCAATTTTTTATTGGTATATTTATGTGGAGCATTTTTGAATCACTTGTCTTGTTGCAGGCGGGGATGAATGTTTCCCGCTGTTTTTTTAATCCTTGTATATGAGAGCATAATTACTGTAATGATTGAGCTATAGTATTATTATCTGGAATCCAATGAATAATACTTGGTATATTTATGTAAGAAGATAGAATTGATAGTATAAGATTTGGACCTCTTACCTTTTGTAGCATTTGAGCTTTCCGGAAATTCCTGAAAGGATTCCACAAGTATGTTATTGGTCCCCATTATGATTTCCATATTGGCTGTTTTATTTTGAGTTTCCACATTCATTACATTGGTAATTCAATTTCTCTTCTTCTTAGAAACGCGCCTGTATTTTTTTTTGTACCTTACTTATTTTTCCTTGAAATTGTTGTTAGTAATTTTATACTAATATCACTTGAAAATAACATGGGATCAAACTCAGTGTGTATTTCTTTAGTTGATGGCCCTCTTCATCATTCCTGTCAGATATTGGAGCAATATTTATGGCTAAGTAATCCTCATCCATTGGCAACCAGGTTGAGAATGTGACATGTGAAAAGATGGAACTGTTCATCCCTAGTTCAACTAATGTTAAGGCCATGGCGTTTGCGCTTAAGGGAGGTGATAATTTATACATTGTTTGTGGCATTATCACCTGTGATAATGTATAGCTGCTTTATCATACCATTTTTGGAAAGCCATTCCCAAAAGGTCTATGTAGGGCTTATGCCAGCGTTGGAGAAACCCATTGTCTAAATAATGATCGCATTTAGCTGGTATATATATTATTTCTAATATGAATAAGCCTTGAAAATTCACTTGCATAAAAACATAGCAATTTTTTAGGAAAGTAAAATTCTTTGGAATTGATCCATTTAATTACTATTTTCATGTAGCTCTGATTTTGATCCTTGGTAGCCCAGAAATTCACTGCAGTTCTGATGGTTTTCTCATTTGGTAAGCTCCATACTTCATCAATAAATTCTTTCTTCTTCTCAAAATATAGCTTTGAGCCAATTTATGCAGTTTTATACCTTTGAGGCCAAGAAAAATAGGAGAAATACCTTGTAAGAATTTGTGAAAATGTTCAGTATCAATAATTGACAAAGAAACTTGAATGGCCACCAGGTCCTTAACAAGTTCTTTGAGATTTGATCACTCTGTTTGGTGGCCATTTGAGCTCCTAGATTTGGTTTTATTTATCCCGGACACATAGACTCCCAAGCCTCAAAGAGGCTAAAAGATTCAGCACAATGTTTGTTTAAGTTAGACATATTATTCTTTACAATTGCAATTTTGAAACTAATACAAAACTTAAATACGCCACACAGAAAAAAATCAAAAAAGCATATCAAAAATAGCAGGGTGCTATACATAAATGGTTATTACCAGAAGTGGTGGGATTTATAAATAAAACAAATTAACCCTCTCTAATTATCCTATTCACCTTATGGTGTTAATCTCTGAAATTAACACCCAGTTCAGCTATTGGAGAGCTAAGGAGTGAAGGTGGACTTACTTAACGATAATCGTAAACCATTTACCTAGCTCATCTACACTTCAGAGGCTTCTGGCTACTGAGTGGGTGTATGGTTTCTGTGCCACTTCCTTGGTGATCATATTTGTAATACTCACTGGATTAGTCATCCATTGGCATTACTTCACTTCTGCTGTGATTGTTGGTAGGAGTTGTATAAAGCTTGGGTTAACAAGGAGGTGATATCAAAAAAGAACAAGACAAGGAATTAGAACTACTCAAGGCAAAAATCTGATACAGATGTTTTTTAAAGCTTTAAAGGGGTATTGAAGCTATCTTGGTGATTCTTATTTGTATTTGTATTTTCTTTGCGACCATCCATGTCTATTGTGTACGTGACTTTGGTTTAAGAAACTTCCTATTGGTTAAAAGGAAATAAATTCTAGGTTAGACGAGGTTTAAAGCATATTTTCTAGGTAAGTGTCAATAATAGTAAGATATAATGAAGATGTATCAGCAAAATATTTGGAATGTATTTGGCTGACAATGCGGATCAATGAGGCAACAGTTCAGGGGTATGGGATCTGTAGAAAAATGGTTGAATCTTAATAATCTAACACTGGCAATCGAGTTAATAAGTATGGGTATGTACCCCTTAATTTAATTTGGGGTTTGGAATGATTCAGTGGGGACTTATTAGGGGTATTTGTTGGCTATTACACACTGAAAATACTTACTGGGGAGCCGCCCTTTCTTTTTAGCCTTTTGTGAATCAAATTTGAAGATTTTGAGAGAACTATGAGAACCCCCCATTTTTCTTTAAATTATAATTTCTTACCAAATTCAATACTTAATTCTTCAAACATTCCTTTTATATGAAATTGAGGATTTCATTTTTTTCCTAATTTTCAAACCAAATTCAACCAGATTTTAAAAATCCTGGAATGCTTGGTTTTTTTCTCTCTGAAATATGAATCAGTTTTTGTGAACTGGCCAATCAATTATTTGTAATTTGAATGGACTATTCCCTCTTCTTTATAATATTTGGATCTTGATCATTTATTTTTCCTGCTTATGATGCACCTTTGAATTCCTTGCAAAAACCATTGGGGAGTTAGAATTCTAAAGATATATAATATTTCAGCTTTATGGATAATACAGCTATTTTCATTAATTACTTCATCACTATCATTGTATTACTTCTAGGAAATAAGATATTTTACCTCTTTTATGAGCTTTCATTAACTCATTACACTAAGTACAAGGCTTGAATCAAGGTAGGAAACCATGATATTATTCACATAACACAGGAAGAGAACATAAAAAGTAAAAATATTTTGTTTTATTTGTGCCTTAGTTATCCTTTCAGCTTTGTGTGAAGAATTATTAATTTAGCTTGATTTTGTATGACATATTGGTAAAATAAAAGCATGCTTCCAGATTAAAATCAAATGATAAAAGTTGATATTGGAAAATTAATAATATTTTTTGATTATCATATGTTAATCATTTTAAAGCATATAAAAAATTAATAAATTTCAGTTTGGGGATACTATTTTCACTTTAAAAATCATTCTATGTGACGTAAAGTTAGAGGAAGCTGAAAATCACTTCTAAAAATTGTATAATATCAATTTTAATTATTGAAATATATGAATTTATTTAATAAATCGGGAAAAGGGTTTTAACAGGATTTATTCATTCATTGGATATAGGAAATGAATATTTATAACAAATATTTTAGGAAAATGAAATGAAATTACAACCAAATTTTGGATGAAAAAACTTGGGACGAAGTTGAAATTTGAAAGGCAAAATTGGAATGTAGAATCAAAATCAGAAGGTAAAAAGGACTATATGGACGTGAATATCACAGAGATAAAATATTGAGCTCTTTTGTAAGAGCCCAAAAATACCTCTTCATGCATTACTGAGAGATTTAGCTAATCATTCTTAACTCAATATTTGTTTCTGTATATATTGAATCATTATTGCATCAATTTGGACCCATAGATTTGGCTCAATGAAAATAAATAATTCATAACCACTTATTCCCATTACCTTAGTATTTTATACAAAATTATTAGAAATAGGAAAAGTATTTTCAGTTTTAAATTCAGAAGATTATCTGGATTAGATCCTGAAAACTCCAAGTTTGTAATATATACACAAAAGATTAAGATACATGAGTAAAAGATCATAGAAGCTGATTATGTTGCTTTATAGTCATTTCATTCCCTTTAAATTGGGAATCAAAAGAGTACAAAATGTATTGGTAATAAATTGAACGATGAATTTTTTTGTTTTCATTCAATTTCATCTTTTAAGCCACTTTTTCCCACACTATTAGTCCCATTTAAATTCAATTACTGGTGAAAAAATATTGACAAAGAAGTCCTCAATTTTGACATTTTGAGATTTGCTTGACTTTATTTTCAATTTTCCTTGCTTTGAAGTAAGTCTATTCACCAACTGTCAATTAGAAATCAAATTAAACTTGGAACTACTCACTCATCTCCTTGTTTAAATTCCTTTTCTATACAGGCTGTGGAGTTTTTATCATTTTTGAACGATTTATCTTATTCAGATCATAAAAATAGTTTTTGAAAGCTCTTTTAGGTGTGGCGTATGTGAGGTATCATTCACATTTTTTATTTTGCAAATAATTCCTCTCAGGATCAATATTTCTTCTCTAATTTGTAAATAAATTTCCTTCTGCTTGATTTTCTAATTTGTTGAAAATACATTCATTATCCAATCACAATCTATTCAAGATTTATTTACAATTTGTTTCCAGTTTTTTTCTCAGTTTCTTTCAAATGAATGTCAAAATCTCTTTGGAACGATAGCCAATAATAACTCTCATTCTCACCATATTCAGTGAAAATAACGCTTTTAGGTCTTTAACTATGAGCTCAATAAAGCTACATCTCATTTTGATTGCTTCGATTTATTTTGTTATTGAATTATATAATCATTCATAATACTTATGTATTTTTTTAAAGCCGATATTCTTTGAATCTTGATAGAATCGTTTTTTAATCTGAAATATAAATGAAAAGCAAGAAGAAATATTCCAGAACTCCTATTTGAATTGATTTTATAATGATGAATATCTCTTTTTAGTACTAAAGCAATATCATAAAATGAAATTAATCAAATGATACCTTTTCAATTCAAGAGAGGAACGAATAGGAGAAAAAGAATTAGTTTTTGAACTTGAATTTTTTTCTATTTTGAAATTTCAAAGTTCAGAAAAATAAATTATTTACGAGTAATAAAAAGTTACACAAAAATGATCAAAACTTTTTTTTCTAGATCACTGGCCCCGAACTCATCCTTTATCCATATGTTTGAATTCATAAAGCACAAAAATACTTCTTACCTTCTTGAGCTTATGTACTTTGTTCTTTTCTGAGGCTCCTACTTAATACATGAAATGTTGAAAAAATAATTATTTCTGCACATAAGCAAGCAAAAAATGGAAAGAAATTTAGGGTTGATAGCTATAGCCATCAAAGACGTCGTATTTTTTTTTATTTCTTCCATCATATAATCTTTGTGTTCATTTGTATTTATCTTGGCTTATGATCAAGAAAACACCCTGATTATTTTCTCCTCAATAATATTATATTCCAGAAAATTGCAGAAAATGAGGCTCATAATTTGAGAAAATTATGATAATAATTGGTGATGAAGTCATTTAATCTCCCTAAAAATAATCCTAATTGAATGGTACAATATTCCAGATTTGATTCAATAAGAACCCCTTTTCAGCTCCTTTTGTTAAGTGGAGATTTATAAAATTTTATAATAGCTCAATATTTCTTTCATTATATCTTTCACTCTTATCTTTATAATACAATTCCTTGGACCTATGAAATACTCTTATTAAACAAAAAACAAATGCTTTTGTACAACTACATAAATTTTTCAAGCATCAGGTGATGAAACCTAAGTAAAACTGTAATATAATTTTACAAGCTGATCTAATATGTGGAGAGATCTAAGAAAGAAACCTCAAAATCTTCTTATATGGCTTGAATTCATTGAAAATTAATTCATCATACTTTTTTCTAGGCTCAAATGAATTCAGAAATACAAGGGAATTGATTTATTTCCATGCCTTGTGAGAGCAATCAGTGTCCTCAAAAAGTCAAGATTTACAGTTAGCTCAAAGATCTTAGAATAGTTAGCATTGTATATTTGAGAAGATTCTTGATCCCAAAGACATTTTTTGACTCTGAAGCATTTTTTTAAGTGTCTCTTTTAGTTATAAGAGCGCAAGTGGCTAAAAATATCATTAATTTAGGTTTCATTTCCACAATGGACCATACTTTCATGTTTTTTATAGCAATTAACTTTTTTTTCAATAGCTTTTATTCAATGAGTTTGATCTTCACTATTCATTTCCTTAATTTAAGATGTTTTATAACTTTTTTCTTAAAGTGATGAAAATTGTTTGTCTCCTTGAAAAAGGTAGAATGTTACTTAAATTATTTCCCCTTGAATTTTTGGTGGATATTAAGGAACCCTCTGTAAGGTTTGTCTATGAAACTCTTGATAACAGTGGCAATATCAAGAGTACTATGACTCTCCACAGTAGAAAAATATAATATAATAAAATATTATAACCACAAATTTATATAATTATTAAAAATAATTATATATAAAAAAAATAATTATTATCAAATAATTTAATAATTATAATAAATTATAATTATTCTAGTATTATTATAGTTACTGAAAATTATAGCAATAAGAAGTGTAAAGCTCTTAATGAGACAATTATTAGTGGAAAATATAATTATTCAACCACTTAGAAATAATATGAATATTATTTATAAAAAAATTATTTCACACACTGAGCAGAAATAATTCTTATAGAGAAATTCTATCTAAAAAAACCAATAATAGATAAAAAATATGGAACTTCAGAGAAAAACTTACTTATAATATTTATTTAATACAACAAGTTAAATACAACAGTTATTATATTAAATAACTATTATAAGTTAAAAACACATCAAAAACCAATATTGTTCAAGATGAAACAATTTCTTATAATAAAAAATATGATTAAAGATTTTTAAGAGGAATTTGTGGATTTTAAAAGATATTTAAGATGATAATTTTAGAAAATAAAATATATTATTGGTGATTACAACAACAATCTGAATTCTATGATTTCATTCTTTAATTTAAAATTAATAAAGAATAAAATGACTTAAGAATGACTTTAATAATAAGATTCCATGTGCAATAAAGCTTTACCTGTTTAAATTTCTAATATGATTGGATTGATGAATTATGGACAAAAACAGTAATTAATAGACTCTTTTCATGTCTACAGAGAAGCTATCATGATTCATAATGGATATGGAGGGCATTCTCAGGTCAAAACTGAAAACCCATGCTGAAAATAAGGTTCTTAACTTAAGGTAATTTATTTGTAATTCCAATTTAAAGCTAACAGTTTTATTCTCAACTCCAAGTAACTTTAATCCTCATTTAGGTTGATTATTTTAGGTTTTAATATAATATAAATCTATTCAAATTAAATTTTATCAGATGAACAACTTAAAAGTAGAGTTTCAAGCAAAAATCTCTTAAACTCAATTCTTAATTAGTTCTTAAAGAAATCTTAATTTTCATTAAATATAATTGAAAGAGTAAATTTCCAGGCTAATTACCAATAAAACCTGTTTATAAAAGATACTTGAAATTGAATGTATACACAGATAGCATTATATTGTAATTTTTGTGAAGTTTTCAAGCAAATCCATTAAGAATTGGATTTTTAATGAATTTTTGAAGTGATTACTATTTTTCCACATAAAATAGCAATACACACTAAACCTTAAATTTTTATAAGGTTTTTATTCTTGTAAATTTAAAGTTTTAAGTTCAAATAATCTTTGAAAGTTCTTACAACCTTAATTTCAAGCTTGCATATTGGGATTTACCCTTTGGAAGCTTGGAATTCATGTCCAATTTGGGATAAAACCAGTTTAAACCTTAAGGTTGGATCAAAGTCTATTTTTAAAGTTTAAATAAGGTTGAAAATCCTCCAATACAGGTGGAAAACCTCGATTGAATCCTTGAAGATTCAAAAAGCTGGATACCCCAGCTCTGTTTGGTCTTTTTCCTTTGTCCCACCTTTTTGCGTGGATTTTGCCCTTTCATTTATTTAAAGCCATACTATGTCCTTAAACCCTTTTAAATTGAGCCCACACAGGATTTGCATCCTGTATTGCAAATACTTAGCCAACTCAGTAAATATACATAACACCTTAATTTCAACTAAAATTTTGCTATGCTTGCATAAACCTTATGCAACATTAAATTTAAGCTTATTTAAGCTTAAATTCAACAATTTCAAAAAATATTAAAAAAATTTGCAACTGTACTGTGAGATTCGCAAATATTCTAATAACATAAGAAATAATCTTTTTGGGTAGAACACCCTGTGGGTGTACCCTAGGTTATTTTTGGAGTAGAATCCGAAAATGACATAATAATTATAAGTTTGTTTATTAAAGAAAAGTTATACTTATTTTTTGTTATTTTTATTTTCAATTCAGCTGATAAGTCTGTTTAAGACTAAGCCAACTGTGTATAATGTTATTTGTGGCCTTATGGATATGTCATACATCTCTCACAGGCTCACATTCCCTACCACTAAAAAAAATTGTACCACAATTTTTCCTATGTAGTATACCCCAAATTTATTTGGGGGGTATAATCCACGGTCCAACCTCTCTACTTATACTGTTTAAGTATTTAAAGCACACAATTCAAGTCTTTTATTGAGGAATTGGTCTTCTCTCATTTCTGAATATTCTGAGTGTCAGGATGAGTCTATGATAAAGGTGTATAATAGTATTTACAAACTTTCACTATGACTGTGACACAGTTGAAATGGTTTAAGAAGAGTTTATTTATAATAATAAATGATTAAATTAAGATATCAAGGGCTTTACTATAATATTATAGTGGTGGTGAGAGCTTCTGAAAGAACTGGGGGCAGTCTTACCAGTTGGATTACTATAATAAGAGCTACAATACTTAAGTTTAAGGTATAACCTGTTTATTTTACAAGAGTATAACTGTTTTTGACAGTTATACTACATAGGAACTCAAGAGCAGGATGGGTATTCCTTTTCACATAGAGGAAGTGAAGATTTTTCACTCTTGAGGACAGGCTTGTGGTTTGCAAAAGACCTTTATAGCCTGTAATGGGCTCAGATGTGGTTTTGAAACCACATCTGGGCAGTTTTCACCAATACAGGGTGAAACTTTCATCTGGGGATCACACAGCCTGATTCTGACATGTATGACATGTAGAATGCTGTACAGAACCTGTATGGGACCCCAGTATTGAAGTGAAGACAGCCTTCTTTGTCTTTTTCACACCTCATAATCATGGTTAAGGGATATTATCCCATGGTAAGGCTGCATTGGCCAAACTGTGGGAATTTGACCTTAAAACAGCCATGACTTTGTCAGTTTTTGAGATATCAACCTCAAAATGGTTTCATTGTGTATCCCTGTATGTGTTCTACACAATGGTACCTCATTTGATATAGCTATCATTAAATATGTAAACTTTATGCCATGTACAAGATTTTTGTACATATGCCAGTTTTGGGCAAAAAGCTGTATTGGGCTTGTTTCCCCTATAACTTTTGTTCTAGATGAGATATGGGAAAATGAATGGAACCATCAAATAGCCCTTATTTTGTGCTTTCCAAAAAGGCTTCACCTTAGGTATCTCACACTAAAACTGTATAAGCTAAATGAGAGGTAAATATTTTATTCACCCTTATTTGGCCTGAATTTTACCATAACTTCTGTAATACTGGTGCTAGCTCGGTTGGCCTGGTACCATTGGATAGCCCTGACTCGGAGCTTCATCTTGAATACCCATTTGATGGGGTTAAGTCTCTTACTCCGTATTTCATATAAGAGGTGAAGGATAAGGTTTATGCTCAGCAACTATGAGCAAGAATAACTTTGTTATTCTTTGTCCTATGATTATGGGACTTGTATATTTGGAAAGGGGTAAGTTTCCTCTTTCTTTTGATACCTTTTGAGTGTCACAGGGGCTCTTCGAAGTGAAGAGGGCCTGGCACTCAGTAAACTGGGACTCACTTATGGAGGGCTCAAAGATAAGATAAAAAGAGATACACTTAAGAGTGTTAAAGATAAATTGCTAAAGAGTAAATATAAGAAAAAGCAGCAACAAAAGATAAGAGTAAAAGAATAGAAGAGCCAACTACAAACAAGTCCAAGTCCACTGTTTCAACCTGTCAGAATGGAAAGAGAAGGGTTAATAAGGATATGGCCACCCAACTCATACTGTACAGGCAAAGAGAGAAAATGCAAAGACTAACTTAAGATTAAATAATTATAATACCCAAAATAAGGATAAGAATAATTATAAAATAATAATCAAACTAAACTAATTCACTGGGGAAAAGTCCTCAGGGGGAAGAAAGAGGGGCTGGTATATGTGAGAATCACCAGCCCTGATCCAGAGGAAGAATTTTCATGAGAATATTTGATGATTGAATTGAGTCTGGCCAATACAGGTCCTGTACGGCTGTACAGAACCTGTACAAGAGGTGTGGTGTATTGAAGTGATCATACAGTTCCATACTGGTGTATTGAAACTGTATTGGGTGAAACCAGCCTGTACAGGTATTGACAGGCTGTATTGAGGTACCAAGCTGTATGAATGTTTCAGAATGAAGATTGCTGAAATTGAATGCTGATACAAATGCTGGATCTGCTGATTTGAGGTGTCTGAGTGGGTGTGTGAATGAATACCCTTACCTCTGATGAGTGGTTGTTACAGTATCCCCCTCTTGAAACTGGTGGGCTCCTGAACACCATAATACCCTTCCATTGTTGAGTGGCATCTCACTACCCCACACAATGCTTTGAAAAGTTTTCTTTGACCATTATCTCGAAATCCTTCTCCATCTCTTCTCTGTCAATTAAATTTATTCCCCCCCTTCTTCAACTTTGAGTAAATACCCCACTTCAAACTGTTCTTTCTTCTGATTTCAACAACTGACGTCCTTGGGGCGTGGCCTTGGGTTGTATCCCAAAATGATGGCCATTGAGCTCTTGTGCTCAAAAAATGGTGCCAGATGAGTATATGAAGTGTACTCATCTGGCCAGCCCAATCAGAGAAAATGATGGTGACAAGAATTCAGGGGTCTTGTCCCCAATGGCCTTCAAAATGCCTCAACCAGCCCTTTATAGTGATTTTGGGCTGGTGCCTTCTCTATGGAGGATCTTGAGGATCCTTGAATTTATGGCCATTTTGGCCTTTTTTGGCTTCTTGGTGTCTTTGGGTGAAACTATGGTCCATGGCCTTTTATGGCCAAATTGTGGGTTTTTGGGATTTTCTGGCCTTTTTGGCCTTTTGAAGTATTTGGGGTCTTACGGTCCGCGGTCCATGGGGGTTATTGGAAGCCCCCAGGGCCCAAATTTGCTGGGGACCCAAGGGGGTCATGGGACCTAAAATGGCCCAAAAAAAGGAATCACCCTATATGGCCTGGACCCATTGGTGGGGTCCAGGACCACCAAGAACTTGGCCTTCCCCAAACTTGCAGGGGAGGCCCCCAAAGGGGCCTTGGACCTTGACATTGAGAGGGTTTGAGGGGGGCCATGATTGACTTGTGGCCCAAATTCCCTTGAGGTCGAACTTTTGATTTGGGTGGAGTGAAATCCAGTGTCTTGTTCCTGTTTACGGTTGGTTTGACTCCTATTCATGCTCTTATAACAACTAATAAATGAGATAAAATAAAATGATTAAAATAATAAAGGAACCTCCCAATACGTGATTTGGGGAGGGGATTCTGCTGCTTTAAAGAAATAAAAGAAAGAAAATTATACAAGTAAAGAAAGAAAGAAAAATAATAAGAGAAAATGAGAGTAAAGAAAGAAATAAAGAAAAATCCTTATGGTTGGTCCTTCTTGTGGTGAGTTGCTTGATTCTGGCCAAAAAAGTGTCTGAAAAAATGAAAACCAAGCATTTTGATGCTCACAGAGTGGCCAAGGTGATGTTTTACAAGAAGTAGAACCCTCAGGGATGCATACCAGGAGATGGAACTTACTTTCATAACTTCCACTCCCCACCAAGCACCATAAGACTGAAATAAATTGCCATAAATGCCTTCTGAAATGAATTGCCATAAATGACTACTGAAATGAATTGCCGTAAATGACTTGAAGTAATGAATGTCTTGAATTATGATGATTGGCATAAAATGAAATGATAATAAAGAAAGAAAATGAAAACATAAAGAAAGAAAGAAACATTTGGCCATATCTTGATAAGGTCCAAATGGAGGGTATTGATGTTGCAGGCTTCCTGAATCTGTCCAAAGGATTGAAAAGTGCTCACAAAGTGGCCAAGGTGATGCTTACAACAACATATGGGTAGAATACCCCCTTAAAGGTGCATGCCAGGAGAGGAACTTACTTTCATAACTTCTTCTCCCCACCAAGCACCATAAAATCAAACTCTTGAGGTATTTGGACCAGGCTTGTCTGGATACAATGAGTGGAAATCCTTGACAAGGTCTGGTGAGTTGGTAAGGTTGGAAGCTGGTTCCCAAGTGGTTCTTTCTGGGTCTTCACTGAATCCTTTCCACTCTACAAGATACCATAATTTACCTCTTTTGAGTTTTGAGTCCAGAACCTGAGCCACTTCCCATTCTTCTTGCTCTTCCACTAAAACTGGTGGTGGCAGCAATTGATGACGATTTGGGATAGTTGAATGCTTGACTGGTTCTAATAAGGACACATGGAATACAGGGTGAACTGTCTTCCATTGCTGAGGCAACTTGAGGTGATATGCATGGCTGCCAATCTTCTTAAGAACTTCAAAGGGTCCCAACCATCTTTCTGATAATTTCTTGGTGGGTCTTGTTGTCTTGATGTTATTGGAAGCTAGCCATACTTTGTCCCCAGGTTGGAAATCAGGTGGAATTGCTCTATTTCTATCTGCATACTTCTTGAATCTCCTTATTTCTGACTCTAATTCTTCTTTGACAACTTGCTGTACTGATTGGAGTTTTGTTGATAACTTTCCAGCAGGTGAGTCTTGAGAAATATGGATTGAGTCAAAGCTGGGATTTCTTCCATAAATGGTGAAAAAAGGTGATTGCTTGGTTGATGAATGTTCTGCATTATTATAGGAAAATTCAGCCAGAGGGAGCCAGGTGTACCAGTCATCTTGATGATAGCTGACATACATCCAAAGGTACTGTTCTAGTATCTGATTTACCCTCTCTGTCTGTCCATCTGTTTCAGGGTGAAAGGCAGTTGAAAGATCTCTTGATATCTTGAGCTGCTGACACAATTGAGTCCAGAATGATGAAACAAATAAGGATCCTTATCACTGACAATACTGACTGGGAGTCCATGCTTGGAGAATACATGACTAATGAATATTTGAGCTAAATCCAGAGCAGTGATTGTGCCATAAGTTGGAATGAAGATTGCCATTTTTGAGAATCTGTCCACAACTACTAAAATTGAATCAAAGTTGTTTGACAGTGGCAATTGAGTGATGAAGTCCATTGATAATGAATTTCAAGGACCAGACGGAATTGAAAGAGGCTTGAGTAATCCAAACTTCTTGTGATGAATTTTCTTGTTTCTTGAACATTTCTGACATGAGGACACATAGTCCTTAATGAATTGATTCATGCAAGCCCAATAAAAATCCCTCTTGATGAGCTTGAGGGTCTTCTTCTGGCCAGGATGGCCAGCCAATGGTGAGTCATGACGCTTTTGAAGAATATTGAGTTGAAGTTCTTCATTGCTTGGGATTACCACTCTATCTTTGAATAACAATAACTTGGCTTGAGGTTCAAGAGAATAATCTGGAACTGATTCACCTCTTGCTAGTTGCTTGAGTATTTCTTTATAGTCTTTGTCTTGCCATACTTCTTTTTGAATCTTGTCAACTAAATCTGAGAAAATTTCCACTTTGATTGAGAAGAATCTTGACTCTTGAATTCCATCTTGCTTAAGTACTTGATGAAAATTCTGAGGATTCTTGCTGATGAAGTCCACCCCCCTCTCTGGGTACATGTCGTCCCGACGTGACAAGGCATCTGGTAAAGTGGCCAGCCTGCCTGGGCGGTAAGTGATAGTGAAATGAAACTCTGAGAGAAATTCAGCCCAACGGGCCTGACGACGAGTAAGAACTTTGGAAGACATGAAATACTGCAAGGAAGAGTGGTCTGTCAAGACCTCAAAAGGATTGGAAAGAGAAAGAAGAAATGCTCTCCAGCGCTTGAGAGCCCAAACTATGCCAAGGAGTTCCTTGTCATGAATTCCATAGTTGAGTTCAGCTGGTAAGAGCTTGCGACTATCAAATGCAATGGGGTGCTTTCCTGAGTCATTCACCTGGCTCAGTATGGCGCCCAAAGCATAATCAGAAGCATCAGTCTCCACTATAGTAGGTAGAGAAGGATTAAAGTGAGATAAGATAGGAGCAGAGGTGAAAGCTTCTTTGAGTGCTTGAAACTGACTAAGAGCTTCCTCATTGAAGATGAAAGGAGAATCTTTTTTAAGGAGGGAAGTGAGAGAAGTGATTTTTTTAGAATAATTTTTAATGAAACGTCGATAAAAATTGGCAAAGCCAAGGAAAGATTGAAGAGCCTTGATGTTTCTGGGCTGAGGCCAATTGAGGATTTGCTGAACTTTTGAAGAATCCATCTTGAGGCCATCACTTGACACAACATAGCCCAAGTATTCCACACTTGAGGCATGGAATACACACTTGGAGGCTTTGGCAAACAGATTATTGTCCCTCAGTCTTTGGAGGACAGAGGCCACATGTTTGACATGTTCCTCCTCAGAACTGGAAAAGACCATAATATCTTCTAGATAAACCACAACAAACACATCCAAAAAATCTGCAAAAATATCATTTACTAGATTTTGGAAAGAAGCAGGAGCATTGGTCAAACCAAATGGCATGACCAAATACTCATAACTGCCATATTTGGTTCTAAAGGCAGTTAAGTGCTCATCCCCCTCTTTGATTCTCAGAAGGTTATATGCACCACACAAATCTATCTTGGAGAAGATAGTGGAACCGTTGAAGACGGTAAGGAGCTGGTTCATAGGAGGAACAGGGTATCTGTTCTTCCTAGTGACAGCATTGAGTTTGCGGTAGTCAACACACAAACGAAGACCTCCATCCTTTTTCTTGACAAAAAGGACAGGTGCTCCTGTTGAAGAGGAGCTTGGTCTAATGAAACCTTTCTCTACATTCTCTGAAATGTAGGCCCGCAGTGTTTC
Organism: Austropuccinia psidii; assembly: GCA_023105745.1. Classification (NCBI taxonomy): domain Eukaryota; kingdom Fungi; phylum Basidiomycota; class Pucciniomycetes; order Pucciniales; family Sphaerophragmiaceae; genus Austropuccinia; species Austropuccinia psidii. The sequence continues at coordinate 4,069,796 of JALGQZ010000009.1, read as the reverse complement.
TGACTCTTGATTTGATAATGAGTAGATAACACCAATTGGAGGTAGAAGACCCTCCAATTCGATATGGTGATCACAGGCGCGGTGTGGAGGAAGTTTCTCTGCTTTCACCTTGGAGAATACATCCAAATATTGGTGATAAGCAGGGGGAACAACCTTCAACACAGTTTCAATTTCTTCTGGCTCTTCCTCCTCATCCCACTGCTCCTCCAGGGATGCATGAAAAGATAAGGGAGGAAGGTCCATATCCCCTTGGAAGAGATGAAGTGAAGATATGGCAACATCTTCTCCAACATCCTTTATCTCTTTGAAGACTTCATCTCTTGATGGAAGTAATGACTGAGAGGGAATTATGGAAGGGATATGGACAGAAGAAGGAATGGAAGGTGTCTTAAGTTCACCAGCCAGAGCAACACTGTTGACAGCAGTGGCTAAGTCATTACTAGTAGAGGGAATAATACCACTAGAATCCTTATGATTAGAATCATAGGTGATCAATCCATTTTTCCAATCAATAATGGGATTGAAATGGTAAAGGAAATCATAGCCCAATATCAGGTCTTCTCCTTTGGGTGAATCTATGATAAAGAAATCCCATTCAAAGCTTGGGAAGGAAGGCAAGTCAACTAACCACTTGGTATAATGGGTGATGAACAAGGCAGGGGATTCATTAGAATCCAAAATGAAAAGAGGAATCTTTTCAGGGAGCTCTGACAGAGTCAATGAGTACTTGAGAACAAAATTCTTTGCAATGAAAGAGTTTGTAGCACCAGAATCAATGAGAATATTATAAAAAATATCAGAGACAGAAGAGAAAATAAGAAACTTTAAAGATTTCTTGACACTAGTATTCAGAGTGCACAATTGTGCTCTTGAAGGAAATAAGTGAGAACCATTGAACACATCATGATCCCCACTCAGGCTTTTCCCTGCTTGCTAGGGAAGCCTCTTGATGATGACCCAGGCTTGTTCTGAGGTCTCTTGAAACATTTTTCAATTGGGTGCTTGCCACCACAATAAGTACACAACCCTGCTTGAATCCTCCTCTCCTTTTCAGAACCAATTAATTTATTGTCCTTATTGAGGAGAGCAGCATGGGGTTTGTCCTTTGAAGATTGAAATTGCTTGCCCTTCTTATTCTTCTTCTGATGAGGCCTCTTTGGAAATGAGTTTTGAGGAGGCATAGACTGATTGGATCCACTGACTGGAGGCTTCTTTTCTTGATTGCCACCCTTTTCCTTTTGCCTCTCATGATATCTTGTGTCTAATTCTAAAGTGACATCCATAAGTTCTTGAAGAGTATCAAACGTTCCAGGGTGAGAAGCCAACTGATCCAATAATCTTGATGCCAATCCTCTTCTGTAAACATGGATATAAGCTCTTTCCCCCCAATCTCCAATTCTTGACATTAAGCTTCTGAAATCTGCTATGTACAAGGAAACATGACCACTTTCCTTCATCCTCAAATTGTCCAACTCCTGTTCAGCTTTCCTGACTTCATTGGGGTCACAAAACAGAGTGAATAATTGAGCTTCAAACAATGGCCAATTATTGAGGAGGTAGGAAGGGTCTTCATTGGAAATATTTGAGAGGTAAGGCTCAATCCATTTGCCAGCTCTACCAGTAAGAAAAGAAGTTGAGTACAAAACCTTCTTCCTGTCAGAGAAGAAGTTTGCTGGATCATTATGGAAAATTAGTTGACAGGATTGGATAAATCCTCTCAACTTATGAGCTTGAGTACCATCAAAAGAATCAGGTGCCTTCATGGATGGAGTCTTGAAAGCAGGGGCTTTGGAATTGTCCCTGGGGGCAACTGCTTGAGTGAGTTGTCCCATGAATTGAGTCATCTGTTCCATCATCTTGAGGAGACTTGGATCAGTTTGAGAGACAAGAGGTTGACTAGAAAGGGCTAGATTAGAACCCTGAGGCACCTCTGGAGCATTTGCCAAGGCATCTGCCACTTCAGTTTCCCCAGAATCTTCCTCTTCCACAGACTCTTCCCCCTCTTCATCTTCAACTTCCCCTAATCTTGCTCTTGAACCTTCAGACATGCCAGGGTAGCCACCAAAAAGTCCAGAAAAGGATCTTGATCTTCTAGATTTCATTCCACCTCTTCTTGAGGGTGCTGCTTCTTCCATTGGTGGTCCTCTGTCCAAATTTGCACTCAGTTGATGAACTGATGGTGTGCGGTCAAGAGGAGCCCTTGCTGTAGGAGTGAGAACAGCTTGAATTCTTTGGGATCTAGTATTTTTGGCTGGGGGACTATGCTGAACTGGCATTTTGAAATAAATGAAATAAAACTTGATGGTATTAAGAAGAATAATCAGGCTTGGCCAAATCAATCACAATAAAATCTTGATGAATCTTGAGGAATCAATTCAAATCTTGAGGAATCAAATTCAATCAACAGTCAAATAAATTCAATCAATCAACAATCAATTCAACTCAGATATCAATAATCTTGAGGAAATCAATAATCAATCAATATTCAATCAATAAATCAATCAATAAATGTCTTCAATATGAAATCAAGTCTTGAGGAATCAATAAATCAGTTCAAAATCTTCAGAAATCAATTCAATATCTTGATGAGTCAAATCAAATCAATAATCAAAATCAATTCTTGAGGATCAATCAATATCTTGAGAGTTCAAAGTCAATAAATCCAATAAATCCTGAATCAATAACCCAAATGAATCCCAATGAATAATCCAATCAATTAAACCAATCAATAATTCCTAGATGAAACCTGAATAAGAACACAGAAAAATTTGATTGATAAAAATAAAATGAAGTGATGAAATGGTCAGCAATGATTAAGAAAGGAAAAAGAATCAATTTTCATAAGAATGAAATGAATGAGATGAAAATTGATGAGAGAGAAAAATTCATAGAAAATCGTAAAAAATCATAAAATCATGAAAGGGTCATAATTGATGAATGAGAGGAAATGAATATAAATGAATGAAAAGAAAGAATCAAATATGAGTTAATTAATTTAATGTCACAGGGGCTCTTCGAAGTGAAGAGGGCCTGGCACTCAGTAAACTGGGACTCACTTATGGAGGGCTCAAAGATAAGATAAAAAGAGATACACTTAAGAGTGTTAAAGATAAATTGCTAAAGAGTAAATATAAGAAAAAGCAGCAACAAAAGATAAGAGTAAAAGAATAGAAGAGCCAACCACAAACAAGTCCAAGTCCACTGTTTCAACCTGTCAGAATGGAAAGAGAAGGGTTAATAAGGATATGGCCACCCAACTCATACTGTACAGGCAAAGAGAGAAAATGCAAAGACTAACTTGAGATTAAATAATTATAATACCCAAAATAAGGATAAGAATAATTATAAAATAATAAATAAACTAAATTAATTAACTGGGGAAAAGTCCCCAGGGGGAAGAAAGAGGGGCTGGTATATGTGAGAATCACCAGCCCTGATCCAGAGGAAGAATTTTCATGAGAATATTTGATGATTGAATTGAGTCTGGCCAATACAGGTCCTGTACGGCTGTACAGAACCTGTACAAGAGGTGTGGTGTATTGAAGTGATCATACAGTTCCATACTGGTGTATTGAAGCTGTATTGGGTGAAACCAGCCTGTACAGGTATTGACAGGCTGTATTGAGGTACCAAGCTGTATGCATGTTTCAGAATGAAGATTGCTGAAATTGAATGCTGATACAAATGCTGGATCTGCTGATTTGAGGTGTCTGAGTGGGTGTGTGGATGAATACCCTTACCTCTGATGAGTGGTTGTTACATTGAGCTGATTTGGCTCAGTCCCATGGTTTTGGTGGTATCTTGGCTATACCATTGATTTATGGTATCTGGCTGTCATGCTTGTGCTCTGAATTTGAGTCACAGGCTGACAGTGGGTTTTGCTCTTTTATTAATTTAAAGCCATGGAAAATCCTTATCCAATTCAGTAAATATACACAACACCTTAATTTTTACCAAAATTTTGGTATGTTTGCATAAACCTTATGAAACTTTAAATTTAAGCTTATTTAAGCTTAAATTTAACAATTTCAAAAAATGTTAAAAAAAGTTGCAATTGTACTGTGAGATTCTCAAATCTTCTAATAACATAAGAAATAATCATTTTTGGGTATAACACCCTGTGGGTGTACCTTAGGTTATTTTTGGATTAGAATCCAAAAATAAAATAATAATTATAACTTTGCTTATTCAAAAAAAAATTATACTTATTTTTTGTTATTTTTTATTTTGAATTCAGTTGATAAGTCTGTTCAAGACTAAGTCAACTGTGCATAATGTTATTTGTGGACTTATGGGTATGTCATACATATCTCACAGGCTCACACCCTCACTTAAATTCTGGTGGTTTCTTTTCTCTGTTCTGTTTTTATTATCAATATAAAAAACTGATCCACTTTATTTTCCTTAATTGATTTCATAATTTTCTGCTAAGACCTTTGATGTGGTACTCCTATCTTCATTGCTTATTTCAATCCATATCTCATTCCTTGTGACTACCACTTCTTGGTCTCTTAAATTTAATATTTCATATTCTGATTTATCAATCTAAAATCCAAGTAGAGCGCCATCTTGTCCAGTGGGTGACTATTCTCATTATCTTTGATGTTTTGGTATAGAAATCACCACCTACATCAAAATTTCCAAATGTGTTTGACTTGAATTTTTGATTAGATCACAAAGACAATGGACTCAAATTGGATCTTTAAGTTGTCATAATTTCATTTTCATAGGGTAGTAGTATAAACTTATTCTTCCCTATAATAACAGGGAATATTTCTACCAAGAAATAAATAGCTCACTTTCTCAGTAATTATTCTATTGGCAATCTCATAAAATCAATAATGTAGATGTTCGGATGTCGGAGAAAAGAATTGTTTAAATCTTCTTCATTTGAAAAGTCTTTGGAATTTTTATTTGCAAATTCACTACCCCAGTCTGTAATTATCTCCTTTAAATGTGTATTGTGAGAATTTTCAGGAAATTTCTTCCACTTTCAGAATTAATAAGAGCTGTTGTTTTTTTGAAAGAGATCTTAAATATTTTAAGGAAAAAAGACTGATTTACCATAATGAGAAAGTATCAGTGGACTACAACAGAGGCTGGATCCATTTTCCCAAATTAACCAAGACATTAAAACTTGAGTGTATTATTCATTTCTTAAAATTGACTGTAAACAGGAAATGCTATTTTTTTTCAAATTAAAAACATTTCTCAATAATCACTTTTCAAAAAAGTCTTAGCTTCTTTGAAGACCTACTCAATTGATATTATACTCTCTAATTCCAATTATTGCTTATTTTTAGTAAATAATTAGGTGCATCAACCTTGATCATCATTAATTTGTAAATACTTTTTCCAGATATAGAGATGTATTTCCTGCTTATTTCAAATATTTTTTGTGTAATTTCTCATATTATGATATCTTTTTTGAACAAATTAAAGAGATTAATGAAAGTTTTTAGAGATTAGTAAAATACATACATTCACTTAGCCTCAAAAGTTTGCCATTTATCATCAAGCTCACTGAGCCAGCCCCCTCACTGGATAAAGTACTGGTAGAATCACCAGTTGAAATTGAAAAGGATTTTTCTTTGTTCAATTCATTTAGAAATATTCAAAATTGAACATGTGAGGGTTAGTCAAACAATGAATAATTACTTGAACCCTTTACAGATTATTTTATTATCTTTTCATCAGTTATTGAGCTGTTGAAACATGTGTAACAGAAGCAGAATCATTTTATTTAGTACCTTCTTCTTTATCATTTGTTATTTTACATTTGAGATGAGGGAACTGGACTCAGAAATATATTTTTTCATTTCAACTAACAGTGTGTGAACACTCTTTCCAGAATGAAGATCTGTCTTTATAAGATATGCAGGAGAAATAAAGATCCAAGTTACAAGTTCAATCAATTTTTTCTTGCAGTTGTTTCTTTTTGCTTAGATTCTAAAGCACAGGAAAGGCTTTTCAGTATACTTAAATTTATGTGTGTATTTTCAGAGGGTTCCGTGGTAAGGTTTGGCTATGAAACAATAAGTGAGAATTTCTCATGTTTAACTTATGGTACTCTGAATTTCCTTATCCATAATTGTTAATAAAATAAAATTGATTACAATGACAAATAATATAGCTATAAAATGAGTAAATCAGGAGATAATATACTAATTTATTAATAATTGGTATATATATGCAGTTATTACCATTACAAAAAAATAATTATTTCACAAAAATTGTTTCTTAATAAATGAAAAACAATTTATAGTCAAAATATTACCAATACTAAGATTATTCATGTAATATAAATTATATTTATATTTCAAATGATATTTTAGAGAAAATTATAAATGAAAAATTCCAACAATAAGAAAAACCATTGTCTGAATACTTGATTTTATAAGACTTTATTTTTTCTATACCTAAGGATTAGTTACAAATTTACTAAACCATAATTATACCACCATTTAATTAATACTATTTCTTTTATTCTTACATTTATTTGAGAGGAAAAAGAAATTAAATGAAATTTGAGACAAATTTTCAATAAATTCAATAATAGATCAATTAATTCCAAAATAAGTATTTTTACTCTCCAGCTTATAATAATCTGCTGAAATTATAAATCATTGATAGCTGATTTATTTTCTTTTTCTGAATTTTGGGGTTTCTGGGGGAAAACAGAGGAGGAATGAGTCCTTTCATATTAAAATCTCTCCTACATTATGGCCAAAGTGATCATAGATTATTTTAGGTCTTGTTTCCACTTTATTCAATGAAGTTTCCAAGGCTTAGAGGTGATTATAGCATTATTATACCATATTTTCTAATTATTATATCAGTATTTGAAGTTATTACTATATATGAATCTTGGAGGTAATTTCACTTACCCAAAAGGTCACAAAATACAAAATGAAAGTTAAAATTCTCATTTTCACACATTATTTCATGAAATAAATTTCAAAATTAAATTTCAATAATAAATTCTACTTACAAAGCTCATAAAGATCAATTGAGAATCAAAAGCTGTTCTTTTTAAACCTATACCCAGAAATATGAGGAAGATTGAGAGAAATAATAGAATTTATGAAAACTGAATATTTTTGTTGAAAATATTTATTAAAATAAATCTATGTTTTTATTGAGTAAATAGAACTTAAAGCAATTATCACCATTGGACTACTTATGAAGAATTACCTTAGGTCATCCTTGTGTGAAAAATTTGAAGCTGAATTATTTTAATCTTCAAATCTTAAAAATAGAATTGCACTGAAAAACTTCCAATTCCATCAAAAGTAATGTAATTAACATCACATGTGGGGCTAACCATCAGTTTTTTAAAAAAAATTGAGTTGTTGTGTGTAGCTTAGAAGCTGTGAATAATTGAAGTATTTTTAATTGAAATGTCACAATGTGCACTTGTATCACATATTTGAACTTAAATTTACTCATTATTAACTAATAATTACAGTTTTGTACTTTAATTCCTTAATTGAATTCTATATGTGAATTTTGAAGTATAATGAATGATGAGGAATTAAAGGAAAATCAAAATGGAAAGATCAAATTTTGGGGAAAAGGAATTTTGAATTAAAGAGTTACAAAACAACCACCAGATTTCTTGTTTACAGTAATGGGATTTCAAAATCCACACAAATTCTCATTAATTCTGGCTTGGTAGTTAATCACAGGGTCTGTGATGCAATTGAATATGAGGTTTTTATACCAACCAGTGTAGTTTGAACTGTTTACAAGAGGTTAAAACAACCCTTATATTTGAAAAAGCTTCACCAAAGCAGGTTTAAATGTTTGGAAGGTTCCTTACACACATCATGATTTTTTTTGAAAGCTCTTAACCACCTTTTACTATAGTAATAGCTGGTTTTTATTACAAAATTGGCTAAATCCAGACCATTTTCACTCTAAACCAGATTTTGATGATGCTATAATTGTCTTTTCTTTAGGTAATGTGTTTCTCATATCTTGGGAGAGTAAGTTTAGCTTTTGAAGAAAAAGAGTGGTGGCTATAAATGAATTTCTTCTTTTCCCCATATTTACCTTTATTAATAACCTAATAGCAATGAAACCATCCATCTTAAATCATAATAACTATCATAACCACATTAAAAGTCATTATAATACTGACTTGTGAATTTTATAATCATGTCAACTCTTATACTCCCAAAAGTGAGTTAAAGCATCTTTCATCACTGTAAATGTTTTTCCATTGTTTCCAAATTCACCCTTGTCACTTTTGGGTGTTTGTTTCTTGAAAAATATCATATCTTTTATATTTGAAATTGATTAATTCATTTGAATTTATTTCTCAATTAATCTCAAAAGAATTTTATATGAAGAAATTCCTTTTTACCCTTAAATCTCTTTCAGAGTATTTTGGATAATTTTTTATTTCTGGTAAAACAATATATTTTTATAATATTATTGTTTTTGTCACAGGGGCTCTTGGGGAAAACAAGAGTTTCCTGGCACTCAGGAATCAAGAACTCACTTGGAGGGCTCCAAAAGAATAAATTAATGAAAGAAGAATATATCTCTTTGAGAGAAAAAGAGAGCAATGCAAGATATTCCAAAGACAAGAAGGCACACAAAGGCCAAAGATAAGAAGGAATACAAAGGCCAGGTATAATAATAGAAATCCAAAGGCCAAAGAACCAACAAAATAAATTCTCAATTCACTGTTTCAACCTGCCAGAAAGAACAATGTAATTATCAAAGGATATGACCACCAATATACACTGATAGGCAAAGAAAAAGGTGAAAATGACTGACTTAAGATTATCAGTATTTATTTTAATAACAAAAATAAAATAAGGATAAAAATAAATCCAATATATTAATGAACTGTGGAAAATGTCCCCAGGGGTTAAAAGGTGGCGAGTATATGTGGAAAGCTGAAATACTGATCCTGGAAAGGGAGTCACCCAGCTGAATTGACTGGATTGGGTCAATACAGATCTGGTCACCTTGAAATTTGAACTGTGTGCCTTGAATTCCTACAGTAGAATATGAATTTTCCCAAAAGGGTCAATGTCATATAGGTTGCCTGAATACATCCTGTATGGAATAGTTGAGCTGTTCAAGGAGTTTTTGATGCCTTTAAAACTGTCTTGATGTTCAACAACCTCTTTAAATAACCCCTTGTATAATACTGAAGTGAAATACCAACACCTGAAAAGCAAGGGAGTTGGGGTCCTGGAATGACCTTTTGGATTCCACCATGAATTGCCAACTTTAGTAAGAAAAGTTTTCCCTTTTAAATGGACTGATTTAATGGGTTCTTGAAAGTGTCACCATTGGAATTATGAGGAAAAATGGTGCATAATGGTGTATAATACCATATATGCCCCATTCCTGGTTCCTGCAGTGCGGGGTCCATAACTGAGGGAAAAGTTTTCCCTTTACTGGAGGGAAAAACTTTCTGGACCTGAGCTGGTGGCCTCTGGTGATTTCCAGAGTCCATGGGCTGAATACTGGGTTCCATGGTCATTTATGGCCAATTTGATGGTTTTGGGTCCTTGGGCCAATTTGAGGTTTTGGGGTTTTTTGGTCATTTTGGGTCTCTTGAGTTTCTGGCCAAAAGAAAGCTCAGGTGGGCCCACCTGGCATTGGGGGCTGCTGATCTTTCCCCTTGAGCTCATTGAAATTGGGCCAAAAAGGGTCTAACTGGTCCCACGGCCATCAGGCCACAGCTTACAGTCCACAGACCATAGAGACCATAGGGGGCCTAAATGGCCCCAAAGGCCCTGGATAGGGTTATAGGGACCAGAGGCCCCTGGAAGGATAAATGACTCCCCAGGTCCAGAAATAAGGTATTGGCCTTGGGGTGGTGGTATTGAGAGTTGGCCAAGGAGGCCAATGGTGCAGGATATGGCCAAAATACCATTTCCTGCCATGAGGGTTCAAATGGCATAAGAATTATAATATGGCCAAATTGGCCATATATTGGTGGAGGCTTGAATTTCTGTAAACACCAATTGAAAGGGCTCTTTTCGCAGGGTTGTGACATTTTTTCAGCTCTGAAATTATAAAACATAATTTTAGACTTGTTTTCTATTCATATTTCCATTTGTTCCCATTTCTGAATGATTTCACCTTATAAAAGTTCTCATTACATGAAAATGACTTTATTTTAACCTAAGTTTTATGTCAATACCTTACACTATAGCTTCAATTTATTGGCTTTTATTGTGCCTAGTCCTTTATATTTTCTATTTTCAATTTCAAACCATCATTACTCAGAGTTATTCTTTGATGATCCTCATAAAATTAAATCATTATTCAAAAATGAGCTTTTTAAATCTAACAGCTTCATTTATTCTAGGTATGGACCACTTATGGTTATAGGTGGTCAGATAGTATTACAATTTTGATCAATATCTCAATCTATATCTTTACAAATTAATCTTATTATTCAATTCCTCAAATATCTTTTTTATTACTTCATATTTGTATCATACAGCTATTTTGTATACTTTAAGTGATATAAGATAAAATCCATCAGTATATGTACTGAACATTAAAAGTGCATACATCCAGGTATCTTGGTAAGTATTGTATTTACAGATATATAATCCAAGGAGACACATATTTTACTTTTAATGAGGAATATAATTTTGTAACATATTCTACATTTCTACTCATCAGTGTTTGGGATAAACAGGATTTTTCTGCTTTTTAGGTAGTTTTTCATATATTAAGCTACTATTTCCATGACTTAAAGTGGCTTTAAATTCTTTCAAAGGTATTATACAATAGTAAATTTAATACAAATACTTATAAAATTATTTCAATTAATTATGGCTCAGATATTCATTACTAAATAAATGATTTTAAGTTATTTTTTTACTTAAAATTATATAACAAGATTTGTGACCTTTTTTGGGTATGTGGACATATCTCAAAGGTTCAAATCAGCTTACATACAAAGGCTGTCATCTAATTAATACATTCCTGTCTATTTGAAATTTATTCCCAATATTCAAAAGGATAGAGCATTGACCAGAATTTACATGCTTACTGCTTCCATTTTTGGTAAGGCTTTTTGAAATTTAATCACAAATTGATCAATATTAACTTTGTAGATGACTTCCAGCCAATCCATGATTACTCTTCCGCTGCTTATTAGATTTTCTCATTGATATTTTCTGATAAGTTTATTCCATAGACTGTTATCATGATTGAAGACATTATCAAAAACAGTGGGATCCAGCTTACTTGAGATAAGATTAATTTCATAACTTCCAGCTCCAGTGCACTTCTTTTTAGCTGAATAACCTGCATTTTTGGGAATATTATTGATGCAAAGTTAAATACTATCCTTGGAATTTGGAAAAATTCAAGTTATTCACTTCCATATGAGGTATTTTATTCCATTGAAAGAATTTACACTTGCATAATCCTTCATATCAACATTTTTTCGGAAATCCTGTTTTTCGCCACCAGTCTCATTTATTTCTGTTTTCTATGAGCAATGAAGACGTTAAATATGTTAAAATGCAAATTTTAGTGTGAATTTCATTGATATTCTCAAATTTAAGTGAGAGAAAATCATTGAGCTAACTCAGATGTAGATGACCATGTATAAAAATAATAAATAATGATAACAGGTTGATCTCTTTATCTAGGAAACAAACCAAAATTGAATCTTTTAATATCAGAAATTTTTTATCTCTTGGAACAAGAGATATACACCTGAAACAATGATAATTATGTTCTGATAAATCATATGTTGGAAGTACAATCTGTTTTGGGGAAACTATTCTAAATATAATAATCAATATATGATAAAGAAGAAATATATAAGTAGCAAATATCATCATAGTTTCATCTAATTAAAATATTATTAATTTTTTTATTGAATTTATTCTAGGAGAAAGTATTATTCTTGAGTCAAACACTTCTTTTTCAATACTGGAATAATCTCAAGATAAACTAGGATTACAACTTTCTCTTTTGCTAGAGATAAGTGGTATTTTATTATAAGCACATCTGTAAGCTTTCTTTTTAAAATGGTATTTTTTTATTTTTCAATATTCCTACTCATCTTGAGATAGTTAATTCTCAACATTAAATATATGATCTTAGACATTTGGTCTTTGAAATAAATACAAAAACAATCTAAAAGATATAAAATTGACATAAAAACCCTTTTTTGATTTTTGACAGAATGTTTCAGAGAATAAGAAAGCCTATTTAAATGAAATATTGAATATTTGAATCTTATATGCTTATAATGCAGGTAGTTTATATATAAGATATTAGTTCTGTATTAATTTATTGAAAAACTGACTTTTTTTTATCGATTACTGGGTTTATTATAACACAAGCTTCAATTATTTATATAATTCTCATAATCTGAGCTTATAATAATATTTCCTTTATTAGTTGAATTAATTAGAATTAAATCATATTTATATCCTTTGAGCTCTTACCTTGAAATGGAAGATTTAAATAATTTATTTAACATTTATTCCATATAGTTCTGAGATTGATCTCAAAATATATAGCTGTATTGAGGTATATTAATCAATTAGTTTTAAAAATTAACTTAGAAATACGAAAATAAGCTACTTCCTAATACTTGTAGCTTAAACTGAAAAATTAAAGAAAGTTATTAGCTTTTCATTATTTCTTAATATATTGTAGCTTCAAAAGAAAAATAATTAGAATCAAACCTTTTTCATTCCAGATTATAAAGAATTTCCAAGAGTTTTTATTCATGAAATGAATTCTGGGAGTCTAATTTTTATAAATTCAAGTATATTGTATCATTTTCCAGGATGGGATTGATTCTATGAAAAAAGTGATGATTAAATTTAGGAAAATCGATGTATTCAGGAATGTGAGATGAGAGGCTATGTATAAGGGGGTTATTCACAGGGATGTGTAAGTCGCTACTACAATTAAGGTGTAGAAATAAAATCTCTGAGAATGTGTTAGGAAAGGGTAATTTTGAAAAAATAAAAAAGGGTATATCTTTGATGCATTTTCCCTCTGTAAAGAAAATGAGGAAAATTTCCTTTTCAAAGTCCTTGAGAAGCCCAATAAATTCTAAGTGAAGCAGACAATACCTTAATTTCATTCTTGAATATATGAAGTTTTAATAAGTTTGGTACACATTCCATTCAAATTCTTTTATCATTTTGTGAATACAAAAATTTTCAATGGAATTTGTATAATTAATGTATAATTTTGAATTCTGAAGTTTCATCCTCTTCATTATAATTAATTTTTTGGTCACCAATCTATTCCCATGGGCTGTTTTATATAATACAAGTAGCTTCCTAATCCAACAACTTCTTTTCTTCTTCCTCATTGAATATCAATCCACCACATCTCCTCCAAATATACCAAAACAATATCCAAAAAATATTAAATGCTCAATATGAACTTGAAGCTTTGAAATATATCTTCAAAATTTGGAGCAATTTCTTTATTCCATGTGGCAATTCAGAGTGATAATTTATTTTTGAATCTCAGAAAAAGTCTGAATATATTCTAAGTAATAATATCTTGGTAGCTTGAAAATTATCATTTACTGGTAGAAATTTTGGTAATATAGTGGGACTTCTCAGCCTACATGTACTTATATCAATCTTAAATTCATATTACAAACAATATTTATCAATTTAATTACATAATAAACTCTACAAAACCAAAAATTTCAAATAACCAGCCTAAATATTATCAAATTATTCTACTCCATAGCATTGTATACTTCCAGAATAGGTAGTATGAATACAATTAATAAATCCCATTTCTCCTAAGATTAGGTCTTCTTTACTTATGACTAATATCTTTATTCTTCCCTTGATATCTTCTCAGTTAATGTTTGAGCACCTTAGCTTTGACGATTGCTAAGAAATATGCTGGTTCTTTTTATAATATTCTTCCATTTATGAAAGAAAATTAAATACCTATTTTTTCCGTGGCTTTATTATCAAAACTTAAGCCTGATATCAATAGTTTCATTTTAAATTACATTACTGGATCTCTTCCTTTCAGCTTTGGGGTATTTTCCAATGACTAAAACTTATTTGTTTTGACATACTTCCAAAATTATTTATTGGTCTTTCAACATTTTCTTTTCTCAATTTTTGATATTCTGAACTGTTTACTTAATATTATCTAATTCTTTTCAAATATTCCATCTCATATATAAAGCTTATTTTCAAGCTCCTTTATGTTCCAAGACAAACCATAGATTCAATATTAGTAGAGATTCTATTATATCTCAAAGTATGATATTTAGTACCAATAACTATTTTTTATTTTTATCTTGAGCTCTTACATTTATGCATGTGTGTGCTTCAAAAATACTGGAATATTCAAAATTTCCATTGAGGGAAGTATATGTCTTTCATAATCTGAATATAAATCTAGTAGCTATAAACCCTTACTTAATAAAAATAAAAAAACATTTCATATAATAATTGAAATATTTAATCAAGAAAAGGGATTTTTTTCTTTTTAGGCATTGGCTTGTCATCAATGAAGATTATCACATCCTATTTCATTTTTTTTCAAACTTTTTATTTTTCTTATTTTGATCAGGTATATTGCTTGTTTTTTTAGTGAATTTTATTTCTAATATTTAGATACTTGGATAAAATAAATTCCATGTTGATTAGAGACCTTATCTTTTTATTAAGTTATTGATTTTTGATTATTAAAATAAATCAAATAAGAATTGATATGTTCATTTAATTACATTTATTTATGGACTTTATCTTGAATTTATATGCACATGTTCAAATATATCTCGGAGACATTTCTCTTTCACATGATTATTTGAAAGGAATTAGTATTGAAGCTTAATACATAAATTGAGGAATCTAGTTAT